>OY979662.1:28583501-29183501 GCA_963855955.1 Luperina nickerlii
TTATCTAGCATTTATCCGTTATAGATTCATGTACACAACAAGAGTCAGGCACCTACAGAGGAACCACCAGTTATTGTGATTTATGTAAGTTAATATTATTCTACTAACTACTAGGTACATACCCACTATTATAAATCTGATGTGTCTAGATTCTATTAGATCTAAATGTAGTACCTATCTATATTAAAATTAATTACTAATATAATTCAAATACTAATTTAGTTTCAGGGTACTATTTTCAGTCTAAATATTTTTGTCTAATTTTATTCCATAAGGAAGATATAGAAAAGAAAGAAAGAAAATACGAGTAACATTAGTGTAGTATATGGAGTAACATTTTATGCAATTTACTTTTTAGGGTTCCAAACTGATTGAGGATAGTCAAGAACACAATTACAGACTACCTGATCCTGCAATTTCAAGAACACTGTTTGCTTCCTCATCCAGCGCAACTGTTGGAACAAGCCCAAGCATTTTGCAGGTATATGTCTGAATGACTGTGAGCTATAGTTTTGGGAGATAGCAACTTAGCTACTTTAGTTTCTTATTTTTGTTGATTATTATTTAATAACATCTACTTTCACTTTAGCAACTTTCCTTGGAATTATCAATATGTATTTAATTATAATATAGGTAAGTGGGTTTCCATTTTAGGATTGTTTCTGTTGTTTCAGAATATCCAGTAAGAACACACTCCTCCAAATCCTCATATCATCTAATCAGTCAAATCATCGTAGCCTGTCCCCTCCACCGATAACACTTTCACACACACCCACCCCTCCTTCACGCCGCAGTTCCACCCGACTAGTAAAGATTTCTGAGGGTGGAAGAACAGCAGCTGGAGATACAATGACTTTATGCACAAATCCCGCAGTCCTTTCTGGAGAGGAGTGCGGAAAGAGAGGATTTTAGCTGAAGCTGTAGCTGTAGTGGGGAAAGGGCTGCAAGCATTCGCAGCGGCTAAGAATAGAGATAGAGTGTAGTCATGTAAGTTAATATAATATATAATAAATAAAACTATTTTAAACAGATACTAGAGCGGTTTTATTGAAAGTACATTGGTGATTAGTTTGGATTTGGTTTGACTGAATTGCGAGCAGTTAAGTGACGGTCATTGTAGAAAGCTTCTGGGGAATTATCTTCAGCACCACTAATTGGCGTCACAAGGTAGGCGCGCTGAGCATATCCTGAATCACCTGAAAAAATGAATAAGTATCAAATAATTACATAGGGTCCTTATACTAACATGAAAACATAGCTAGCAGGGCAACAACCAAAGAGATTTTTTTTTTAAATGGGTTTGCTCTTGACTCTAATCTAGGTCAGAGATGACACAGACAAAGTCTACGATGGAGTGAGCTTACCCAGAAGAAGCCTGTTCACTCTTACTTGTATTATATGAAGAATATTGAATATTCCTATGAAGTGTTTACATGAGAAGCAATAAATTATGGTGGTGTGCTTGTTTACAAATCTATCAGCTATGAACTGTATAAATACTTACAAAAGTAACTTTATACTTAGTAAAAAGAAGCACTTACTTTTACACGAGTTGAAAGTCCTTTGCCTCGACGTTTTGTGGGCTTTATCAGAGGCACTAACTCATATTCCAAATTGGTCAATTAGTTCCTTTGACAATCTATCTAGTCGTCATCTCGGGTTAATAAAAATGAACTGCGAATTTGGTTAGATTGTCGACGCTTTTCTAGTTTATCCAAAGCATGAGCCTCTTCTAATAAAGATTTAAACAAAAACATTCTTGCTATCGTTATCGCTGTATTCACTATATACAAACGCCCAAAAAGTAGTTTTTAACCACTAATTATGTACCTAGTTACTGTACTAATTTTTAACACTGACATAAAAATATTATTTTAACACTATTTATATAGGATTTGTTGTATTTTCACTCGTAAAATAGATACTTATTATTTGACACTTTGATTCGGGTTCGAATGCGAAGTGAGCATCGAAGTGACGACGGAATTACCTTACAGAATACAAACTCTTACGTCATCTCATACTTTACTTGTCAAAATCTCACGTTCAATTTAGTTCAACTCGCTCACACGCTCGCAAGTGTAGCGCTAGTGTAAATTCGAATTGTCAACCGAGTTTTTAGAATGCCAATCAAGCAACTCACAGCGGATTCAGATGCGAAGTTTGGAATGAGGTCTTACAGAATCGCACTGCTGCAGGGCGTTCTTAGGACTTATAAACTTTTATGAACGATTTATCCCACACCTACACAGCGAATGCGCCGATTTACATGAACTAACCGGTGATCGCCGAAAATGGCAATGGACTAATCATGAAAACGAAATATTTATTAAAACTAGAGAGATTATTAACAAGATCTAAATCGCTTGTGGCGTTTGACGAATGTCTTTTATTTTATTTAATTTTATTCAAAATAGGAACAGCAAACAGCTACAATATAAAACATAAACATCATATAACTATACAAGACTTATTGACAATATTGCAGCCCACAACGCTGTTCACAGATTAATTAAAAGCATACATAAAGTGAAAATAATAATCATCGCTACTGTAACAATAACTTAGTACAAATAGTGTATAAATGTACTGTTCACGAAAGTTCGTTTAGTATTAGACTTTTAAACTTATGGGGAGCACATGTAAAAATATCGATGTGTTCAAAAGTGCTGTTGTAGGAATCGACCATTCTGCGAACAGGCGAACGCAAGCCAGAGTTGGATTTACAAATACCAACTGAAAATAATTTGCCAGCGCGGACCTTTCGCTTGTGGATCGTCCTAGGAACCGCGTAACATATCAAATTGGACAGTTCCATGCAGTCAAATGTATTTTTTACAATATTATAGAGATTTACAGCTTCTAAATACCTACGTCTACATTCAAGTGTTGCGAGCTTATACTTCACAAGTAAATCTTGGTATGGTAAATAGTATCCGCAGCATCTATAATGCATAGTGCGCAAGAATTTGTATTGGACACACTCAATCATCTCAACGTACTTTTTGTAGTAGGGACTCCAGACGGACACGGCATATTCCAGTTGAGAGCGTACGAGCGATTTATACAAGCAGATATAGGAAGATGACTTTTTAAAATCAACTGTTGAACGCATAACAAACCCGTATAGTTGGTATGCTTTATTAACAATTTTTCCTATGTGTAAGTCTAAGCAAAGCTTCGAATCAAGGATAACACCGAGGTCTCGAATAGGGACTCTATTCTTATACTATACTTTAAGTAGGGGGACATTGCACAACGTGTATGTGTAATTTATTATACTTTTATTTTTTGTAAAACTTAAGAAGTTACATTTGGGTAAACTTAATTGCAATTTATTTTCCTGACAATAACAGGATAGTCGATCCAAATCTTGTTGCAGCAGAAGGCTATCACTTGATTGCCGTATGGTTCTATATACCTTAAGGTCGTCGGCATATAATAAAAATTTGGTGTTTCTAAAGCATTTGCTGATGTCATTTATATATAAAATAAACAAAAGAGGACCAAGTATCGAGCCTTGAGGTACACCAGAGGTAACCTGCGCGACATTAGATTTGTGACCATTGATCACAACCACCTGACTGCGGTTGGTAATGTAAGAGATAAACCACCTCAGAAGATTACCACGAATTCTGTTGAACGCTATTTTATTTAGTAGTATTTCATGGTCTACCTTGTCGAAAGCCTTACAGAAGTCCGAATACACTGCATCCACTTGAACACGGCTGTCAACACAATCAAATAAAAAGCTTGAAAATAATAATAAATTTGTATTCGTAGACCGACGTTTAACAAACCATGTTGTTGTTGAATTATGATGTTGTGGAGTAAAGGATAAATTTCGTTATGAACTAACCTTTCAAAGAGTTTCGACAATGTAGACAAGATGGAAATGGGACGATAGTGTTCCACGCTGCGTTTGGATCCACCCTTGTGAACGGGCACAAAATACGCATGCTTCCACAATTTAGGTACAACTCCTTCAGTTATGCATTTATTATAAAGAATAAATAGAGGTTTACAGATGGAAATCGCAGTATTCCTAAGGAAGTAAGGTGAAAGTCCATCAGGACCTGGACCCTTCGCTGGGTCCAGGGTTTTAAGTTCCTTTAATATGGTCTCTTCACTAAAAGAAAGGTCGCAAATGGAGACATCGTACAGTGCGTTTTGTCCTGCGGAGGCTTCCATTGTGGCAGTGAAGAAGATGTTGGTTCATACCGAGTAAAAAAAGTCCGAAAACATATTACACGCCATGTTAGGATCATTGGTTTCAGCATCTTTATATTGAAGCTTAGATGGGATTCCTGGCCTGTCTTTTCGATTGGAAACAGGTCCAGAAGTGTTTTGTGTTTCTACTTAGATTGTCCTCCACAGAACTGATGTACGAACGGAAACACTTGAGGCATCTATCACTAAACTGTTTTCTATAGTTCGAAAACACTTCATGATCAGAAATGTTATTAGTTATATTTCTTCCACTTGATCCACGCCTTTTGCTTCTTTTTAGCAATAGATATGAGAGAACGGGAGAACCATATGGGATAGCTAACAGATCTAGGTCGGGCCAATGGAGTGTCTAGTTTAATAATTTAATCCATCTCAGTGTAGAACTTATCCAAAGCCTCTTCAGATTTCATAGGGCATAGCATTTCAGACCAGTTCAGTTGCTGTATGTTACTGTTAATATTGTCAAAGTTGGCCTTATGAAAGCAATATTTGTGAAGAGGAGTTTTAGTCAAAGGGGTGATTTTGACATGTCGACCTCTTTACCTCTCCTGCGACGCCTCAGAGAAAGGAGTAGGCGCAGTCTTATACCACAAGGATAAAGAAATTGAACAACCTATTGCATTCGGGTCAAGAAAACTTAATCCGGCTGAAAGAAAATATTCCGTTATAGACCGCGAAGCATTAGCAATATTCTATGGCATTCAAAAATTCGACCAATATCTCAGAGGTACAAAGACCACAAACCACTTATTCACATATTGGGTCCACAACGGAATCTCCCAATAATTGCCAATAATAGAATTGTGAGGTGGGCACTCGTGATTGGAAATTATGATTATGACATAATTTATAGAAAAGGGGAACATAATATCATTGCTGATTACCTATCCAGAATGCCAAATAACACTGAACAGCCGAATTGTCCAGAGGTTTCGATATGCAAAATCACTGATGTAATACAGCATAATAAAATGAATGACTTGACCTTAAGTGAAGAGCGTATTAGAGAAGAAACGAAACACGATGCCACACTAAAGCAAGTCCTGCAATTAATTAAAGCCGACTGGTTTGACTGTTCACACACTGATCTGAAACCGTTTATCAGAAAACGCAGTGAATTGTCTATAGAGAACAAGATCATCATGTGGCAAGGTAGAGTTGTTATACCTAGTAAATTAAGAAGTACAGTACTGCATTATTTGCATATTGGCCATCCTGGAACTTCTGCAATGAGGGCTCTTGCGCGCTTTCTATGTTTGGTGGCCAACACTCGAAGAAGACATTGACAATTTTGTAAAAAAATTCAAAAAATGCCAGGAAAATAGACAACTCAGAACTTCCTGTATACTCTTGGTCGATCCCAGAAAAGATATGGGAAAGAGTTCACGTCGACTTTGCCGGACCTTTTGAGGGCAAGTATTGGCTAGTACTGGCAGACGCCTTATCAAAATGGATAGAAGTTAAACCTATGGCAAAGATAACCACCAGAACGTTATGCGAGAAACTAGATAGCATTTTTACTACATTTGGATTGCCTCAAATTATTGTCTCCGACAATGGACCTCAATTTACTTCCAAAGACTTTCGAGAGTATTACAAGTCAAAGGGTATAGTGCACATGACATCTTCACCCTACCATCCAAGAACCAATGGATTGGCCGAACGAGTTGTGCGAACTTTTAAATCCAGAATGGCGTCAAGTGAAGCAGACAGAGTCAACCTAAAACAGAGGCTACAAAACTTTCTGTTTTCTTATCGCAACACACCGCATACTACCACAGGAAAGTCCCCAGCCCAAATGATGTTCGGCAGACAGCTAAACTGCTTACTGGTTAATGTGAAGCCAAACATGAGAAGGTCATTGCGCTATAAAAACATACAAGCGAATATTCAATCAGAACAAAAGACGCCGAATTTCCAGAATGGGAAAGCAGTGTACATCCGTACCAAACTGGAAGATAAGTGGAAACCGGCCATCATTGAGGAAAGAAAACACAGGTATTCTTATGTGGTTAGAACTCCAGAAGGAGTCTTGAAGCGCAGACATGCTGACCACATACGCCCCAATGCGAGTGTAGCTCAGTCACCAACCAACGAGCCAGACATTTCGTTGGAACCATCGTCATCGGCTGAATCATGGAATTTCACACCACATGAAGTATACCCCATACCAGTTCTCCATTCAGTCAACCTCCAATTGAAACCGTTTCCCACTCACCGCGAACACTAGAACAGACGCCGGTGTTGAGGCGTAGTAAGAGAACAGTACGCCCACCACATCGCCTCATAGAGCAAATGGACTAAGGCCGGGAGGAATGTTACAAACTCCTTTATTATCATTGATTTTCCAGTTGTCTTAAAAACAAAATATGTTTGATTTTCACCTGACATCTGTCTTATATTAGTTTTACAATGAAATACATCTAAATGATAAACAAATAACTTTATTTTAGATTTAGATTGGGTTTGGGGTGCTTGTTGATGGAAGCGTATTAAGACAGACAAAATGAAAAGCTGTCTTATCCTAAGAACGTCACATTCTGGTACAGCCTATCAGTGGATACCAATAGGGCCTTCCATATGCAACCTTTAAAATGCCCCTTTGTGCTCGTTCAAGTTTTATCAAATGAGTCTTCTGCTGCACCCCAGCAGCACACATGAACAATTATTCAGAATAGATTGGAATAAAGCGAAATACGTACTTCTGAGGGTATTGTGGTCGGCAATGTTCCTAAGTTTTTGAAATAAGGACATAAGTTTTAATTATAATGGGCTTAACAATCTAATTTGTTATTCAATTCTTGAAAGATCATTTCACTAGAGACGAACTCTGCACTAATCAGCAACGAGGAGGCTGTATACTGTTTAAACACGATCTACAATAGTAATGGCACCCCTGCAACCAAACAATAAAGCTAATTGTTGGGTCTCCAGAACTCTTCCCGTCTCTACAATAACCGACAGCACCGTTGCTGTTGGCGCAGAGACGGACTTTCTTTCAGTTTTTTAAATAAAAAATTGGTAGGTACATACTTACTAAAAAATACAGGTGGGTCAGTGACCGCTATTGCCAACACCCATTAGAGCACGAAGTATGCGGTGCACCGACAAAGTATAAGCAGTGGTGTCAGGCTACGAAGGCAGACACGCTAAAAAGATGTAGGTACCTACTTCTTCTTAGCGTGTACCTACTACTTCTTCTTAGTAAAAATAGTTACTTCTGATCGGGTTCTGCTACAGAATATTGACACCACTGCTTATACTTCTTCGGTGTACCGCATACTTCGTGTTATATTGGGTGTATCTATGGTGTATCTTACAACGCTACAAGGTTCCTTTGACTTGTGGCCATAATTGGAACTAATTACAACTCGGTTACTCTGCTAATGTCATTCAGCCAAAAGATCCTGGCCTGGATAGTCTATTCTAAAAGATTTATTTTTCTTGTTTGTAATTATTAGACCTATTACCAGCACCTTTCATGAAAATGAAAACGTAGATCAAAACAATTCATTACAACTAGGGCTTTCAATACCGGTATTCCGGGATCCCGTAATACCGTGATCACGGATTTTATTTTGCCCTTTTACAATACCGGTATTGACGCCCCAATACCGTGATTACGGTATTACAAACATTAGATCTGAAAATTATGTGATCTTATTCTCACACTTGTTTTCTTCAGCGGAAGCGTCCCGCTGTTATCTCAAGCTCACCCTCCCGCACCCCGCCTGAGACAATGCCCGAAATCGAGCTGTATTTATGTGTCGATTTTGTTATTGTCACTATTGTCAGTCAGTTTCGCAAAGGCGACGGGATAACGCGTCTATAATTACTTTTACATTTTTTTACGGTTTTTCAGAAATTGTTATTAACGCTTGATTTATTTTGTTACTTGTTTAGTTTTAGATTTTGATTGTTTTTTATTACATAATTATTAATAATGTTACTAAAATGATTGCTAGCTACTTAGCTAGTTAAGCTATACTTAACTTACTTGCATTTCTACAAATAATGATACCTATGTTGATTTTTACATGAGACATGATGACATTTAGGTAATAATAAGAAATATTTTTTTTTTATATTGTGCAAACAAAGTCTATGTGAAATGCCTTCCTGCAAAAAGAGTAGATTCAGTTATGTTCCTAATTCATAGTCCTACCTAAATAATCAACCAATACCAAATTATTATAAAAGAATTAAGAAAGCTATGTATAACGTATTTATTTTAGTATTTTCAATAAAATAATAAGAACAATACCGATTTGAAAATACAAAAAGGTGTATTTTATTGGTTTTATTAATGTCCTAATTGAACTTGCGTTCAATACCGGACAACCGGTATTGATACCGGGATCACGGTATTGACTTTTCCAATACCGGTATTGATACCGGTATTGAAAAAATCCGGTATTTGAAAGCCCTAATTACAACCTACATAAACTACTCACATTCACTTTCCAGCACAATTCTACCATATGGTAGTATTTTTCAACAATGGCAAGATGACTATTATTTTAAACTTACCACACTGCATTTTGATTCTAGCCACTTAAAAAATTAAATGTCATCGTAACGTGAGTGGAAAATCTTGCAAGTGTTCTTCATTAGTATAATTTATTGTATTTAATTCTTTAATTTAAAATACCACATTATTTCAAAAAAATTATTGGCAATATGACATTAATGGCATGGCATTAAGACTCCAAGACTCTATGGTAAATAACCTTCTTTTTTTTAAGTCGGTAAAAAAACCAAACTCGATGTTTTCAGTCAGTCAGTCAGTCATTCATTCGCTACAGTGTCCCATTCATTCAATACGTTATTTTTGTTCATTCTTTAAAAAATAACAAAGCTGATCCATAGAGCTACTACTGACTGACTGTGTAAGTGTGTAGTCTATTACTCTTTATGTGCATGTGTATGATCCATGCCGTTGATGCCGTTCTACTTGTGTGTACTTGAATTGTGCAACGACTGTTCACACCCAGCGAAGTTAGAATAACAAAGTAAATAAAAAACAATAACTATGAGAATATTCTGATAGTGTATTGACATTTTTATTTAGCTTTATCTTTTCGTTGTTAATTAAACGCGGAGAATGTCTGTGAGTGCTAGCGCCGAGAACCTTTCAACTGACGCACAGGTAAGTTTAGCGTATTGTGTTACTTGCACTAGCATATTTATATTATTTTACTATGTATACTGAAGAAGAGTCAATGAATAACGTAACGTTGTGACTGGGTGCCGCTTTAAAACGGCTAGTTTTCCCGTTAAGATAATTTAGCAGTGAGTCATTATGAAGGGGAACCTAATACGGAAACTGACCTATAAGTGTGGACATCCGCATGCGACACATTATTCCCGCCCGGAACAAGTGCAATGAGCGCGCACTAACACGCACCACCACTATGATAAAGGCGGCTCAGTGACACTAATTAAAAACATGTTTGACACAAAGGAAAACTTTTTGAAAGTTTTAAAACTTTTTAATTTCTTAAACACTGCTAAGACTTTTTGCACTTTTATTGTAACTTTAAATTGTTATTTAAGCCTTATTAACGTTTCTGGCCATAAACCATAATTTTTATTCCTAATCATGGACATGTTGATTTAGTACCAAGCCAAAAGTTATCTGTATCAAAATAAAAGTATTATGATCAACATAGCAACACAATTAGTTTTAATTGTGTTGCTATGTTGATCATAATACTTACACTAAAAACAAACATTTCACTTGGGCTAGCCACCATAGGCTACTGAATAGGAAGGATTCAGTAGCCTATGTTATCAGTTATTATGCCATGAATGTGGTAAATTCTTTAAAAGACAACAAATTTATATCTAACCGTTTCATTCTCTAGGTTCCCTTTGTCATACACACTGAGGTTGTATCATGTGATATTCTGTTCTCATGCATAATTATAATACTGATTCTCTTTATCTTTTTAATATGCCACATTTGTAACAGAAGTCTTTGTTGTAAATATTATAATGTTTATTTAAATACCAAGTTATTTTCTGCAGGAAATAGAGTTACAATGTTTACAATTCATATCGCCCATTCATACAACAATACTAACAACCTTGTACATTTTACACCTTGTACCTTGTACATTTGTAATATGTGACAATAAAGTTAAAACAAATAATGGCTACAAAAAATAAATTTCTGTTTGAGTAAACTTCATTCCACTATAAATACTAATACATTATGCAAATTTTGAAAGAATGTGCAATTAGCATATTGCAATAAAGAAGCATTTCACTCCAATAGCCAATGACCCCAATCATAGAGCAGGCTTGTTAAGTGGCCGAAGTGAAAGAGTCATACTGGATTCTATTATATTTCCATGTCAAATCGAGCATTCATCATAATGTTTAATGAGTCACAGAACCAAATAAATCAGAATGATTGTTTACATGCTGTTAAGTATATGTCCATATAGTTTGTTGAAACTGGTTTTAATGACACATACAGTAGAACCCATTTAAGACGATCACGCTTAATACGATTTCTCGCATAATACGCCACTTTACGCCAGTCCCTGCGACTTGAGACATATTTTCATACAATTCTTAACACTTATTACGATTCGTCATCCCGTTTAATACGCCCGAGCCCGAGCCAGAAGAAGAAGAACCCGAGATACTGCAGGGTTATTTTCTTCCATTGATGACAATGTAGCACCGTATGAAATTCAATCAATTGAAGATCTTATTGAGAATGTGAATAAGACACAAAACGATGCCCTAAGTGATAATGACGAAGACGAAGATGAGTCAACTCCGGTTTTGTCAAACGCCCAGGCATTATCAGCTGTTAATGATTTAAGACGCTATGTAGCTTCTATGGATCAACGCGAAGACGCACTGCAAAAGTTGAATTATGTTGAAAATCTTTTAATTGCTAATGCATCAAAATCTTTCTGTCAAACCAAAATAAGTGATTATTTTAAATAATGTAATTATAATTACACTACATATTTAATTTTTTAATTTATAAATGTATAATTTAATACCTATATATACCAAAATTAGAACATAATAATATGTAGGAAGTTTTATTTTCATAATACGCTTTCTCGCTTAAGACGCGTTTTTGGTAGGGTCCCTGAGAAATTGTTTTACTATACTTAATTTTTCTCCCTAGATAAGCTCCACCACTGTGTGTAGTTTTATATGGTAACATTCAGGAACCATAAATACTACAAAGTAATATTAAATTCGAGAACAATCCATGATAATTATTCCAATAACCAATGTAAGGATACAATTAAAAGATCAAAAGTCAAGAGTATGAGCCATAGCACCGACACACTCAATGACCTATAATCTAATTGTTATGTCATACTTTTTCGCAGAGTTGCGATGGGGGCTCCATGTGCCTGGAGTTGGCGCTCGAGGGCGAGCGCCTGTGCAAGGCCGGGGACTGCCGCGCCGGCGTGGCTTTCTTCCAGGCCGCCATTCAAGCCGGGACCGACGACCTCCGGACACTCAGCGCCATATACAGCCAGTTAGGGAACGCATACTTTTATCTCGGAGACTACAATATGGCTATGCAGTATCATAAGCATGACCTAACTTTAGCTAGGTATGTGAAAATTATTTATATTATATTTTAGTAACTATTAAATATACCAATTCAGGCTAATATACTAACATAAGTTCATTTCACTGTAAATATTTATCCAAAATAAGCTGTACGCTTTACAGCTTTGCTACTGAATTTCCGATAACATTTCATCCAAACTAAAATCACAGATATAAATCAACGAAAGTTTAATATAGTATGTAGGTAAGTTAAATTCTATTATAATATAGATCTTGTTTTCAGGACAATGAATGACAAATTAGGTGAAGCAAAGGCTTCAGGAAACTTAGGGAACACTTTAAAAGTGATGGGCAAGTTCGCGGAAGCGATACAGTGCTGTAAGCGTCACCTGGAGATCTCCCGAGCGCTGGGGGACAAGCTGAGCGAGGGGCGCGCGCTCTACAACCTGGGGAACGTGTACCACGCGCAGGGCAAGCAGCTGGGCCGCGTGGGGCAGAACGACCCGGGGCACTTCCCGCAGGAGGTACGAGAGTGTCTCATGCAAGCCGTCGCCTATTATGAGTAAGTACATATAAGGTCCCTTTTGCTTTTATTTTATTTTGATATATTTTTATTTGGCTGTGGTATTTTCTACTGGAAAAGGTGTACTGTACTAACTTGCATATAACACGACTTTTATAAGATATTCGCCATTATTGTGCCACGTTTCTATTAATGAACCCAGACGCAGATATTGTGACCTTCTGTGACCCCTGAATGAAGGACGTACATATAGCAGGCATGAACCACATAAATTGCTTTTAAGTAAAAGGTCATAATCACAATGTGTCCGAGCCACTGCTACTATTATTGGGGTATTGATCATGTCATTGGCAGAACTTTCTCATAATACAGTTCAGTGGTAGACAGTGGGTGTGATTTCAAATGTATATGCCATTTTAAAAATACTTTTACAAAATAAACACTACAAAGTGACTAATATTAATAACTTTATTTCAGAAGTCGGTGTCATTGGTTCTGTATTTTCACTTTTTGACACCGGTTTTCGAAATTAAAGTTATTTTTCACTTTGTAGTGTTTTTTTTGGAAGTCAGTTGTTTTTTATATGTAAAAAGTTTTTATTTAACACTTTTTAGTTGTACCTACCTACTTACCTCAAACAAATTCATATAACACTACTTTCTATGTGAATATTAGTGATAGAAAGATATTGAACAAATCAGCCTAACCCTTAAAGGGTACAGGCGTGATGTTATGATGTGTGATTGCGTAAACAATGCATAAATATTCTATAGCAGCAATCGCGGTTAATTTGCTGACATTTATTGAAGAGTTCCGTTGTCTGTCTCCGAAACTCATCATCAGATCTTTACGAAATTTAAATGGGACTATTTCGGAATAAACCTCTTTCGAACAAAAAAAGAATTTTGCAAATCCGTCTATATGAGAGAGTATGCCCGAACATACATAAAAAAAAATATTTAACATCCGAATTGAGAACCGACTTCTAAAAAGGAGGAGGCCTTTTTAGAAGTCAGTTAAAAATGCGCCTGTCCAATAATAATAAAAAGATACTTGAAGCGTAATTACTATTTGTATTAAAATATAAACCACCTCTATCGTCGCCAGCATCGACACGCTTTCTTCGACTGCCATGGAGTGAGGGCTTTCACTATTCACAAGCGTTTCATAATAATTTCAAAGCACCGATTAGGGGCTAGAAAACAAATTATCATTTTATTAGTTTCACTTAATGCATGCAACACGTTTTATTATTTATATACTTCTGAATATAATTAAGGAAAATATAGGAATGTCTCGAACGTCGTTACTTAACTGACACGTAGGTTGCAACAAACAATTAATATGCACGCTGCCAATCAGTTTGATTTGTAGACAATATAGTTCAATTATACGAGGAAATCGACGCCCACACACTTCCCACGCCTACACTAACACTGTACGTTCTCAACCACTTGCTTATTCATGTAATCAACATTCTGTAAGTATACACTTCTAAACATAGGACTCTCAATGAAACCGGTATAGGTTAAAGCTAATTTCTGTTCTCACCGTTACTCTTCAGAGAGAATTTGGAGCTGATGCGTAGCCTGGGCGACCGGCAGGCGATGGGTCGCGCTTGCGGCAACCTGGGCAACACGTGCTACCTGCTGGGTGACTTCGCGCGCGCCATCCGGTACCACACGGAGCGGTTGCAGATCGCCAAGGAGTTCGGCGACAAGGCGGCCGAGCGGCGCGCCAACAGCAACCTCGGCAACTCACACATATTCCTCGGGCAGTTCGAAAATGCTGCTGAACATTACAAGTACGTACCTCTGCTGATTTTGTCGGTATAAATCTATGAGCGTAAGTTTAAGAGGGACCATTAAACTTCTTAACGTTTCTATTGTATAACATAACTTCAGAAGTATGGGAGTCGTAACATATGCATCGACAAAACAATTTACATAAGTAGCGTTAGTAGTTCTTGCATTGCCTGCATGTGTGTCGTATAAACACACAGCTCAAATACTGCGCGCTTCTTGCCAAATGCGACTATAATTAGAGAGTTGTAAGCATGCTCGGAATGCAATTAGCATGCTGTTTTTCGCACTTAGTGTAGACAGTAGAGAAACTGTATTTAGTGTGATTCTTAGAAACGAATATATTTCAAATCAAATCATTCATTTGCTTATTCTAATACAGGTAAGAGAGCTGTGCGCTACATTTAAATACATGCATGTTTCAGCAGCAGTGGGTTAATGTGTAACACTTTAGTTTTTATACACATTATGCATGAGAATGTTGCCCGGCGAGGTCGCTAGCTCTGCACGGTACTCATACCCACTGAACTGAATTCATAAAATCCATACTAATACCTATTATAAATGCGATAGTATATCTCTCTCGTTCTGTCTGTATGTTTATTAGTTTTTCACGACTAAATCGCTGAACCGATTTTGATAGACAGAGCTCTGAGAAAGGCCTTGAGCAAAAGGGCGTACTAAATAAGTGAAGTGGGTGTTTAAGTTTGCATAGAAGAGTTCGGACTCCACGCGGACTCAATCGCGGGCAAAGAGCTAGGTAAAATTCTACACCATGATTTGGGTTGACTGTAAGTTATTGTTATGCATTGCGATTTAAATTACAAATGCTGCTCGCTTAATAATGAATAGATCAACAAGTCTTGTAAAGAATAATAGTCAGATTTGATAGTGATGTAGTATTAATTACCTACTTACATATCTGTCGCAGCCAACTAGTTTAATTAACCTTTTAGTTAACCGCCTAGCCTTTTAACTAACCGGCAGCCGTTCAACTAACGGCCTGAATGATATTCAATTATAGTTTAGGTTGGAACTGTAACCAATCACGCGCGAGCCGAATTGGTTGCAGTAGCTAAGCAGGGCACCCCGACCAAATGGGTTAGGTTAGAACTGTGATCATCGCGTGCGAGCCGAGAGAGCGAGGCGAGCACTACTTCTAAAGGCCAGGCGGTTAACTAAACGGCCAATTTAACCAGTTGGCTGGGACATATCTACCATTAAAAAAAGTGGCCATTTGACCTCCTAAGTACAATGCTAACTTAATATTGAAATTGAATTATATATTCGTAACATGTAAGCCAAGCGCTGCGCCGGAAATTCTTTTATGGTACATAAAATCGTGATAAATGATTGGACGGACTTAAATCAACTGTCTGATGACAGTTGGTTTAAGGTCATTCAATCGTGTCTTCGGGAGCCTTCACTGTGTCGGCACTTGTCTGGTGGTTGCTACTGTTGATTCTAGCTTTCTAATTGTACCAATGTGTGTAGAAGCAGCTAATTAGGATGCGTTATACTGCGTGGGGATAAAGTTCTTTACGACGCCACGCCACACGCGCCGCTGTGCATTATAGAATATCTTTATTTTATCTATTTTTATAACACACTTCTGCAGAAATAACAGCTTATATCCAAGATTTGAAATGGGTAGGTACTACTTGATATAATAATGTAGTTAATTACAGGGTATTGGCAAAATCTGCTCAAATCGCACACTTCTTTCTGGTTTTCAATCAATCAATCAATCAATCAATAGTCTTTATTTGTAAACATAGGTTCCAACAGTGTGTAAGATGTTACAATTGTTATATTATAGTTTCTCTGTGTTTTGCCATTTGGCGTACAAATATACATTTATGGGAGGCTTTTGCCAATTAGGTATCTTAATTTATAGCAATTCAGTAGTATCAATGTCAATTTTTTTTTTTAATGTAATTTAATAATATGCAATAGGTAATGTCTGGTAATGTCAATATTTAACGAAATTCTATAATGTCAATGATAAATAATTATAATGTCAATAAGTTGCTAATAAGAAAAAATGTTTAAAATTGATATTGTCCACAGAACCACTATTAGAGTCGACATACATAAATAGACATTTTGCGAAACAAATATTATTATATTGTCAAAGAGCTGTCGTCAAAATATTCACTAAGACAATAGTAACATTTCTGTATTAATATAGTACGTAATTCACGCTTGAAATTTACTAAATTGAGACTTTTTATTGAGCAAGGTAACTTATTAAATATTCTTTGGGCCATACAAAAAAAGCTTTTCCTCATTAAAGCCGTACCCACATGTGGTACTTTAAGCTCTAACTTATTCTTATCGCGTAGTTTCCTATAATGGCTTTTAAAAGCTATTTCATATTGGGTGAAGTTTGTTTTAACAAATACATTTACTTCATAGATGTACAAAGAGGGCAGGGTTAAGATTCTGAGGCCTTTAAATAGAGGTTGACAGCTGTCAGTACCCTGTAAACCACACATAGCTCTGATGCATCTTTTTTGGGCTTTGAAAACATACTCTTTATTTACTGAATTGCCCCAATATATTATGCCATATCTCAATGTGGATGCAACATAGCCATGGTAGGCCATTAAAAGTGATTCTAAGCTTACAATTTTAGCCAGTTTATAGAGAGCATATGCAAATTTATTAACTTTTTTACAAATATCGTCAGTTTGCGGTTTCCAGGACAAGTTATTATCTATAACAACACCAAGGAATCTAGTCATAGTTGCCGACTCTATTTTAGTCCCCAAATATTCAATGTCAAGGTTTATATTGGGAATCCTTTGATAAAAGTGCATTATTTTAGTCTTTTCTAGATTTATGACAAGATTATTATTATTTAGCCAAGTAATTATTTTATTTAATGTTAAATTTATCTCTGCTTCGTATGTATTAGGATCGTCACATTTTACTACTACCGTGCTGTCGTCAGCAAATAGTACCATAGGATGGTTTATTTCTCTAGGCAGATCATTTATATATGTTAAGAATAATAGAGGCCCTAACACACTGCCTTGTGGCACTCCGTATTTAATCATCCTACTACTAGATCTGTATCTTCTCTCGTTTCCAGTGCGTGGGCATATTCGTGTTATTTCTAAAATCTGCTTTCTGTTATATAAATAAGATTCAATAAGATTCAAAATGTTGCCTCGTATACCATACTTTTCTAATTTATTTAATAGTATCTTATAATCTACATAGTCAAAAGCCTTTGTTAGGTCCATATATATAGCACATACGGCATTTCTTTTATCCACATTCGATAAGATAGGACACAGCAGATCATGGATAGCCATGTTAATTGTTCTGTTCTTGCGAAATCCTTTTTGTTCATTAACTAGAATGTTCGTTTTCTCTAAGAAAGTATAAAGCGCTTTATATATGACCTTTTCAAATATCTTTGAAAATATAGGTATCAAGGCAATAGGTCTATAATTTTTCATAAGACATTTGTCTTGCCTTTTATATAGTGGAGTAACTATGGAGGTTTTGAGCTTATCCGGGAAGATACCATTCTCAATACTTAGATTGATTATGTAACTAAGATGAGGGGCTATGTACTGAGAGACTGCTTTTATGGTTTTTGTGCATATTCCATCACTACCTACACTGTTTGTATCCCTAAGAGACCCAATATGATTCATGATGTCAAGCGGCAAAGTTGGCTCCATAAATAAAGAGTTCAAAGTGTTTGAATTAATGGGCATTTCTTGTGTTACGTTAAGATTTGAATTAGATACTTGGTTAATATAATATTCGTTAAAGGAGTTTGCTATTTCAGTAGGATTCGTAACCGTCTTTGTGTCAGTTTTTATTTCAGTTATAGGTTCTTTAGGAAAGTAGGCTTTATTGTTGTTTATTACGGTCCATGTTGCTTTAGATTTATTTTTTGACGTTTTGATAAAATAGTTATTTTGAGATTTTTGTGTTAAAGTTATAATTTTTTTAAGTCTATGTGAATATGCTTTGAGCGCATTTTTGTTCTTGAGGTTGGGCTTAGTTCTATATTGCCACAGAAGCACACGTTTCCTTTTACTGCATTTTTTTATTCCCTTTGAGATCCACTTAGATTTTTTAGTTAATGACTTTGTGATAGTTTCGTAAGGAAAACAGAGATCATAAAAGCATTGAAATAGGTCCAAAAAACCGCCATAAGCCTCATTAGGGTCCGAAGTATTGTAGACATCTGAGAATGAGAGACTTTTTATGCAATCTTTAAACTTTTCTAAATATTCCTGGCAATAGTTTCTTCGTCTAATACGCCACGACTTAATAGCACACGTTTTTTTAACTGGGCATCTTAAAACCTGTGCGGTGTGGTCTGACAGTCCAAATTCAATAATTTCTCCCTGACAACCTCTGATATTGTGCGCGAAATTATCCAAACATGTCCCACTGCTTATTCTAGTTGGTTGAGAGAATTGCAATTGTAAATTATAGCTAAATAGTATATATTCAAATTCTAGGGTCTGTTTATTTCTTTTTAATGTATTTATGTTGAAGTCTCCACAAACGATTACCTTTTTATTGCGTTGAATGCATATTAAATGGAGAATATTTTCCAATTTGTCATAAAAAGTATTTAAGTCAGAATTTGGGACCCTATATACACACAAAACAATGATACCATGTTCGGTCAATTCAATTGCGCAACATTCAAACAAATTTTTTATACAATAATTGTTTAAATTTACCACTTTATAGTTATGTCCAATTTTTGTTAATACACATGCACCACCTCTTTTACATTCTCTTGAGAAACTTATAGCTATGTTATAGTTAGGTATATTTAATCATTCTTCTTGCTCAGGCGTCATAAAATGTTCAGTGATACACAGAACATCGATAGATTTTTTCTTACGTTGCAGCTCTTCTAAACAGACATTGAAAGAACATTGAATTTTGAAAGAACTGTTGATAAATTATTGTATAAGAACGTAATGTACGTGTAATACACACATCAAAAGTGTCTAGGGATCAACATTTATTTTTGCAATAACTTTTCTCCTGATTGATATTAATTAAAATTTTCTTTAAGGATTCATCAAATAAAGTGTTTTCGTTTGTCACAGTAACGATAAACCAAGTCACCTTTGCATTAATAAAGAAATTTGCCATTTTCCTAATAAAGGGATTTTTGACATTTGAACCACTAACATTAAAGTTCGAAAAAAAGACTGAAATAACAGTTTTCTTTAAAATTTTACTGGGTAACTTAAACAATTAATAATCCGTGTTTCTACCGCGAACACTAACAACACAAGAACATCGGTTTGGCATACTCAAAATGAGTTCATCCAAATCACGCTGCGGAATGGCCGCCCATGTTCGTTGCAACAACAAAAAAAGGTCTTCTTGCGACTGGATACCCTCCATATTCGGCAGAGCTCTTCTCTGTAGCATATCCCATGCATGCTCAATCGGGTTCAAGTCTGGCGACTGAGCAGGCCAGAGCAGGACATTGATGTTAGCTGCGGCGAGAGTCTGTCTTACAACTCTTGCGGTGTGCGGTCGTGCATTATCATGCATTAACTGAAATAAGGGACCGATTTGCACTTGTAGAGGAACGATGACGTCAGATACAATCGTCTCAGCATAAATTTGAGCGTTGAGGTTGCCTCTGATCCAAATCAACTCAGTTCTTCCGCCGATCCAAATACCCGCCCATACCATGATGGTTCCACCACTATAAGGATGGACTTCCTGGCAGGATTTTAATCGCTGTTAGCGTCCAGGGGTTCTCCAGTGTCGTATACGTCTTGTATACGGTCTCATACCAAAACGAGACTCATCAGAAAAGCACACGAAACGCCATTGTTCTTCTGCCCAATTTCTGTGTTCAAGAGCCCATTGATATCGAATCCTACGATTGTGCATTGCTATAGGTGGTACCCGTAGCGGTCTTCGGGAATGAAGGTTCACTTCATGCAAGCGGTTTCTGACTGTTTGGTCGCTAATTAAGTTCCCTGAAGAGTGATGAAGCCTCACGGCTAACATCATGGCGGTTATTGTTGGAGCTCTTCGAGTTAAGATTTGAATGTATCGGTCTTGTCTCCGTGTGGTGCAGCGATACCGTCCTCCATGGCGCTCAGCCACGGTACCAGTGCTTCGGTAACGTGTCCAAAGTCGACTGATAACACTCTGACTTGTATTCAGAGCTAAAGCCACAGTACGTTGCCGGGAACCAGCTTCTATCATTCCCACGGCTCTGAGCATTTCTTCCCTGCTTAAATGACGTCGCCGCTCCATAATAACGTTGGTTTTAATCAGTAGTAGGGAAACAGTAGCACTAATAATGTCTTCAGTGCGTTGTATGTTTTTATAGGGAAAATATTGACAGCTGATTTTCATCTTTTACTCGAATTTGATTAACAGTTCCTGTTTCAAATTATGAAATGCACCAAAAAGGATCCATATAAATTTATAAAATCATAAATTTATTACAAAGCCACATCTCAATCTCAAGAAATCCGCATAAAAATGCTTGATCCCTAGACACTTTTGATGTGTGTATTTACGTAGAATATTGATATAGTTTGTAGCTACACAATATTATAAAAATATGGCTGTGTTAGTATCAAAAATATATTTTTATAAAATGTTATAACCACAAATACCTCTTGTTAGAAGACTATGTACTGCTAGCACATGCATTTGTCAGGATTTTAATGCAATTTTTAATCTAAGTGTAAACATTTAAGTTTAGCATTACAATCTTTCCATTTAAAAAAAAAGTTTTTTGTAATACCAATTTCAATATCTTCTATACTTATAATAAATCTGTAGAAGTGAAAATTCTGTACATTGAAAATATCAAAAAAAATAAATGGCAGGGGGTGTTACTATACCGACACCGAACCCAAAAATGTGATTAAAAATTTTTTTGTCTGTCTGTCTGTTTGTTCAAGCATCACGCAAAAACTACCGGTTAGATTACGATGAAACTTGGTATAATTATTCTTTAATATCCTGGGCACCACACTGGGTACTTTTTATCCCGGAAAAGTATTTTTTTTATTTTTATTTAGCCTGCTCTGTCCCACTCCTGGGCAAAGGCCTCCCTCCACTCCTTCCATCTTTCGCGAGCCCGCGCGTCTTCCTTCCAGTTTTGATGGAACCTATCCAGCTCGTCCCGCCATCTCCTACGTGGTCTGCCGCGACCCCGCCTCACTGTCGCAGGGCACCAATTCTGCGCTATTTGGGCCCACAGTTTGTCCGGCATGCGGCAGACATGTCCTGCCCAGTCCCATTTAAGTTGAGCAGCCTTTTGAGCCACGTCAGCTATCTTTGTTTTGGAGCGCAGTATTGTGTTACGAACACGATCCGTTAATTTAACACCTAGAATACTGCGCTCCATTGCTCGTTGGCAGACCTTGAGTTTGGACTTCTGGATGTTAGTCAAAGACCAAGTTTGTGCACCATAGGTTAAGACGGGAAGAATACACATGTCCATGAGCCTGCGTTTCAGTGCCATAGGCAACTCGCCCTTAAATAGTTCTTTCAAGGACCAGTAGCTCTTCCAGGCGTTTTCCGTTCGTCTTGAGATTTCTTTATCTTGCCTCGCCTGGAAAGAGACTACTTGGCCCAAGTAGAGGTATTCCTGGACATGTTGTATTATCTCCCCGTCTACTTTTATGCTTCTAGGTGTTTCGTTGCACATAACTTTGGTCTTCGACATATTCATCTTCAGTCCAACCTCAAGGCTTGCATTGCTAAGTTCTTGTGGCATCCGTTCAAGTTCAGTGGCTGCGGATGAAAAGAGAACAATGTCGTCGGCGAAACGTAGATTTGTCAGTCTCGCTTCGCCAAGGACAATGCCTCTCTCCCTCCATTTGGCTGCCAACTTCTTGAAGATTTCTTCAAGGGTGCTAGTGAACAGTTTAGGAGATAGCGGGTCGCCCTGTTTGACTCCTTTCTCTATTTTTAAATTTTGGACCGGTGGTTTCAAGTTTTATTGCGGCTGTATTATTTTTGTAAATATTGCGTAACAGATTTATATATGTGGGATCAATGTTTTGGTTGCTTAAGGCGTCAAATATGGATGTGTGTGAAATGCTGTCGAAAGCTTTGGAATAATCAACAAAAGCGAGGTATAACGGGATTTTATATTCCTGGTATTTTTCAATGAGTTGATTTTCTTATCTGATTTTTCATATATTTTTGCCGATTAATTTTGGCGTCTAGTTTAATTATTGCGCGTACAGGTCTGTGATCAGAACTAAATTTAATTTGATTTATGATTTGAATGTTTTTAATTATTTGTTTATTTGAGGTAAGAATGTAGTCTATTTCATTTCTAGTTTGATTATTAGGAGAAACCCAAGTCCATCGTCTGTGAGGTTTTTTGTAGAAGAAAAGTATATACAACAAAAAAACAAACTTAATTTTGCGGTTAGATCCCTAGACCCGATTACTGTACCAACCGCAATAATAAGTTTGTCGTAGGTTACGTCACCCGCAGTGGAGTTTACTAAGGGGCGCTGCACACGGCTAAGATATTATAATATTTTGTCTTAAGATACAATATCGGTCGCCATACAATTCAATGGACTATCACACACGACGAAGATAATAAATAATATTTCATATTTTCGTATCTTAAGGTGAATTTGTATGGCGAGCGATATTGTATCTTAAGATAAAATGTTATCTATACTAATATTATAAAGCTGAAGAGTTTGTTTGTTTGTTTGGTTGAACGCGCTAATCTCTGGAACTACCAGTCGGATTTGAAAAATTCAACATAAAAATATTACATTATAAAATAATCATAGGAAATGGCCACTTCTAATTTATTTATGATTTTATTATAAACTAGCTTCTGCCCGCGACTTCGTCCGCGTGAAATTTCTTGTTACTCCGACCCACCCCGTCGCATCGCATCGCCTGTCCGCGCTATTACTTCGTTTTTGCTTAGCGTCCTTCTGACTTTTTCTTTTTGCTCGGCTTCTAAAGATCATAGCGTGATGTTAATATAGCCTATAGCCTTC
This sequence comes from Luperina nickerlii, assembly GCA_963855955.1. Classification (NCBI taxonomy): domain Eukaryota; kingdom Metazoa; phylum Arthropoda; class Insecta; order Lepidoptera; family Noctuidae; genus Luperina; species Luperina nickerlii. The sequence goes on from OY979662.1 coordinate 28,606,631, forward strand.
CTCAAGAATTGGGCTATCAAATGCAAAAAGAATTTTTCAAATCCGACTGGTAGTTCCAGAGATTAGCGCGTTCAACCAAACAAACAAACAAACTCTTCAGCTTTATAATATTAGTATAGATGTGAGAACGATGTAAAAAAGACTTACGCGTTAAAAGCGTCCAGAGTACAGCAAATAGTAACAAAACAACAATTCAAAATTAAAATAATTAAAAATAAGCCGAGGCAGCTAAGAGATGACCAGCCCTAACTGACGGCGCCCGTTCACGAACATGACGCATAGATCAGCACCATTCAGCTCAACCATTTTGAAGGGAGCTAAATGATCCAACACACACGCCACCGCCGCTAGCGAGACATTTTAGACCGGGAGATGATGACACATTTTGGTAAGTCATTCCTTATCGTATGGCGCTTTCAGGGGGGTTCATATACGTAATAAGTGAGAGGAAAATAAATAATAAATAAAATCATTTAATTCAGATGTCCCAAGATCCATATAAGTAGTTACATTCATATTCACGTTCACAAAATTAATTCACAATTGTTAGTAAAAATACAGAACTTACTTAGCTATGTTAGTATTTAAACTTAAATGTAGGTGGCTCCAAAACTTTTGTAGCCAACCGTGTAGTCTGTCACTAAACATCGCCAAAATGTTGTTAGCGCTGGCGCGGACTCTGCAGCGCAAGGCGGCGCACCGTTTGCGCAAGATGGTATGGAAGCCGTCCACCTGTGCATCCGCAAACATCCCTGACGCACTGCATGCCCGCGGCAACCGCAACAACACCCTAAACGCGTTATTGTATTGGACGCGTAAAGCATTGAACGATCTTTGCGTATAGTTACTCCAGAGATTGCAGGTGTACAGCGATGTACCTTCAGTAGGCTCGAAAAAGTGTAACTTTGACTTGAGCTGTACACCGATTGAATCTACTGGAGATCATATTCGCTCTTATCGCCAACGCTTTACGCTCCCGTTCAGTATCCGGATCATCATGTAAATCCTCTGTTATCAAGTGCCCAAGGTATCCCAACCTGAGGGGGCCAAACCCAACCTGAGGGGGCCAAACGCCTCCTGCCGGAGGCTTTACGCGGGGGTCGTGCGGTCCATGGCCCTATACGGGGCCCCGGTGTGGGCGCGTTCACTGCGGCGGCGAGCCGCACATTATTTGAACGCGCCCCAGAAGGTGGTAGCCACAAGGCTGATCCGGGGGTACCGCACGATCTCGGGCGAGGCGGCAAGCCTCCTTGCCGGACTGCCGCCATGGGATCTGGAGGCGATAGTCCTCGCGCGCCTGTATGAGTGGCGCGCGGAGGCACTACGCCCGCGCCGGGGGGAAACTCCGCTTCCGCAGCAAATCGCGGCGGAGCGGACGGACCTCCGGCGCGATCTCATTAGTTGCCCAAATGCAAGACCAAGACAAGACCTTAGCCAGTCTTGGTCTTGCGTCAATACACCTGGTCTTGGTATTGCGCTCTCAGTCTTGGTCTTGGTCTTGGTCTTGCAGCAAGAGTCTCGCAAGTCTTGCGAGACTCTACTACTTAGACTAGACTACATTCAAATACCTATTAGTCTATTGCTGGGTGGCAGGGATATCGACGCGCAACCGCTTACCATGGATTCAGTACATGATTCTGGACCCCCCTGCGTTGAAATTTTTCGTCGGCTTTTTCTTAATTTTTACGTTTTTTTCTGCAATTTTTTTTACTGTAAACTGTATAAAATCATTATTTCTATCTGACCCAATGAGATTATTAATTAAAAAATAGTAAATTCACTTGTTTCACTTAAAACAGCAATGTAAATAAAACTCGAAAGGGCTACCTGATCAGCTGTATTGCTAAAGTTCATTTGCGAGGTCAACACTATCTTGGTACCTACGCTATTCGCTTTCAAATGCCGCGACAAAGGGACCGCAGCGCCAAGCGGTCTCCTCGTATTATTAACGCACTTGAAAATAAACTTTAAAATTATTACAATAAAGTGCATAAATAAGCATTTATGCACTTTATTGTAATAATTTTAAAGTATTTATTGTCAGGTTCAAGCGAACCTGACAAAAAATACGGAAGATTGCGGGAATCCCCGCGCGGCGTCGGCGGCGTCTTTATCGGTAAATTATCAAATAAGTAGGTACGTAATACACTGACCGACCAACAGTTTATTCGCGGAACATCATATTTTACCAATGAACCATGAACCTTAACGCTTTAGCGATAAAGTTGAAAATCTGTTAAAGAAATATGGCAGATTGTAGTAGCTTGATGTGCTGGCGTCTGTACCATTACCTACAAGGTATGAAATGAACTTTGCTAAAAAGTTATGCTAGGTACATTTTAATCACATATGGGAAATAAAATTGTAAGTAACACGCTACCTACCTACTTAATAAATAGTCGAAACATATAATAATCAATACAATACCTTTTAGTGTTATGACGATACGGTTCTAATACTGGGGAACGTCTACCAAAATCGGGATTGAAACCAAATACCTACTATAACGCCCAAATCTCAGTTTGACTTAACTGCGAGACGCAAGAGTCTTGCAGGCTTAGTCTTGTTCTTGCTCAAGTCTTGCAGGGTTCAGTCTTGGTCTTGGTCTTGCTACAATAAGTAGGTCTTGGTCTTGGTCTTGCAAAAATGCAAGAACAAGACCAAGACTGCAAGACCAAGACCGATTTTGGGCAACACTAGATCTCATGGCGGCATGGAAAGAGCGACTGTCGCAACCCAGCGCAGGGCACGCCACGATAGCGGCGGTAAGACCCCTCTTTGAGGAGTGGCTAGAGAGGCGTCACGGCGCCCTCACCTACCGCCTGATGCAGGTCCTCACCGGACATGGAAGTTTCGGGAGGTTCCTGCACATAATCAGGCGGGAGGAAACGCCCGGGTGTCACCATTGCCAGGATCGCCCAGAGGACACGGTGGAGCATACGGTGGAGGTCTGCCCCGCTTGGGCGGAGCACCGCCGTGTCCTCGTAGAGGCGATCGGCAGCGGCGGCGACCTCTCGCGTCCGGGCCTCGGTCGGCGTCGGTGGCCATGGTCCGGGGCGAGAGGGAGTGGGGGGCAGTCGCCTCCTGCGAAGCAGTCATGCTAGCGAAGGAGGCGGCGGGACGGCTGAGGGAGAGAGCCTCCCGTCCCAGCCGCCGCGGGAGACGCTCCGGTCGTCGGGAGCCGCGAGACTACTCCCGGCCACCGTAGGCGCGGGCCTGCGGGTGGAGAGTAATGGGTAGCTTACCGTCCGATCAGGACCAGGCCCGTGCCGGACGGCGCGTACGTGCTCCACGCGCGCCTCAAAGAGATGTCAGCATCAAGGAAAGGGGCCCAAGGGCCGAAGCCTGCCGGATCAGCGGGATTGTCCGAAAGGGTTACCGCTGGCCCGGAACATAAAGGGCGAAGGAAGGAACACGGGTGGGTTTTAGTCAGTAAGAGTCTGACACTCCCTTCCGCTCCACCCAGAGCGGGAGGAGTCATTTGATGATTTCCCATCCAGAAAAAAAAAAGTGCCCAAGGTATTTAAACAGTTTAACCCTTTTGAGAGGTGTACCATTAAGTGACACTGTACATACACTATACACTGTACATACGATGGACACCTGGTACCAGACTTAAAAACCATCAGCTCACTCTTACCGACATTATATTTCAGACAGTGATCAGCAGCATACCGTTCACACACAGTCAGTAGGTCCCTCAGTCCACTGATTGACGGACTAAGCAGCACCATGTCGTCTGCGTAACATAAGTTATTGACGCTGACACCGTCTATTCGACATCCAACACGCATGCTGCTCAGCTCGACAATCAGGGTATTTATGTACAAATTAAAAAGCTTTGGTGAGGTCAAGCCGCCCTGTCTAACCCCACACTGTAGTCCATACACGTCTGACCTGGCATTGCCCCATCTTACTGTATTAAGCTGACCCAAGTACCAACTTCTAAATATACGTATAAGATCCCTAGGTACATTGGCCCCCTCTAGTTTCTTCCACAGGATTTCATAATTTACTAAATCGAAAGCCCGTGAAAGATCCAGGAAACACGCATATATTGGGGTCTTTCTTGATGTGTAATACTGGACGGTATGCTTTAGGCTTAGAATAGCACTCTCGGTCGACAGCCCAGGCCTGAAACCAAACTGTGCGTCGTGCAACTGTAGGTATTGATCTAATTGCACGCTAAGTAAACCATCAAGCACTTTGGAGATCACCGTTGCTAAAGAAATGGGCCTGTAATTGGACAACGCAGATATGTCTCCACTTTTCGCCTTTAATATGGGAATGACCTCGGTTTTTGTCATTTGAGGCGGCAAGTAAGAGTGTGACACACACCGAGTAAAAAACATTGCCAGCACTCGCGACAGATGAGACCCAGCATGTTGAAGATGCTCATTGCTAAGGCCATCGTAGCCAGGTGATTTCCCACGCTTCATGCCTTGAATGATATGAGCAACTTGTTTTGCATTGAACCTTAGCGTATACTCCTGCCCCTCGGCTGCCTCAGCATTGAACATCGAATCAACAGAATCAAGTGACGACTTTACAGAAAAATGATCTTTAAACAGGTTTGCAATAGTTTTAGTATCCGTCACACCATCAATGCTAGTAGACAAGCCAGGCTTATGACTCAGTCCCTTGGTACACTTCCAAAAACTCCTAAAATCATTTTTCGAACGGTGAGATGCAATTATGTCCATTTTAATCTGCTCCTGGTGCTGTTGGCACCACTTGAGCTTAGATTTAAAAGCTTTCCGACTTTGCACCATGTCATCATACACCTGACCAGAGGAAGGTCTTCTACAAAGTACCCATGACTGAAAACTAAGCCTGGCTTCCCCATGAGCCTCACTGACGTGCTTATTCCATCCCATTATTCGTCCTTTCTTACGTCCTGTCCTACCCTCGCAACTACACTCAGAAGCCCTACAGAGCGAACTTATAATATCACAGTACATTTGGTCTAATATTTTTTTATGTTCTACATCATTACAACATTTATCACAACATTCACATAAATCATCATCATCAAAATGATGTTCTTACCGGTGGTGCGCGGGACGTAATTGCAGAATAATTAATTGAAATTGCTCGAAAATCCGGAAGTGTCAAAAAATTTCTTTCACAAAATTTCTTCAATTTATCGGTATTTCAACAAAAAAAAAACCCAGCGGTCGCTATGTGCCATACTTCTCCGGTGGGTGTTTAGACCCGCCATACTTTTTGAAAATTATTTTTTTTTATTAATTTCTTACAGGCTGATTTTTTTTTAAACAATTGCTTTTTATTAATCTTGTACGAAAATCACCATGCCATACCATTCCAACGGTCCGTGTACGTATAGGGTGACCAGTTCGGAAGTAACTACTACAACTTTACATTATCATTATTTTTATTAGAGACGAAATTAACAGATATTTTTCCATAATTATTATTAATTGTATATAAAGACTTGGCAATTTTGGAAAAAAGCAATATCCACCAATCGTGTTTTTCACCAAATTTTCGCCTACTTTGTTATAGTTATTCCATTATCAAAGCCACACATATTCTGCGTTTAGTCTTTACAATTGACCACGACACGCCCCTTTAGATAAGCCAACAGAATAAGAAGTCAGGACCGGTCTGATCTGGTGAATTTGGAGGTAAATTAATGTCAACATTTCTTGGAATTGATTGTTTCGAAAACATTCTTCCAAAGTTTTTGGTTCATCTTGTTGGGACCACGTCTTTTCTATGTCTAACTCATAAATTTTTAATTTCTACAATATTAAGATTTTGAATCTCAATTATGGTAAGTAATATTGTTAATCCTGTAGCCTCTTCATGGAAGAATGCTGTAATTACTCCACCTAGCCACCTAGTCAGTCAGACATATGTGGTCAAAAAGGTTGCTTAGCTTTTCTCCACAATAATGAAGGTTTGGTTTATTTACAATACTCTTTGCTCAAAATGGAATAAAGTATTCGTACTGATTTGTTGAAAAGAATTTGGTAGTAGCCCAGAGGGTTTTTGAGCAAGCATATTCCGGGCGAAAAGTTGATAGCTGAGTAGGTGTGGCATGAGGAGAAAATACCTAAAATATATTTAAAAAGTTTTTGATAGAAGCTCCGTGGTCAGGATTCCACTTTCAAGTTTAAAAAAAGGGCCAAAAATAAAGTGATCTTCAGAGGCGTTGATTTTGTTATGATCGGGTGTGGCCTAACCCATAATGACTTAAATAGGCAAATCTGATGAAGAAATTGTGGGCTTTCCCTGAATCTGACGGCTTTGAAAACTCAGATTTGGACCATTTTTTAAAAGGATATTCAGGGTGAATAAAAGTTATTCTGTGCAATAGTGTTACATGTCCTGATAGTGAATATATAAATATCTGACGGATTGATTGAGCCTTTTGGCAAAAGTGGCCATAATTTAGCAGTTATCCCTAAATCAAGGCACCCAATAGCTTCGATTACCGTTTGACGTCACGCTTGTGAAGATTTCTCGATATTCAAAGTTTGAAAATACTAAACACTTGAACCTAATGATAAAAGTTAAGTAGCTAAATTAAAACATCATCGGAGTACACCATAAACAAAGTTGATTATTTCAAAATTTGACTTTGACACTAAGTAAATCAATTATTTGAAAAACATCCTCATCTTATGGGCTATCTAACGAGCTAGCAGCATTAAAAAATATTGAGAGATGCTCGTCAATTGTTTGATAAAACTGGCAAAGGTGGAAAACCATACAGTTTACTAAAATTAACGTAATCATTAAACTAACGACTTGTTTTCGCCGCAATATTTTCTATTCGAGGTTTTATTGTAACTACGAACCTCTGCGCTCGATATATTTACTAATATCACCTCCTAATTCTCAGTGATAGTTCGTTATGAGAGTTTTGTTAAAGTTTTATAAGTCCCAACACCTCTGCTTAGGCCGCGAGCTACTAGTTAAAACAGGGGAGGTTATTGGTTCGTCCGTAGAATACAGGCTGAATATTTAAAGTCACCATGAATGACCAAATCAGAAACTATAGGTAATACCGAAAAATACTTGAAAGAGTCACATAATAATTAAAACTGCATCATAGAATTTTTGAAAAATCAGTTACTGTAGCTAGGAATCGAACACGTAGATTTTGAAAAAAACAAAGGCTGTGTTATTGCACTGCACCGTCCGAAGGTCTCGTTAGTATGGGTCAAATTCTGGGAAGGCAAAGTAAAGGGAAGTGGTCATTAAAAGGCGCCAAATCAAAATGGTAGCCAAAAAAGTAAAGTATAAAGTATATGTAAAGTCTATTCAAACTTGTTTCAAATTAATATTATTTCAAGTTAAAAAAAAATATCAACTTTAATTTAATGGTAGCACTATTAAAAAGTTATAAAAATGTTTGAAGTTGTAACGTAAACTGAACTTTATGGTGTAGGATTTAAAGTTATTTTCCATTAACTCATATTTGTTTTCATTTTTGGCAAATAAATCGCGAATGCAGATTACACTCGAATTGACCTCCCTGTAGCAATTATAGTTCACAAAATTAATGTAACACATCGAGATTTAGGAAGAGGTTGACAATGATTGCCGTCTCTACCACTCAAACTGACCGACTCTTTCTAAAGCTGTGTCAGTTTAGCGGCCGAGTACAACAGTTGCGCGATGTGTCTATTTCCAGACGGACCTTATCCTTGGCGGAGGAGCTGGGCGATGCTGCGGTGGAGGCGCAGGCATGCTACTCGCTTGGAAACACGTACACGCTGCTGCGCGAGTACCGCGCAGCCGAGCAGTACCACGCACGCCACCTGGCGGCCGCGCGGCGGCTGCACGACCGTGTGGGCGAAGGCCGCGCGGCCTGGTCGCTAGGCAACGCGCACGCCGCGCTCGGTAACCATGAAAAAGCACTGTACTTCGCCAACGAACACTATAACATATCCAAAGAAGTGAGTTTTGAAAAAGGTAACAAGGTTGTGGTATTAGCGGAACCCTGCGTCCTAACCAAAGTGATCGCTCGCGCGAACATGCGACCGACGTATTTATTTTGTTCAGCATTCGCCGCCAGACCTTACGGTTTTCCGAACAAAAAGTAACATAAACTCGACGCTCGCGAATTCGCGCGAACGATCATCTTGGTTAGGACACGGGGTTCGTTTGGGTGAAATTTTATTTGTTTGTGGCAAAGACGAAGTAAGTAATGCAGTTTTGACAACGTTAGACGAAAAAAAGTAAAATGCCCTGTACACTCCGCTAAAGATATAAGATTATAATTATAATATCAGTAAATAGCAATAAAACAAAAGGATTGCATGCGATGGCGCAATCTGTGCAAATTCAAATCACGGGAGAGGTATCTGTGCAGTATAGAGCAAGGGATCGACAGTTCAACTAGACTACGATGATGCCGTTACAAAATGACACTAGATTTGATGCGTGTGTGTAATCACTGCTCGCCATTACTACGACGAGCTACATTCATTGCAGACGATTTTGATCTATTGATTGATTTTTTTTAACACGCTTAAGGGTAAAAACACCGGTGATTACTGGGGCATCTCCATTAAACTTTTAAGTAATATAATAGACATCATAGCCCCCTTTAAGTAATATAATAGACATCGTAGTCCCCTGTCTAGCTGTTACTTTTAATAAATGTGTTGATTTAGGAACTTTTTCTGAACTCATGAAGAGTAGTAAAGTCATACCATTATTTAAATCAGGTAATAAAAATGACGTTGGCAATTTCAGGCCTATTTCTGTCTTACCTACATTTAGCAAAATATTTAAAAAATTAATACTCAAGCAGTTGCTAAGACATTTTAATTTAAATAGTATTAAATAAAATAAAACCTTTAGAATAAATGGTTTTAATCAGCAAAATACAAAGAAAAGATTAGTCGTATTGACAGAAATGACATTATCAAATTAATAGTTTTATTTTAAAGCCATAGAAACTCCAATGAGTTTCTATATCACCACATTCTACCAGGCTTAATAGAGAACGATTCAGTTTAGAACAGGGATGGGGAAACGTTTTCTTCCCGTGCCAATATTTACTAACGAAATATATGGCGGGCCAAGTTGTTGCATTTTGGCTATAAAAATATTGATATGTATTTTCTGAAACTCTAATTTATTATGCAATATTACAAAATAACTATTGAATTAAGAAAGAAATTACAAATTGCAATTAAATTAAACTTTTAAGTTAGCTGCGAAATAGAAGGTTGAGGAGCGCTGGTCTTTGTGGGGACATGAATGGACACATTTATTGCCTCTGGGTACGGTTTTACCAATTCTCCTTTCTATCAATACGAAAACTGCACTTGATTTTTGTTTGATGGTCGCGGGCCAGATTTTAACGCTTCGCGGGCCGGAGGGGACCCGCGGGCTGTAGTTTCCCCATCCGTGGTTTAGAACGTAGTCTGTATAGCGGTCTGGGAGCCTTCGATTTCTAGTGGAACTTCGTTGAACTGTAGCTGGATTTTCAGTAGCCGTGTGATCAGTTTCGACTGTTGGGTGATCTGCCAACTTATGCTGTTCCTCTTCTTCGTTCATACTTCGAGAATCGTAGAAATAGTCTTCATTAGTCTCGGCTGAATCTCATTAAGTACTTCAGGCGATTCCTGGATTATCTCACTATCTTGTCCGAATGGTGCTAAGTGTCGATTAGAGATAGTTGATTCTCGACCATCTGCAAGACGCACATAGGAATAATCCTAATTTACATGAAGTAACGTCACCACCTCAACGACTGGTTGATATTTATTATTGCGGTAAAATTTTCGCATTAGCACACATTCTGATTCTGTCAGCCAAGTAGGTATAGACTCCATTCGATGATCCTCTAATATGCGTAAACATCCGTTCATGTGGCGTACAATGGGTAGCTGTACACAGCAAAGACCGTATCGAATGTAAAGCTTGAGGAAGAACTTGTTCCCAATTTTCTATTGCTAGATTGCGTGAACGTAGCGCCAATTGTATTGATTTCCATAGAGTCCCATTAAAACGTTCTACTTGGCCATTTCCTCTTGGATTGTACGGAGTGGTTCTACCTAGAAGCAACGCCACGTGAATTCTTTACTTCTGCCGATACGAATGAAGTTCCTCGATCCGAATGAAGGTAAGATGGCATGCCAAATAACATAAATATCTCATTCAAATGTTTTATAACCGTTGTAGAACTCGTATCAACGCACGGGAACAAAAACGGGAAACGTGAATATTCATCGATTACAGTCAATATATATTTATTTCTTGTATTAGATGGTACAGGACCTTTAAACTCAATGCTTAATCTTTCCATATGTGAAGTTGCTTTTATTAAGATTGGATCTGATAAGTCAGATCTCTAGAATATGGCAAATTTTTAGACTTCAGCCAGTGATTCATGCGCATTATTCCTGGGTGACACAAAGCTTCATGCAATGAAATTAGTTTCTCAGTTCGTAACGGTACCGAAGCACAAACTGGGGAAAGTGCTTCAGCCACATCATTCTGCTTTCCGGGACGGTACAATATGTCGTACGTGAAAGGTGCTAAGTCCAAGCACCATCGCTGTATTTTCTTATTCCTTATTTTGCTCGTGAGTTTTTTATCAAACTTAAAAGATACGGATCGTCGGTTAGTAATGAGACGAAATGACTCCATTTCCTTAGTGATTCCACTATAGCGCGTAAGCTTCTTTTTCTATAGCTGAGTGGTTAAGTTCGCTATTATTTAGCATTCTGGAAAAAATGCAACCGGTCGATTACATTGTGACAAAGTTGTTGCAATGGAATGATTGGATGCATCTGTTTCCACAGTGAATGGTGCATTATGATCGATAGCGTGAACAGCTGATTTTGCAATATCAGATTTTAGTCTTTCGAAATTTTGAACTAATTCATTTTTAAGTGGAAATATTTGTGTATGAGCGAGAGCATGAACTCTTTCTAAAAAATTCGGGATCCATTTGCTATAATGTGCAAACATTCCTATTGTTCTTCTCGGTGATGGCACGTCGCATGGTGGTGGCAAACTCAATAGTGGCCTTAAACGTTCCTCATCTGACTTAATAACGTGGTTCTTTACATTGTATCTCAGGATATTATTAGAATTTTTGGAAAACATACTCTTTTCTTCATTGAGAGTTAAGCCATATTTTTGAGCTGCTGCTAAAAATCGCTTAAGGTTTTCATCATGTTCCTTCTGATTTATTCCACATACCGTGATGTCATCTAAATACGCATACGTTCCTTTAAGCTCTTCTTTGCGAATAACCCAGTCTATGGTTCTTAGGAAACTTGACACCCGCTAGTGACACCAAATGGAATACGCCAAAATTGGTAAAGATTTCTAGAAGAAGAAAAGCAGTAAAGTGACGCTCCTTTTTTTGGAATAAAATACGATTTTATGTTACAACGCTTATATTATGGAGCACATTTGGATTGACACACAGAATGACAACAACAATATTTTTTCTATTCAAAATAAGTACCTAGGTACATGAAATTACTCTAACAAGTGGCCAGGGTGTTTCTATTAAAAAAGGTAAACCAAATAGTTTCAACACCTCCCCGTAATGGAAACATCCTGTACATACAGATATACAAAAAATATATACACCCTAATAAATTAATAACAAACACTATAAATAATAAATCACGAACACTTAACAAAACAATGAATACAAAAACAAAAGCAAGCTAGCTTATGGCCTCGGTTATACCTAAACCATTAAGACACATAAAATGTCGAAGTTTTGTTAAAGGTTTAGTAAGGACATCGGCTGGCATATTACGTGTGTTAATGTAATTTAAGACAAGGTTTTGTTGATTAAGTGAATCGCGAATAAAATGGTGCCTAATATCGATGTGTTTGGTGCGTGCGTGAAAGGTGTCGTTATGAGATAATTTTAATGAACTTTGATTATCTGTATAAATTTTCATTGGGCGATCCAAAGAAAATATTTCTTTAAAAAACGCGTTGAGGTATATGGCTTCTTTGCACGCTTCACTAAGAGCCATATACTCAGCTTCTGTAGTTGAGAGTGCGACTGTTTTTTGTTTGCGTGACTCCCAACTAATTGGTGCTCCACTCATAATGAAAAAGAAACCTGTGAATGAACGACGATCGATGATATTACTTCCATGGTCTGCATCTACATAACCGATGGGATAGTCTGGCATGACTTTATGATAGTGAAGTTTCAGGTCCTTGGTACCCTTAAGATACCTCAGTACCCGCTTGGCAGCTCTCCAGTGCACTTTTGGAATAAAATACGATTTTATGTTACAGCGCTTATATTATGGAGCACATTTGGATTGACACACAGAATGACAACAACAATATTTTTTCTATTCAAAATAAGTACCTAGGTACATGAAATTACTCTAACAAGTGGCCAGGGTGTTTCTATTAAAAAAGGTAAACCAAATAGTTTCAACACCTTTGGCAGAATCGGGACTTGATGATATGCGCTTTGTAAGTCTATAGCGCTAACAACATGATATTTTGAAATCTGTGAGACAATTTCTTCTATGTTTGGAAGTGGGTATGCATCTAAATGTGTGTATCTATTTATTGTTCGAGAATAATCGACAACGAGTCGTTTCTTATGATTAGTATTCTGTGAAATGAGGACTTGAGCTCTCCAGGGTGACATACTTTCTTCAATAATTCCTTAAGCCAAAAGTTTTCTTATGTCATCTCCAATAAACTTTTTATCATCCTCACTGTATCTTCGAGATTTTATGGCGACAGGTATGCATTTCGGGAGAAACATTCGAAAACAAAGGCACAGCATGTACAGATGCCGCAGCAACGCTACATACCTTAATTGGATTTTTTAATTCTACTAAAGAGAACTCAAGTGAAGAATGCTTCTCTAGTATATCATGACCAATAATAAGATCAGCGCACAGGTTTTTTACAATAAATAAATTCAGATCTTCATAATTATGACCTCCAATTTTAGCCGAAACGCAGGTTTGTCCCTCTACTTGAGACGTCAGTGTAGTTGAAGCCATTGAAATCGTTTGGTTACAAGGTCTCTTCTTTAATCGACACAATTTAAAGAAGGCTTCACTATTAAAGCCGATAGAACTGAGCGTATCAATTAGTGCTTGGGCACGAATTCCCTGGATGTAGGCTGTTACAGTTGCTTTCTTAAGAGAATCTGGTGATTTTGCTACAATACATGCAGAAGTGATATTATTTGTATCTTGCTTATCTAGAACCGCAACAGTATTAAGTTTCTTGCTTCGACATACATTAGCATAGTGTTCCAACGACAACGCCTGATTGTAGGCTTGGTCAATTGTTAATGACAGATTTTCAAGTAATCGTTGTCTTATTTTGTTTGACTTGATGCCAGAAATAAATGCATCTCTTATACTATCATGTTTATTCGTTTCGGCATCCACTTTTTAAAATTTGCAGTCTTTCGCCATTAATTTTAGTGCCTGAATATATGCATCGATATTTTCTTCACTCTGTTGCTTTCTTATTGCCAGTATATGTCTAGCGTAAATTATATTATTTTGTGTGATAAAAAATTTGGTGATTGCATTATTTTGTAGTCGCAGACGCAGACTGGAGAGCTTGAATATTATCTATTGGTATATTTTTGTGAAACCCACCTGATATTACATAAGGTCTTGTTCATGTACTTGAGTAAATGGAAATCTAAAAATATAATGGTTTTGTGGGAGTCATGTATAGCATCAAGCGCTCGTGACCGGCCGGCCCGCGCCGCGGTCGGGCCGCCACTGAACACCGCTAGCTGATACGGTCGTATTTATGTATTTGCAGCAGAGCGGCGCCCACGGCGGAGCTGGCAGAATTGAACGTGCTCCCGCGCCTTATGTCTGCTATTTACTAAAGCAGTTCGCGGACCACCGGTATTTTATATCAAGCCAAGTCGACTCTCTGATTGGCTCTCTGTAGTTTGTGTTTCTTTCTTGACCAATAAGATTTAAGTATGTTTTAAGATATTATGTATAAATATGGGAATCTTAATAAACCAGGAACCATTCACATAAGCATTGTTTTACTGAGCAGTCCCAACTGGCCCACATTGGTGACCCCGACGTGATTTTTAAAATATCTACATGGAAAAATTTGACGACGCTGTTAGTGTACCAGCAATGAGCGAAAAGGAAATTTCTGCCATTGCTCTGCAAGCGAAGATTCCGCAATTTTGGCGTGAACAACCTAGGCTTTGGTTTGCTCAGTTTGAGTCAGTCATAGCTCCACACAAGACCAGCGATGAACAAAAGTATAACTTGGTGATTCCAGTCTTGGAGAGAAAAGATATCCAACAAGTTGGCGATATCATCTGTAAACCACCAGACACAGGAAAATACATCGCACTGAAGAAACGTTTGCTGTCGGTGTATGAAGAAACTGAGACTCAACAATTCCAGAAGCTTCTGAGTGGATTAGAGCTTGGTGACCAGAAGCCAACTCAACTCCTGAGAGTTATGCGAGAACTGGCTGGCGAAAAAGTTCCCGATGACGCGCTCAAAATATTATGGATGGGCCATCTACCCTCACAAGTCCGAGCAGTACTATCGGTGAACTCAGAATCTACCCTCGATATTCTGGCAATGATGGCTGATAAGATGATGGAGCATACGGAGCACACAATCGCGGAAGTCAGCCCAGCTACACCTTCACCAAGTACTAGCAGTCAATCAAGCAGCAGTCAAGATTTGCAGTATCAAGTACTCACGAAACAAATCGAGAAACTCACTCTTGAAATCGCTTCACTCAAGAAAGTGCACAGTGTTGATCGTCGTTCATATCGCCGACGTAATTTCCGATCAAGATCAAGGTCGCGCTCAAGTGCAAGAACTGGGAAGAAGCCAGGAGACTCAGACTGGGAATGCTATTATCATCATCGATTCGGAAACAAGGCTAAAAAGTGTGAATCACCGTGTTCGAGGAAACCTTCGGAAAACTAAGCACTACATCGACTGTGGCGGACGTCGATGGAATGAAAACAAACAACCGCCTATGTATAACTGACATCAACTCACGAGAACGATTCCTTGTCGACACGGGCGCAGACTTATCAGTGCTAGCCGTAAAGAAAAAGCGACCACCGATAAATACGCCTTTCAAATTATTCGCCGCAAATAATACACGCACCGGTGAAGAATACTTAGTCACGATGATCGACCGCTGCTCCAGGTGGCCTGAAGCAGTACCAGTCAGCGACATAAGCGCGGAAACCGTCGCTCGAGTGATATACGATACATGGATAACTCGCTTCGGTTGCCCACTACGCATTACTACAGACCAAGGACGGCAGTTTGAGTCAACATTGTTCACCAAACTTATGAACAAACTGGGAATCTCAAAAATCCACACCACTGCCTACCACCCGCAGTCTAATGGGCTCGTAGAAAGATTTCATCGTACTCTCAAGACAGCAATAATCGCAAGAGGAAATAAACAACAATGGGCTCAAGAATTATCAACAGTATTATTTGGATTACGCACATCTATTCATAAAGAAACCAATTACAGTCCGGCTACGATGATTTATGGCAGCTCATTAAGAATACCGGCAGATGTTTTCGCACCGGTGAAGATAAGCGACGAAGACCCGTTATTCTTACGTCATCTAACGGAATCAATGGCATCGCTTAATGAGCACTGCGCACGTGCACCGGTGCGACAACAAAGCAAGTCCTACGTACCGAAACATCTGTTGACATGCACGCATGTATTTATACGTGTAGACTGTGTGAGAAAATCACTCACACCACCGTATGAAGGCCCGTATGAAGTCATTGAGAGACACGACAAACACTTTAAGATTCGTTTGCCCAATCGAGAAGCAGTGGTGTCATTAGATCGCCTAAAGCCTGCCTACATACTGCCAGCAGCAACAGAGGAAAAGCATGAAGACAGCCCATACGTCACTCGTTCTGGCAGGATAGTTAAACCTACAGCAAGAGTACGGTTTTCTTGAAGGGGGATACTGTGGGAGTCATGTATAGCATCAAGCGCTCGTGACCGGCCGGCCCGCGCCGCGGTCGGGCCGCCACTGAACACCGCTATTTTTTTTTTTTTTTTTTTTTTTTAGAATATGGCATCTCGTAGTTGACCTTGAGAGGTCGTGACTACTTAACCGGACAATCCTGCGGCTGCCTTGAGAAAACTCAAAGCCTCCAGCCAGGGGCTTAAAACTAACTAAATAAACTAAGCGACTACACGCTAAGGGCACCCCCTGTGGGGTACGAGCCTCGGCTTAGGGCGTCGCTGGGGGGGAGGGCAGCAAGTTGGGACAGGCTGGATCTAATTTTGATTATTTAACGAACGATGGGGCCGGCATTTCCTAATTGACTACTCTGAGAAGAAATGCCGAAACAAACTCAGAGGTCAGAGTCGGGAATTTAAATCTACTGGCTCAGCTGCGGCGCGGGCTGGCACTACATCGAGCAAGGGTCGGTGGGGGGCATTTACTTGGGGACGTCGCGAGGGACCTCGTCGGCGAGGCCGGTATGTCGGTTTCTTGTATCTGTTTTTCCTAAGCGTGCTGGTTGCCCTACTGCTCTCTTGGAGGACGGTTATAGGGTCATCTGGGTCGGTGAGAACGTGCCTTGGACGGCGGAGTTTACTGATTTGGGAGGGAGTATATCTGGCGGCCTCGACAACCAGCGGGTTTCGATGGTTGGGGGCGGAGTCGAAGAAGTGCTTGGAAAGGCGCTTCATGAATTGGTGGATAGTGGGGATTTTGAGATCGACATGGAGGATCTCATTTCGAACGAACCAAGGGGCTCCCGTAGCCTTTCGGAGGAAACGGTTCTGGAGGGTCTGCATCCTATGGATGTGGTGGGGCTTTGCGTGTGCAAAGACTACGCAGGCATAGGTCATGATAGGGCGAATGCACGCTGTGTAGATGCGCAATTTGCACTTAAGTGACAATTTGCTGCGTGCATTTAGCATCGAGTGGAGGCTACCGAGGGCGAAGGCGGCGCGCGAGCGAACCGCCTTTATGTGCTCTGCGAAGGAGAGGTGCCTGTCGAGGATAACACCGAGATATTTGGCTTGCTTCTCCCAAGGGATCGGCTTGCCGAACATGGTGATGGGTCGGGGGGGGATGAGTTTGTGTCTCGGTTTCGAATAGAGAACCGCTTGACTTTTGTCGGGGTTTACTTCTATTCTCCACTTCCTAAACCAGTCAGCGAGCTTGTTGACTGAAGTTTGGAGGATGTGGGAGATCTGGACTAGGCTGCGGCCAGTGTACAGAATGGCAGTATCGTCTGCGAAGAGAGCCAACTGGGTCTTTTTACTCATTGGGATGTCACTGGTGTACAGCGTGAATATGAGCGGGGCGAGCACAGAGCCCTGGGGGACTCCTGCTCGGATCGGGTGTGGAGAGGATATAGCTCCTTCTACTTTGTAGCGGAAGGTGCGGTTTGACAAATAGTCTCGAAGGATGAGCACGAGACGGTCGGGCACACCGAGTTGGTATAGCTTATATAGTAAGCCATTGTGCCAGACTTTGTCGAAAGCTTTTGCTATGTCGAAGTATATCACACCTGTCAAGTATCCACGCAGGATCCCTGCGTGGATCTGTTCGGTGATGCGGTGGACTTGCTGGACGCTAGAATGTTGGGTTCGAAAACCGAATTGTTCATTAGGGATTAGGCCCTTGGTTTCGGCATAGTTTCTGAGACGCTTATAAATAAGCCTCTCGTAGACCTTGCCTAGTCCATTGAGCAGACTGATGGGGCGGTAACTCGTGGGTTCCGACTTGGGCTTGCCGGGCTTGGGAATGCCAATGACTGTGGCTTCTTTCCACTTCTGTGGGAAAATGTTGTTGCTCATGGCACCGTTGAAGATGGTGGCCAGTAGCACAATTAATTGGGCAGGGAAGAGTTGAATCACTCTATTTGTGATTCCATCTGAACCGGGGGCTTTCTTAGGTATGAGACCCTTTATGATGTCCTGTACTTCGTCTGGAGTGACGGGGGGTAGAGGATTTTCGGGGTCTTCTACTGGAGGGAGGGAGGCTCTACGCTCGACTTCCGCGTCGACCTCAGAGAGGTGAGCTTGGTCTACGGGTAGGGAGCTGGGTGTACACTGGGCTTCGAGGCTGTCAGCCAAGCATTCTGCCTTGTCATCGTCGTCAAAGGCGATGGTTTTGTCGGGGCGGATCAGTGGGGGCATGGAGACGATGTCTCGAGATCTAAGTCTCCTTTGGAGTTCCCAGAAGGCCTGGTGATTGGGTTCAAGATCGCTCAGCGTCTTATTCCATTTGACTTCACGCCACTCCGATATGCGAGTCCTCACAGTTCTCTGTAAGTAACGCATATGGGCTTTGTTTGGGCCACATGGAAAGCTGCTGTAGGCACGGACAGCCGCGTTCTTCTCGTTCAACAGTTCACGCAAGTCGTCAGGCAACTTCCAGCGATGGTCGTCCATCTCTGGAATTTCCCTTGAACAGTCGTTCAGGACTGACTGTACGTGTTCCGTGAGCGAGTCGATCGCCGCCGTCGTGTCCGCGATGGAGTTGAACTGATCGGGGATGGAGTCTAAGTGGGGGGATGTGGTGGATTTCAGGCATTCGCTTACTTTCCTCCAGTCCGTTACCACTTTAGTTTGAGGGGGTTGGTTGGGGTCGGGGAGACCAATGCGAGGGGCCATTTTGATGATGACTGGTCGGTGGTCTGAGGAGAGCTCTTGTACCACTTCTATATCGGTCAACCGTAGGTTGACGTTCTTTAGAAGTGCCACGTCGAGGACGTCAGGGGTATGGTTGGGGTCGTGTGGAAAATGAGTAGGACTCGTCGGTCCGATGACATCGAAATTCAGAATGGGGGAAAGGTCAAACAGTTGTTTGCCTCTGGTCGATACCCTGGTGCTGTTCCAGGCGTGATGCTTTGCGTTGAGATCGCCCGCTATGATAACGGAGTCACTCAAGCCGAGGAGCGTGGAGAGGTCGTTAGAGAAGAGTTGGGAGTTCTCTATCGACGTTTGGGGGGGGAGGTAGACCGAAACTAAGGTGATCGGTTGGTGCCCTGACATGCCTAGCCGGCAGATGGACACTTCGAGTCGTGAGAGTGGGGGAGGATCTATTGGAATGCAGTATAGTTCCTTTTTGTAATAAATGAGTGTGCCTCCTTTGTGACATCGCTCCCTGTCGTTGCGAACCATGCGATAGTTTGCAATTGAAGGGTTACGGTGGTGGGGCTTGAGGAAAGTCTCTTGAGCGAGGAAAATGTCAATTTGATGGTCGCGTAGGAAGGTGGCGATCTCATCTCTTTGACCATGAATGCCGTTGGCATTGAAATAGGCTAAGTTTAGGGATCGGAGTTTGGTTCGTGAAGTGATTCCTCTATCCATTGTTGGGTTGAGCAGTGAAAGAGGCGAGGATTCGGGTGATGTCAGGATAGGCATTGTAGATTGCCTGAATCCTGTTCAAGTCGCAGGAGTTCCTGGCAGCGAGAAGTTCGCTTGCCATTTTCCTGGCGCGGGGGGACATGAAGGCCGTGAACGTGCCTGCTATAATATTGAAGGAGTCCATTGGATTAGGACCGATAGTTGGGACCGGGGCCGCAGTGTAGGCGGCGGGAGCAGCCATTTGAGTGGGCGCAGCGGCCATTTGAGTGGGCGCAGCGGCCATTGCGGTGGGCGCAGGGGTAGCGGGGGGCGCGGTGGTGGGCGCGGTGGAGCGGATGAGACGAGGGTCCATCCTAGCGGGAGTGGGTGGGGGGGGGGCTGATGTGGCCATCAGAGCTGGGAAGGCTCTTTGGTGGTTTAAGAGATTCCAGGGGCTAGGCCTTTGAGGGCTTAGTTTCGCTGGAAGTGCGGTCGCGGTCCCTTGGGAGGGGGTTTCTCTTTGCTGGCGGGCGTCTGCGCGCTTAGCCAGTTTGGGAGAGGATGATTTGGGGGCTTTGGAGCAGCCCCGGTAATTGGCCGGGTGACCTGATTCACCGCATAGCACACAGCTGGGCGGCTCTGTGCATAGAGTGCGGTCTTTTGGTCGGGGGCAGTTTTCGGTGCCGTGCGCGCCCAGGCACTTGACGCACCTGGGTGTTGCGTGGCAGAATCGTTGGGAGTGGCCATAGAGCTGGCTGAACACCGCTAGCTGATACGGTCGTATTTATGTATTTGCAGCAGAGCGGCGCCCACGGCGGAGCTGGCAGAATTGAACGTGCTCCCGCGCCTTATGTCTGCTATTTACTAAAGCAGTTCGCGGACCACCGGTATTTTATATCAAGCCAAGTCGACTCTCTGATTGGCTCTCTGTAGTTTGTGTTTCTTTCTTGACCAATAAGATTTAAGTATGTTTTAAGATATTATGTATAAATATGGGAATCTTAATAAACCAGGAACCATTCACATAAGCATTGTTTTACTGAGCAGTCCCAACTGGCCCACAGTTTTTATTCAGAAAAACAATAATTTCAAACCAAAAAAACAACTATTTCTTAAGGTGGATATGACAGATATTGTCAGCCCGCGAAAATACAACTAAGTTATAATTTGGTAAATACGTACATATTTTTTACGACTTTTTTATTACCATAGAACCCGAGAATTACCATAATGACCTGCAAATACAGTCTTAAGATTCTAACAGAATGAGTATGTAATGTAATTACGAGCAGCTTTTATGTTTATCTGCAGCTCGGTGACGTGCTGGGCATGGCGACTGCGCAGATGAACATCAGCGACCTGCGCAAGGTTCTGGGTCTCCCGGTGGAGACCGAGTCGCCCCCCGCGCCACCCTCTGACGATGACTCCGCCCCCCGGACGCCATTCAACGCTCTGAGGGTCCGCAGGCAGAGCATGGAGCAGCTCTCGTTGATCCAGGTGATTTATTCATACTCATATTCGTATCAGTAATCTGCTTTTATTTCTAGTCTAATCAGATTCCGCATTTTGTGGAGAATATAAAAAAGCTAGATTCGTTTCCGTCATACACACTATCTATAGATGAACATAAAGTTGTCACAATGGTGTGCTGTAAACTGAATATATATGTCGCCGCAGTTATCTGTCTAGCCTTTACTAAACGGCGCCGTTCAACAGTAGCGGCCTGAATAATATTCAGTCAATGCGTCTAATACACCATTTAATCAACTGGTTGGCTGATGCTTATGCCATTTATACAGAAGGGAAAAAATGGAACTAAGATTAAACGGGTAATCCTTTTAACAACTGTTATTTAAACATTAATTATGGGTATAAAATAACGGGCCGTCATTTTGTTTTTTGGCGGTTGAATTATTATTTTTTGTTTATAACGTAGCACAGTTGGTGATACTTTATTTACATTACAATCTAGCCTATTAGCTAATAAGTAATTCAAATATAACTTAAACTGCTAAGTAACTATAAAATTAAGAAATCGTCCAATAACGTCCTTATTCACTATAAGTTAAGGGGAAGACACTTGATTTACGTGTTCTTTACACTGCACTAAACTAACTCAAAAGGTTTTAACCCTTTTTAGTCTTCGCACTAATTCAGTGTTGTCAAGAAGTTGGATCGCCTCGATATTCACGTGATGATGAAGTCATGTGTTCATGAGCTTCTGTATATTTTTGTATAACTATGTTTACGACATCCATCTTGAGGTCCCGGTGAAGGTCGCTGTTTCTAATGTACCAAGGCGCGTTGACTATATCCCTGAGTACTTTATTTTGGAATCGTTGTATGATTTGACAGCCCCCACAGCTGAATACCGTAGGTCCATACAGGTTTTAAAACTTGTTTATATAACAACATTTTATTAGGTATTGACAATGGCGACTGTCCACCAAGTAGCCAGTATTTTTTTTTTGTGTCGAATATCTTATTCCGCTCTTTTCTTTTTGACATGCTCTTTCTAGCGCAGTTTTGCATCCAGGGTCATGCCGAGATACTTAGCAGTATTCGCTTATGGTATTTGTTGATTATTCATGAATACCGGGAAGTATTGTGGCTTTTTATTGGTGAAGTCAATGTGGATACACTTGCTTTCGTTGAGTTTGATACGCCATGTTGCAGTCTACTCATAGCACGATTTATGGACTCTTGAACCTTTTCCACGGCTTTCTTGTGACTATTTCCAACAGCCATGATAGCTGTGTCGTCAGCAAAGGTTGCAATGACATTATTTTCTAGCTCAGGAATATCACAGGTGTATAGAAGATACAGGACCGGACCTAGTACACTACCTTGTGGTACTCCAGCTTTTATCTGACTAAGGTCTGAATAGGCCTTTCTTTGTCTTTTTCTAAACAAGCTATTCGATATATAGGACTCTATGATGTCTGAAAATTGTTGAGGCAGCATTGTTCTTAGTTTATAAATAAGGCCATCATGCCATACTTTACCAAACGCCTGTGCAACATCAAGGAAACCCGTGGAGCACACCTTCTTGTTCTCTAGTCTCTCAATAATATTAGTAATTCTGTGTGTTCTTGTCGAGCGTAGAGAGTTGTTCTCTAAATCCGAACTGGTGATCACGGATTAGATTTTCAGAGTCAATAAGGGGCTTCAATCTCTTTAGAAATATTTTCTCAAATAATTTTGACAACACAGGTAACAGTGAGATTGGTCTGTAAGATGTTGTTACATTAGGTGGCTTCCCAGGCTTAGCTATCATAATAACTTCAGCTACTTTCCACATGTCAGAAACGTGTTTTAACCGAAATGCAGCAATAATAAGCGTGGTCAGCTTAACTATAGCTTTGCGTGGGAGATTTTGTAAAACTTCTCCGGTAATTAAGTCGTAGGTACCCAGGGGATTTTCTCCGATTAAAATTAAACTTAATTTCTTTAGCTTTTGGGGTAACTAACTTAATATCTAAACTATTTTGTACACCCTGAATTATCCTCGCATTGTGAGTCTGGGCTTCATTTGGTTGGAATATTTGCTCTAAATGCTCAGCGAACCTTAAGGCTTTTAGTTCGTCCGTCACTGCAAATTTTCCATTTTCTTCCTTGATAGGAGGAATTTGCATGATCGGTCGTTTCAAGTGCTTCGTAGCCTTCCACAGCGAGTAGTCGGATTCAGAACCACTTGTTAATTGGGTAGCTGTTTGATAAGGAGTCGTTTTAGTGTTGAATTTCTTTCGTAAGGCGCTTAGTGAGGTTGTTTAGCAGTCTTGTCTTTTTGGTCTTTATGCCATCTATTTCTGTTTCCGCTTTTCAGTTATAAGACACCTAATTCCTGCAGGATAGGTGGTTGCTTTGACACGTGTGACGGTGTGTTTTATCCGGTGTGTTTTTCCAGGCAGCTTGCTGTGTATACTCGTTGTAATTGTACTCAATTCCAAATCCAGCTGTTCTGGAGTTTTTAATTATTTACAAGTGTAGTATTTCTCTCTATGGGTAGGATCCGATGCCATATTGATAAAATTATTGGTGAGTGGTCGGAATTCATGTCAAAGCATTCATCGATGCTCAAATAATTAGATGATATATTTTTAGTTATAAAAAAATCAATTAGGTCTGCGACTTTGCGTGGAGCGCTTGGCCATTAAGTCAGTTTCCCGTTAGACATAGCTTCACACTTTAGCTCTTTCATGGCACTCATAAGTTCATTTCCCTTAGTGGTGGTAAGTCTTGACCCCTAATGCGTATTTTGAGCGTTGTAGTGGCCACTTAAGATGAATCTTGGTCCGAGTTGCTGTAAGAACCTCACATAATTATCTTTTTTCATATTATATCTCGGAGGCGAGTATATGGCCGCTACGTTGACTGGATACAATTGAGATTGCATACAATCCCCACAGCTTGAATTTCATGACATTCATACTTAACTTCATCATGATGGCAGAGATTTTCTTTGAATACAACCGCGCTACCACCTCGGGCAGAATTTTATTGTCAGGGTGCAGTGCATGGTATAATACACTTTATAACATCGGGACCCGGGAAAAATTATAGAAAAATTACGTAACTTGAAAACGAAGTTTTTGTTTATAGGAATATTTGCGAGATTTTACTGTCAAGTGAGAGTATTATGTTTAAAACTGATATTCTAGTTTGAATTATGTAAATTGGTCAAGAGGTTTTAGAGATAGAAAGAATTTTATATAATGAAAACATGCCGAAGTCCGATTTTAGATTTTAGTAAGATTTTATTGTATAGAGATAGCATAAAAATGGTGCTAGGTAATACGAAAGAGGAATAAAATCCTTTCTCACTCTATAATTTGCTTTAAATTCGTATTCATTCATAGAAAACGCTTTGTACGTATAACGCATCATCCGACGCCCATCTCGTCTTTGTTTCAGTTGTTTTTTATGGGAATTAGGTAAAACACTATATATTACTGCTTATTATACTCTATTATACTCGTGCCATATTATACTCTATTATACTCGTGCCATATTATAACTTTTAACCTTATAACCCACAGAAAACCACTTGTACCGCAAAACAATTTCTAAAAAGTTACACTTTTGTTATTGGAAAAATCACAATCGACAAACTATCCCAATGCGATATTGACGCAATACACTGCTGTCAAAATACACTCAAAAGTACCGTTTACCCCACGCCAAGCCCGAACCCAATTCCACTTTGTTCCCTAAAATGGACAGACAATTTAAAATAATTTGGCGCTAGCATCGAACTCAAGAGTACGAAACGTCACAATTCCAATGTCGATCTATCAGAATTAAATTCAAGAGTACGCACTCAGAATGGACTATAGTTTGGTTGAACAAGTATGACTACAGTTTTCATATTCTTCATTAGGAATAGTGAACCTTCACAGGTAGATCTAGCATCAACTATTATTTCTACAACAAGAGTAATCATAAGCTGAGGGTGATCCAACAATTCTCCATTTAATAAGAGAAACTTTATATAGGTACATTTTGCAAACTACATTTAGACATATACAAAAATAAAAAGAGAAAAAATACGTAGATTAAAAAAAATAAAAACACGCTTTTAAAACGCACTAAATATTATAAAAGTGTGGAACGCTTTGTAAATTAATTATAAGTGCGCTCCACGCCTAGTATCGCACTGATATTTTAAAGGCGAAAGTGTGTGAGTGTATGAGTGTGTTTGTGTGTGAGTGTGTTTGTGTGAGGGTGTGTTTGTGTGTGTGTTTTTATGTTTGTAAGTAACACGCTCAAACGGCTGGACCAATTTTGATAACATTTTGTATGGAGGTAGCTGATTATAAGAGGCCGTAGTGGTAGGCCCCCTTTTATTGGATAGTTAGTTGTTTTTTAAAGTAAGCCTCAATACATTATAACTCAAACTCAAAGCATTTATTTCAATTAAACCTTGTACAGGCACCTTTGAATTGTCAAAATTAAAATAGTCCGTCAGTTAGTCAGAAAGTAGAAGCCAGTTGCCCATTCCAAAACGTAAATCTCTATGGAGAAGAACGGGCAAGAAACTCCGTGGACACTCTTTTAAATCAAGATATTACAAATCGTGGGTACATAATTATTGTTGCTTCTATATGCGAGAACAATGTAAAAAAAAAACACAAATGAAGAAACATTTCAAAATATAAGATTAAAAATAAGCCTTGGCAGTTAAGAAATGACCAGTCTCAACCGACGGCGCCCGTTCACGAACATGACGCGTGGATCAGCAGTGCGATTCTGTAACAATCTCACCGTGAAAACTTAGGTGGAGTGAGCGTGGAGTGAGCTGTCACTAGTGTCAATTCCTAGCAAAAACAAACTCACTTCACCTAGGTTTTCACGGTGAGATTTTTACAGAATCGACCGGCTGCACCATCTAGCTCAACCATTTTGTAGGGAACCGAATGATCCAACACACGCGCCACCATCGATGAGACATTTAAGTGAGCATGACATGTTCTCAACCGCCATGCTCTTTCAAGTCAACATGAAAAAAATCATAGTAAACGAAAACATGGTTCTTACATTTACAAAATTTAAAAATGCTTCTAAATTATACAACACTATAGTTTGTAATTTATTTAAGAGATTAATAGAATTTTACTACCAAATAGGAAGATATATTATTTAATAACGAAGTAGGTATTCAACAATTAAGACTTATTGAATAAAACAAAAAAAAAAAAATATGTTCTTAATGTCAGAAACACAAAGAAAAAAGAAAAAGGGAAGCACCTCTTCCAATTATTGAAATTTTAACTAGTGAGCTCAAGTGCCTGTGGAGCAGCCAGTTGATTCTGTAACAATATCACCGTGAGAACTTAGGTGAAGTGAGTTTGTTTATTACAAGGAATTGACACTATTGACAGCTCACTCCACGCTCACTTCACTTAAGTTTTCACGGTGAGATTTTTACAGAATAGCACCGCTGGACCAGCATTAAGCCAAGCATTTTTATCATCGATATAATCATCCAACTTATAATATGCTTGTCTACATAGTGTGCGTTTAATGCATGTTTTAAATTTCTTCTCATTTAGTTGAAGAATATCGAGTGGTATTTTATTATAACATTTTATACAGTAACCCATAAAAGAAGTTTTTACTTTAGACAATCTGAAACGCGGTTGATCTAATTTGTCCCTATTTCTAGTGTTAAAATTATGCCTGTCACTTATCTTACTAAAAAGATGTAGATTTTTTCGAACGTACGTAATGTTTTCATATATATAACAAACATCGTATCGGGCCTGGGGCCGTATTCTCTATCACACAATGAACGAAACCGCGCGGAATGAACGCGAGGTTGGCGTGATTAGCTAAGGAATTGACGTGGTTTTGAAGTAAGGAATCATTGAGTGGTCATTGTGCGTTAGGGCGCTGATGGCCGATTGTTGACGTGGAGTGGTCGATACAGGCTGGCGATGACATTGCGAAGCCGACTAAGCGAATTTCAATCTCATGTACAGGAATATCTTATCAACATTGATAAGATAATCCTTTGTCATTCAAAATTCCAACAACGTCTTTCTTACCTGGAAGTCTTACAATGTAACAGAACACGTCTACAGCGTATCGTTGAAGTCGTTCACGTAAATATTGAGATGCCACGGGCTTTGAAAATCATCTCAAAAAATAAATGATTTGATTAAAGTTACTAATTAACGATATTTTAATTAATAAAGCTAACCCAGCTTTTTAATCATGATAGTAAAATATAGTAGTGTTGTCGCTAACTACCTTGAGTTAGTTTGGTTTGGTCGTATCGATAGGTATGTACATTGAAACTCGCTTCACAAAGGGACTGAATCAGAAACGCCGTGAGAGAATTCTCCAGAGGGATATGGAATACTGTAGTGGTGCTGGCCTAGCTTATAATTGAGCCTTCCCCGAAACTGTTTTTAAACTAGATCGATATCCTGCGCAGTAACACCGCATTGAAGGAGTCCCTCGCACGTAGGCGAGAGCTTCTTGTACTCCGCTTATGCACGTTGCACTGGAATTCGAACCTTGTGTCGTTGCAATAAGATCATAGCACCGGCGTAACCGTGATATACCCACGCATGTAATACAGGTCAGCGGGTGAAGGTATGTGGGGGAAAGAGGCTTCCATCCACTCCCCAATTCAACATTACTTCCAGAAGCTCCATAGGACGCGGTCGTCCCAACTTGTGCCTGATTTTAGACTATCTAACACTAACTGTTATATAACCGAAGCCCTCTTCAATCATGGGCTGCGTCTGCGCGAAGGTGTTGCAAATGGTATTTGATACGAAATGTGTCACAACTTACCGCGCCAGGCCTGTCATGTTATATTTTAATTAAATTTCTGTCCACAGATTACCCCCGACCCTAAAAGAGCCGAGGAGGAGGTGGAAACTCAGACTAAGAAGAAGATTGAACGCGCCGAGTCGGAGGACAACCCCGAGTCGTTTTTCGATCAGGTCATCCGCTGCCAGTCCGAGCGGATGAACGAGCAGCGTGCCACGCTCAGCAACAAAGAGAATCGGCCTAAAGCCAGGCCAGCTATCACTAACAAGGCGCACGTCTCCGCCAACGTGCCCACCAAAGGGTAAGTGCCCTCGTCCGACCTAGCAACACACCAGTGCCCCGATGCCCTACGTGTACTTATAACACTAGTGTTTAAGAGCGCTATTACAAAATCGAATAAGTGCTCAGTTCTAGGTAAATTCGATGGCGCGTGGCAGCGCATGCGCACGTGTGCGTCTAATGAGGTACGCTACGCTATGCGTCGGCCAGTAACAAACCAACAAGAACGTGGCTACTTTGTTTTCGAAATAAATTAAATTCGGCCCTTAGTTCGTGAAATATTATTTGTACCAATGAATGTTACCTAGAACAGCAATTTATCTATAGAGTTACTATAGGGTCATAAAAATTTACTTGATATTTTTATACCACTATTGTGGCAAACTAGCATGCGGCCCGCTTGATGCTGTGTAGTTACCGCAACCTATAGACGCTTGCAATGCCAGAAGCATTACTTGCGCTTTGCCAGTTTCTAAGAAAGGAATCGCACTGATACTTTTTGTACTTACTTTTCACGAAGTTTCTTTATATGTAATTTATTCAGCCGGTAGGTAGACATTTAAGTACTTATTTATAGAAATAAATGCAGTGTGATGTTTTTTCTACAGTTTGGATAAAAAGGTCAAAAGAAAGTAAAACAGACAAATCAAAAGTCATTTTATTCAAATTAGGCTGTGAATCTGCACTTTTTGAACGTCAAAATTACATAAGACAATTTCCCCTAAAACGCCCGACCTTCCCTAGTGCTTTCGCTGGGAAGAAGTGGCGCAACAAACTCATCAGCACTGCGAATCGGTCTCGCACACGGAAGGGTTTCGTACTACCGTAATAATATGCGCTGAAAAAAATCACATCGGCAATAGAAAATAAAAAAACCACTAGCATAATCATAAAAGGATAACATGAATCATAATGGACAGTTAAGTTAGTCGTATCAAATCCCATTGGTGAAGGACTTTTTAGTTATTTTTTTTTGTCTGTGCTAAAATACCAATCAATCCAATGCAAATCCAATCCCTATCTCTTTGATCATATCTACGTCGTGCAGCGAAAAAAGAAAAACACGGACTGTCTTCGCCATATTATGATTATACAAGCATACAAAAGTAGAAGAAACAGTTGTACCGTGGACATTTTTATAAATTATTAAACTATTATATCTTCGATATAATAGGGCATCGCTAGATGCCAAAAAGTAAAATTTTATGAAACGGCTTTTTCAGAAACAAGTTTTTTACTAATTTATGTAAACAAATGGGAATATTTTTATTTAATACACTTCCAAAAGAAGGAATCAAATTTTCTCGGGCAAGTTTTTTTTTTACTATTGTGGCTTTAGTTAAACCGTAATTACACATCAAAACTCGAGTCAAAGGCTCTAAACAAGAAAAATTGTGATAGCCCTCTTTAAGTTGTGCATGTAACCATCTTGAGACTAAATATATATCTTTGAACAGCAGTCTCGCGTAACATAATATTTTTCTGTAAAGTTCTTAAAATAATTCTAAGTCAACTGTAAATCCAACTTCTAGGTCATTTTTTAAACAGAGTATTTGTCTGCGAACAATAAAGGTCAGAAAAGATACTGTGAAATCCATGGGGTCGAGCTGTTCGCGGAAACACCGGTTGAACATGGCAATTCCGTAAAAACATTACCCTTTTTTACCTAGTTAGGGGTTGATTTTCAAAAACTCCAAATCCACGTAATTCTTATTTGTTTATTTTTTGTCAAGATCATAAATATCAACTTTTTAATTAATCGGACCGCGCGATTCGTTTTTTCCTTTCCAACTTTAACATTCCCCAAGTGCCAAAACGAGTTTACTCCTTTTTTAACAAAATAAATAAATTAAATTTAAAACTACTTTGAGTAAACTTTGATATGATAATTCTCTATGTTTTAAAGTAAATTCTACTGAATAACTCTTAAGCGTTACCCCTTGATGTTGAAAAAAGTAAAAAAATAGATATAACTTTGCAATTTTTGGTATCGAGAAAAATTCATTGAATCGTGTATTCCTTTTACATGATACTAGACCAAAGAGTCAAAAAACATATTATATCAAAATGTTAAATCCCTATTCCACATACTTAAAAAGTTGCGCAAAATAGAAAAATCACATTTTTTTCAATATTTCACCTTAATATGTACCTAATCATCTTGAAGTCTATGTTCAAGGCCTAAGAGTTCATATTAGCATCAAAAATTGACGACTATTAGGTCCTTTTGATGAGTAATAGTACAAATCTGGCGAGTACTAGTACAAATCGCCCTTTTTTTACATTTATTTAAATATGTATCTTATTATCACTAAAAATTATAAAAATAAACAATTTAGAATAATAAAAAATTTAGAATAACGGATAATTTTTCTATTTCGTCATGAATAAAATTTCATTCAAAATGAAATACTTTTCACGCAGCCAGTTCTTTAAAGTTAGTGAATTTCAAAACCCGACGAGTATTGGTACGTTTACCTCACTTGGATTGGCCAAGTAAGGTAAACGTTTACCTTACTTGGCCAATCGTCGTTTATTTTCGTGTTAAATAAGATTGCTTATTGGAAAGTCCATGATTTGATGGGTTTGTGTTTTATCCCTCAAAGCAGTGTCTCGTTCGCCGTCTAATAACATGTCAACAACATGAATAGTTAAGTAGTCCTCTGCCCGACCGCTGGAGGACGAACGCTGAGGATGTCGGCCATAATTGTACTCATGTAGGTAACCAAATACCATTGTGACATTACATACGAGCACCACACGTCTTGCTTCAAAGAGGCGACGCCAGTAGCTACGCCTGCAGTAGCAGTACCGCGAATTGATCAGCTGCACAACCATATCCCACTTCACAATCGCAGGTCTCAAAAGCGGTGCCTGTATCGTGTCGGCTGCTAGCGCCGTCGTTCTCTTGACCGATTTCATTATCTACACTATTTGCGCTGTAGCATGGTGCGGGTGACAGTTGCCCGTATGACGTTGACATTTGTCAGTACCACGTAGGGATGTGAGGTTATGCAATTCATTTTTATCGCTAACGATACTCGCAGCGTGAATCTAGTTCTCTTTAATATTGTTATGAAAATTAGTGTATTATTCAGTTGTGCAGTGTAACTACGTGTGTGCTACGTGTATAAACTTGTCAATATAAATGTTTTATGGCTACATAATTATCTTTGTACTTATATAAAATAATCAAAATCGGGTTTATGTTTTTTTTTTCGTGACAACATTTTTGCTCTATGGTGCATCGGCGCGGCGGCCATGTTGTTTACCCGTGCGATGCTGTGAGTGCGAGTACGAGTGCAAGCGCGTTATATTGTGACTTAATGTGACACGTATTACGATTTCATTGTTTGTTTTCATTTTTGTTAAATTGTTATTTGTTATAAGTTTGTTGAGTTTGTTGTTATTACCATGCCTAAGCATACAAAAAAAACTGTTTTGGGTAGTCAGGCCAGGGAGCTTGTTGTTCGCCTCCGAGACTACTTTGAAAGAGAACAACAAAATAATGGACCGTTGTTACCATTGAATCATATTGTAGAAATAAAAGGTATGCTTTTAATTTCAATTCCCATTTTGAAGCTTTATAAAAAAATCAGCTTTCCGATCGTAGCATGTACCTAGTTTAAAAACATTACCAGATACTAGATTAGGCTGATTGATGATTATTTGAATACTTTTTTTTATAAGTTCGTTTATTTTTAGGTTACGCCGCAAGAAATAATACTTCGCCGCCATTTACGGCAAATAAGATGTTGGCCCTATTACAAGAGGCCATCAACAATGTTCAACCTGAAGACTGGTCGAAGGTCGTGAATAAAACAAAAAGGGACATTATGTCTGATTGGGATCGTGACATACATATTGACAACATAATTGAGTCATCGTTAATAATATCCGTCACAGATTCAGATGATGAATTGAGTGACAATTCAGATGTTCCTGACTCTGATATGAGTTTAGACGAATAACATGTATTTTTTTTTAGCAACCTTTTAAGCAACCTTACCCTATAAATGTTCTGTTGTATAATTAGACCTTTTAAAAATAAAAATTGACCTACGCACAATATACGTTTTTTATTATAAAAAATATCGACTATCCATCGTAGCAGTACATCCCATCACTAAATACGTCTATGGCGTTACGTTATACGCATAACACTTTGCTTAATTTTTCATTCAATTTGATTTTATTTCTTGATTAGAACATTCTGGTTGGGTTTAATTTAATTTACTACAGTTATTAATTATTTAATATATTACGAATGTGGTACAACTGAAATATTAAGTCATAAATTGTAAATCGCGGCAACTTTCAAGAGTGAAACGAAATGTTACTGAAACTGTCACCCGCACCATGCTACAGCGCAAATAGTGTAGCTAACGTGAACGGACACTCGTCTCTTATCTCATTATGATCTCATATCTACTCGAAACACCGCTCACTTATCTATTTCCAACTACGCGTGTCTCTCGCTGCCTCCGCCTCGAATGACGACACACAGTGTTTATGCGCGTTACTCATTTGGATACAATATCTTTCGACATAAAGCCCATTTTCTTTGTCTCATCTATATATCACGCGGGTTGAAGTGTCCGCGAAAAGTATTGTAGGTTCTGCATTTCAAACTTATAATGAAGGCTTACGACGGAGATTTCAAGGGGTGCGTACTTAAATTATTACGAAATTGGAATAATTTCAATATTTTACGGATGTTAATTTAATTTCACTGTTTACAAAATTGCTCGGATAAAGATATTGCAACGTTAAGTGCTTTCGACTAAAATTATAAACTTGTATTAAATTTAAAAAAATGCGATGAAATTCGTCGCGAAGTCGCGAGATTTGAACATTGACGAATGGTATCACAAGCGGCGCTAATTGTGCTGACATGTATGTATTGTTCAAATTATGAAAGAAAAATAATCAATATTGAGTGAATCTATACTTACAAAGTTAGTGTCGAATGATTATGATTTTTCTTGTTCTTTTTACAAACAAAGGTCTCCGAGGATCCCATCGTATACATAGATCTGCGCCATGGCAATAACATTAGGGTATCGGCATCAATATGACGAATTTGTATTGGTCGACCAACAGCCGACAAACACCTTACGACCCCCACGAGGTATAGTCTCGTATGCGGGTGTCGCGGGTAACGCTGAATATTAGGGAGTCCGCATATCCGGCTAATTATGTAGTTGTCATTTGGCGACTGTATTTAAATAGCTCTATCCGTCCTTTTATTGTTTGTCCGTTCTCTCAGTGTCACCGAAGACTGTTCGTTTGTCCTACGAACAACTATGACGGTAGGAGAGAGGGAGTGGAAACCTAGATTGAAGACGGCCATTATAATACCTCCGTTTCCCAATTACTATTAGTGGATTTTAGGATATCCAAGAAACTGCCAATGAGGGCTGCGCCATTTCCATTCGATAATCAGTGACTAATAACAACACTTGCATTTTCCTGTATTCAAGTTCCTGTCTATCTGAACTGTTTTTAGGGTTCCGTAGTCAACTAGGAACCCTTATAGTTTCGCCATGTCTGTCTGTCCGTCCTCGCTTAATCTCTGTGACCGTTAGCACTAGAAAGCTGAAATTTGGTACCAATATGTATATCAATCACGCCGACAAAGTGGTAAAATAAAAATTGGAAAAAAAGGTTTTATTAGGGTAGCCCCCCTATATGTAAAGTGGGAAGTGTTTTTTTTTATTTCAACCCTAACGTGTGATATATTGTTGGAAAGGTATTTAAAAATGAATAGGGGTTTACTAAAATCATTTTTTGATAATGTCAATAATTTCGGAAATAATCGCTCCAAAGGTAAAAAACAATGTGTGTCCCCCCTCTAACTTTTGAACCATAAGTTTAGAAAATATGAAAAAAATCTGAAAAGTAGAACTTTATAAGGACTTTCTAGGAAAATTATTTTGAACTTGATGGAAACAACAGTTTTTGTACAAAAAAGACAAAAAGTTGTACAAAATAATTTCTGGACTAAGTTTGTAGTATAATCGTATATATGCAAGCATTTTTTTAACTTCGTTTACATATTTTATTATCCTGAACGTATCTTTTTTCAAACAAAAACAAAAAAAAGAATTATTGAAATCGAATCCCAATATTATAAAATTTATGATCCACTACGATTATTACGCGAACATAATGGATACCCACTTTTAAACTCATAAGTGGGAACACTTATTGTGACGGACGGCAAACTACGGAACCCTACACTGAGCGTGGCCCGACACGCTCTTGGCCGGTTTTTTATCTTTCATGTTATACTGTCAACAGTTAGGTGCAGCGCATACGACAGACTATCCGTGACGGACTTTTTGGTCTGTGAAAATAGAACCTATGCAATTATATGCAGTAACGCACACGACGCGCAAAAAGTCCGGCGCACAAAAAATCCGTGTAATTCGGGCAGACCGCACCGCGCCGGGCCGCGCCGCTCCGCACAAAAAGTCTGTGAAAAAAAAAGAACGTTTGCTTCAACGCGCGCTAACGCAGACGGCGCACACTTTAGTCGGCAATCTGCATTTGCTAGGGTAGTACGCACGCGATCTATTATCATGGCGCCAGAGGTCGATGTAACGATGTTAATTCAAGAAGAGAAGACCAATACACCTCCTCATTGTTGTTTCTGAATGAGTCAAAGCAGGTCTTAAAATAAATAGCAACTCATCAAATGTAGTAACAGACATTTTATACTTAATATTTGAAAAAAATTTCCGGATGTTGTTTCAGAATTGAATGTTTAGTATGGAACTGTCCCTTCAGTAATCTTTCCGAAAGTATAGGATGTACCCAAAATTGTCTATTTCTTCTTCTTATTCTGTACTTCATGTACAAAATAATACTTCGCGATCTCTGCACGATTTCCATAGCGTCTACGTCCCTACAGCTCTGCCGACAGAATGATCGAAGATGTGCGTCGTGTGCGTTGAGTCTATGAAAAATCCGCGACAGACTTTTTGCGCGCCATGCAGACTTTTTGTGCGCCGCAGACTCGATCGCACAAAAAGTCTGCCGTCTGCGTTGCACCTTAGTTATAGTGAGTGACGAGCGATGTTTTACTGTGTCAGGTCCAGCGACTCCATGCTCGACATGATAAACAGCCTGCAATCAGAAAGAATCGATTCGCAGCGCGCGGAGCTCCGCCCCGTACAGAAGGCGCCGTGCAAGGAGCCCGCCCCGGGGACGTCGCTGCCCGGGCTGCGCCCCCAGCACACCACGCGCACCAAGCCCGAAGAGGACTTCCTCGATATTATTGCCCGCGTCCAGGTACGTACCTGTCGTATTGCGCAATAAAGACATTTCCATTTCGACTTTGATTTATAGGTTTTCTTTCGTATCTCAATTCTCAATAGAAAATGCTCATTTTTTTAGTTTTTTTTATTTGTTTAGAAAGACACAATTATAAAAAGACACATTTTGCAGGGATCCAGACTAGAAGATCAACGTACAGAATTACCACGGGTTTTCCTTGAGCAGCCCAAGCCTCGCCCTCAGCTACAGCAAGCGCCGCGCAACGAACAACAGCTGCAAGCGCGCTCGCGCAACGATCAGGTGCGCCAGCGCAACGACCAGCAGCCACGCAACCGCGGAACTGCACCGGATGAAGAATTCTTTGTGTTTCTCATGCGCGCCCAAGGTGGCCGTATGGAAGATCAAAGGGCGGCGGTAAATACAACATTCTGTTTCAACTAATTTTTGTATAAAATCCGGTCACCATGAAATGAATGAATTGTTCCCGTTGTTTCAGATCCCGACTAAGGAAAGCCGCTCCTACAAGAATGATTCCAACGCCAGGAAGTAAAGTGTGATCCCGTCGGTGGTACAAGTGTTGCCTCGCGCGCCTCTCACGATACCATGTAGTTTATATGTATTATCAACTTATCGCTAATTGTAAATAATATTATATTTTATTTAGTGCTAGTTTTATTATGTTTTCTTTGCGGCCTAATGCTAGCCGGACCACTTATAAATTACAAATTTGTGATCAAAATTACAGTCTTACTTATTTAAGGAAGCTAATAAATACGGTCTAATATATTCCTTCTAAAATGTCGGCCTCTTTTCATACTTAACTAAATGATGTAGATCGAGTACTGCTGCATCGTCACTCGTGACGGCGCGACACTCAGTGGTGCATATAGTGAGGCTAATCATATTCGACCTGTCTTTCTGTTAATTTTAATCTAGGCTTACTTTCTATTATCTAATTTACTCATGAATTTAATTAATTATTTTAATATAAGTGAATCTATGATGGCTTCGATTTCTAATTTATTTTACACTGGAAATCTTCTTGTAAGTATTTACCGCTTTGCTCTACTTTTGGTAATAATTTAATTTTAAAATTAACTGAAAGTGTAGTTTTTAGTTGTAATTTTAAGTGACGAATTATATTAGTGAATATAAAAGTATCCGTTCTTATGTGTCTCGTAATCGCTGCACATCGTATCGTCCCCCTCTGCTTGCTCGTCATAGTGGGAACGCCACTTACCTCGTTACCTGATCATTTTTATTATAATTTTATAACTTCATCTTTGACTATAAATTATTTAAAGTAAATGATCTTATTATTAAACGTGACAAGTTGATTCAGTAATTTATTTCAATTTCAATCATATTAAAAATTAACCAAAAATCATAATTTTTTAGTTAGTTTTATGTTATTTTATATTCATTCCAAATGCATTTATTTTGGTCAATTTGTGTACAATATTCTTTTTCAAAGAATGTATGTGGACTTAGATTATGATATTACTCTATTGATTGTCAGCGATAGTACCAGCAGCGGTGGATCGGTACAGAACACCTGCCAGCTGTCGACTGGCCATTACGTTCTAATTATCACGTGCTGCGTAGTCCTGCTTAACCATCTAATTGTATCCCCGAATCCAGGAATCGTATTGTATCCAGACAAGCTCTCGAAGTTAAATAAAGCGTTCATTGTGTACACCAATAACAAATGTCTCGGAAAATTATGAATTTGTGGCCCAAATTATATGATTTTGTAAGTTGACTTTTAGATAGAATTTCGAATTTCGGGATCTCTAAATATTTTTTATTATAATAGACGGTTTGGAATAAAATTAAATTTTAGATAAGTAAAAAGATTGTGATTGATTCGGCCAATACATGCCAAACTACACATTGAACTGACATTCTTGTTTTATTTTTCCCCGATGTTGATGGCTGATATATTATAGAGAAGAAGTGATAAAAATAACAGAAGATACATACACATTATGCAATTTATTGTAATGAATTAAATCGTTCTTGACGACTGACAACTCACGTGACTGACGATCAAATACTTGGGGTGGTATAATTAGTAACTCACGTGATAACGGTTACTGTAGATAAGAATTAACAAAATTATAGTGGACTAAAAATAACAAATGTTTAAAATATTGATAAAAATGAGAATCATCAAGTAAGCATCCAATATACCTATGTGTCGCAGCAAGATTGTTGGAACCTTGGTATATAACTATATCACGGCTTCAATTATCTCACTATCGAAAAATGAAGCGAACATCTGAGAATTAACATGTCGTGATGACAGATTATCGTGTCGTTTAAAGCGTCATGGCTTGTGTATTTAAATGGAGGTGTTCACTTAAAAGGACTACACGACTAACTGTCGTCCACGACTTTTTTTTGCAGTGATGAGAGATTGTCAAGTCAATGGGAACATGTCCGTGACTACCGCAGGACCACCAACGCCAATCGCTTCCATATTTGGTAAATAATTAGTGCTAAATTGGTACTAATTAGTACTCGAACAACAAAATTGGTACCTTAGTAGTTTTCGAGAAAATCGACTTTGAAGGTGGTCCTGCGGTAGTCACGCTCCCTTCAGCAGGACCACCATGAGCGCCGAAAAAGGGCCCACGCTACAGCTATTCTAAGTATACAAATAATTAGTACCCATAAATGTGATTTATTTCGTAAAAAAACAGAACTGTAATATTTGTATTTAGCGAGAAATCAACGATGATAACTTTCTCGCAATTGTTCAGCAGGACCACAATTTTGTATGTTGATTCCAAGCTAGAGAAGCTTGTCGCTTTCCTCAAACCTACATAGAAAATTAGTACCCTGCAAGATAAAATTAGTACCCAAAATTAAAAATGAATACTCCAATAGTTTACGAGATATACGATGCCATTGGTGGGGTGGCGGTAGTCACGGTGCTAAATTTTCATTTCAAGATTTCCCTATTGAAAACTCGGTGATTTCTTCCCAAATTTATACAAAAATTAGTACTCCTAAAGAAGTTAAACCGACTAAAAATCCAGATTCCTAAGTGTTGTATTTAAGAGAAATTAGCTTTCATTACTTTTCCATACTAAATATCCGCGTATAACCCGACCAAATTAAGTTGTCAACGGTGCCAATTCCTTTGTTCACAAACTAAACTAAATTTGAGTTCAGTGCATCTCATCTTTCTGTTTCATTATGAAAAGGACAGACAATAAATTTTAGTTTAGTCCTGTCAAAGTAATCAGCGCCTGACACTACTCAATACAAGTTTAGACGTGATTAAAAACATGCCTACTAATGTTACGTCAATTTACGTCAGACGCTGATTAATTTGATAGGACTAAACTGAAACTTATCTTTTGTCCTTTTCTTAAAGAAATAGAAAGAAAAAGATGCACTGAACTCAAATTTAGTTTAGTTTGTGAACAAGGGAATAGGCACCAATGGTGGTATTGAGCTGTTTAAGAGATGTACACTCGTGCACATAAATTTATGGATGTCGGAATAGTATTAACAACAGTTCAATATCTAAATTTTTATAAGTACAAACTGTGTATCTAGGTACATATTAAGAAAAAAATAACCTATCGCTACCCATGGCCTGTGATAAGGTGGGTAGACCATGGAAGGCCATGCTCCTTCGAAGGCCAATTATTAAAATTTCGTAGTTATTGCCATGTGAGGACAAATTCCTTCTATTTACACAAACACCCATCGAACTGGAAATCACAGACGCGGCGGCGAATCGCTCGCGCTAATATTTTGGCAGTACGGTCCCTCGCTTCTTCCATATCGAGAATCGACGACGTTAAAATAAGGTGGGTGTGCCATGGAAGGCCACTCTAACAAATAAACAGTTATTATTCGTTTATTTACTGGATAAATTAAACTAACAAATATTTAAGTAATACTTTGTTTTATTACGTAACATATAAACCACTTCTTTTTATTGTAGACTTAATCGCTATTCAGTAACTTTTAGTGTTAAATGACTGATTTATTATAATGGCCTTCTAAGGCGCCTTGTTTTTAGCAAGGCCATTTGGAAGAGTTCAATGAAACTTAAGTTTAATCAATATTGATTAAATCTGCAATTCAAAAAAGTGGTTTATATGTTACGTAATAAAACAAAGTATTACTTAAATATTTGTTAGTTTTATTTATCCAGTAAATAAACGAATAATAACTGTTTATTTGTTAGAGTGGCCTTCCATGGTACACCCACCTTACCTTTTTTATTGACGTGGCTGTTAGATCATTTCTGTTAACTCCCCTCCCGCACGTGCACCCCCGCGGCCCCGCCTTGGTGACGCTCACTTCGCAACGGGCCGTGCATCAGAAATCGTAATATTTTAATTTCGCCATAACTTCAAAACCAAACGTCCAATTTTAATCATTCAAAAACCAAATATTATTTACATAAACTGTACTTAATGATGAAGTAATTTATTTTGATAAGGATTAATAGTATGAGTAAAATAAATGCGTTTAAATGTAGTCCAAAAAAGTTCAAGATATTTAAATAAAAAAATGGTTGTTGTGCCTCACTCAACATAGATAGGTATAGTGTGTCGCGGACTTTTTTGTAGATATTCATAAGATCTACAATTAATTAGAACACTTTATGGTTCTATCTTTTATAGTTTAGGCAGCGTACGCAAAATAAGTAACTTTTCTGGTTGATTTTTTACACCTTGTGTCCGAAAAACCCAAATATCTTACGGAACCCTATTTTTTTCCAAAATAAAATTTAGCTTATGTTACTCGTGGATAATGTAGCTTTCAAATGGTGAAAGAATTTTTAAAAACGGTCCAGTAGTTTTTGAGCCTAATCATTACAACCAAACATACAAACAAAGTTTTCCTCTTTATAATATTAGTGTAGATATAGTTATGTGCCCAGAAGAAACTACAACTGTGCTTCACCCAAAGCAATCTGCGAAGACACACAAACACATTTGACATTTTGATTGTGAAACGTGAAATGTTTTTAAATTTTCATCGGCGAGACCCATATTCGTCAGAGGATTTTAACACTGCGGTGTGAGATAGCCTAAACGAAGAAAGAAGAGTGAATGAAGTCTGTGCGGTGAGTGGGACATTGGAGAAGACGATTGTGTGATGAACGTAGATTTCTATTGTGGTTGGCGCAAATGTACTGAAAGTGTGGGGCTAGGTAAACAGGCGAAACCGGAGAATCAAGAAATGAGAACAAGGTGGTCAGCGCCCTTAGCTCTCTGCGCTGGCGTATGGGCAACCACTTTAGAAGCGACCGATGCGCAGAGACATGATCATATATTTACGCAGATTGAAAACGAATCGAATGCAGTTATTGAGAAGACGGTCAAGTTTGTTGAGGAGATCTGCATTCAGGTCATAGTAGCACACATCACCATAATCGATGATAGGCAAAATGAGGGACTGTACAAGCATTGTCTTCGTACTTCGTATATCTCACGTTTATTATATCTTGTGAACGTTTTTGAAATGAAAATATACCAGAAAAGGCTATATGTTATGGGACGCACCCAGAGAGACCAGGCGCAGGGTTGTTTACGAAGCATGGGGGTATCACATCGCTAACTTCCAAACTCTGGGCTATTACTTACTAAGATATTCTGAAAAAGCATTTGCACTTTGCCTGACCTGGGAATCGAACTCAGAACCCCACGCTCAGTAGTCACGGTTGTAACCACGAGACCGAGGCAACGGGGCAGCAAAGTACAGTTAGCCTTGGCGGAAATAAAAGACTAAGCAAAGAGTTGCCTCGCAAACCGTTGTGGCCAATACTGTATTTGTGTAAGGCCCTTCATCAGTTTATTTCAGGCAAAATGGCGGTAACAGAAAATCTACCTAGTTAGACTGGCCGACTTAAAGAACAATTCAAATATTTAAATAAATTAGTAATAATGATAATTAAATGGTATCTTACTTTTCATACAATCCTAGGAACGGAAAGGAACCAAGAATAAGTTTATCGAACAAAGTTTCACTTTTATGCTTACTTTGTATACTATTGTAAACTGGTCATTACGAAACGCGCTCCGTTTGACATTTGAAGTAAACTTCATAAACTTTTATGCTTGTGTGCGTGTCAGCGTGTGTCAGCACGCGTCAGTGCAAGTGTGTGCAAGGAGTACGACGACAGCAACAAGTTTTTTTCTACATATTTTTTCGTGTGTCAGTTTTAATTATATAAAATTTTGATCCGTGCTTTTGTATGTGGTTTAAAGTCCAGCATATTATAACTCTATTTAAAACTTTTCTGGAGTTATTGGTGCTACTTTCTAAAAGTTTTAGCCAGTTGTGTGATTATAAGCCGACGAAATATTAAGTTCTTGAAGTTTCCATGCTTTATATCAAGGAATGGCAGATTTTCCCAATGAGCCTAAAACTTCACAGTGTGACCAGTGAGTATTTAATTATAATTCTGATGTTTACTTTGCCCAGAACTTTAAACGCCACACACATACCTGACCCTCATGCCATTATTTATACCAACGATTTCAGGAAATGTTTTTAATTCAGAGATGTATAAATATTTGTGATGAACTCTTTTCAAACGAAGTTCACGTTAAATAAACTAACTAATTAGTCTGCCCATTAAAATGGATGCAACATTAATTTTTAATAATTATGGTTAATTGACAACTACATATTTTGACAACAGTTTATTTCATCCAAATGGTAAGTATGAAGTGTGTATGTAGTTGATGCTTATTTCTATTTATTAGAATGATAGACTAAGTGTTGATGGAAATGTATGCAGCTAGAGACTTGTGGCCCGACTAGGTGTTGCTATGTTCACGGTATGATCGGATGAGTGAATTGATAAATTGAAACATTATCTCTGTACTTTTAACGGATAATTACTGAACGGGCAGAACTCTTTCCTGGTCAAAGCAATTTAAAAAGAAACAAACAGAAAGTCCAGACATTTAGTTTTGTCCAAAAAACTGTATACAACCAGACGGTTGGTAACCTTATGTATGTTGTACATGGTACGCAGTGGGTACCATGGGGGTATTTTACTACCCAGGACCTGGCTTGTGTATGTCAGGTAGGCAGCCGCTCCATGTAAAATACTGGTATGCTGTATGCATATAGACTGGAAGCCAACGCCAACATAGTTGGGAAAAGGCTAGGCAGATAATAAATTTATTTATTTGTTAGAATATTGTTGTTACCAAGGTGCTACATGTAACATGATGTCCAAAATATTCTGCGGTTTCCATATTACAAATATTTTAAAGAATTAAAATTAGCAATATTAAAACAATGTCAAAATTAAACCATACAATGACAAGGATAATGAAAACGTTGACTACTATCAATCAAATACAATGTCAAAGGTTATTATAATGCCAAGAATGATTAAATACAATGTAAAAAATTATTCAATACAATGACATAGAATAGTATATTTTAATACAGTTGCTCAAAAAGTGGCGTATTGCAGGGACATATAGCATTCGGGATGTGGGCTATTACATACTCGTGCATTTTTTTTTCACCTTTCCCAAACTCGTGCGTTCTCTTTCCCAACTGTCAAAATAATTTCTATTAAAAAGAAAAACCAACCATGAAGTTTTTACTAAAAAAATCATCGAAGTTTTTATGATTCATGCAAATACGTACATTTCTAAAAAGAAGCTACTAATTTGTTTCAATATCAGATTTAATGATTTTATTGAATGAGTTAGGTTAGGTTTCATTTCATTTCATCTCATTAAATTTCATTTTCATTTCATATCAATAAAAAAATTCTACTGAAGACTTGGTTGTATGGGAATAGTTCCCTTTGCCTACTGCCACGTGTACTGAACGACTATTTTTAATACAGTTGCGAAAAAATTAAGCAATTTGATAAAATAATAAAAACACAATAAACTCAAACTAACTAATGGCGCCAACCGTAAAATATAAGCAGAGATTTTTTTTTCTTCACCCATTCTGGTAGGCAAAGGGAACTATTCCCATACAGCCAAGTCTTCAGTAGAATTTTTTTATTGATATGAAATGAAAATGAAATTTAATGAGATGAAATGAAATGAAACCTAACCTAACTCATTCAATCAAATCATTAAATCTGATATTGAAACAAATTAGTAGCTTCTTTTTAGAAATATAGATACGTATTTGCATGAATCATAAAAACTTCTATGAATTTTTTTAGTAAAATCTTCATGGTTGGTTTTTCTTTTTAATAGACATTATTTTGACAGTTGGGAAAGAGAACGCACGAGTTCGGGAAAGGTAAAAAAAAAGCACGAGTATGTAATAGCCCACATCCCGAACGCTATATGTCCCTGCAATACGCCACTTTTTGAGCAACTGTATTAAAAATGAAATTCCATTCAATTATTAGCACAAAGGTGAGTCGTCGTCGTCTATTAAATTGTGAATCAAATATTTCATTTAAAAACTCATTTGTTGAGTAGTAACACATATGCAATAGGAAGATAATTTCTATTTAAATGTCATGAAGACATGACATTAAAAATGAATTCATAATTAATTTTATGACTTTTAAAGAGAGATTTTGATGTTGTACTATTTTGAAGAGATTTTACACGAATATTATTGAAACGTCCAATGTTGCCGAGTATACTATTTTTACATTTTTCATTTTCACCGTCCAAGTTTCTTTTCACTGAACAATCTCCTTCGTTTGATGGTCTATCATTCTAAGTGCGTGAAATTGGCAAAATTGTGGTGTTTGTTCCGCAGAAGCCATTAATCA
This sequence comes from Luperina nickerlii, assembly GCA_963855955.1. Taxonomy (NCBI): domain Eukaryota; kingdom Metazoa; phylum Arthropoda; class Insecta; order Lepidoptera; family Noctuidae; genus Luperina; species Luperina nickerlii. The sequence goes on from OY979662.1 coordinate 28,650,534, forward strand.
AGAGTTGAAGTTGAAGTTGACTTTTAAAGATAGATGTTGGAATGGAGTGGGTATGAGCTTTTAACCCGAGCCTTCCAATCTTGTTTACTGAACTGTCAAAGGACTTACAATAACAGTATTTCTCAGATTGTTCTTCTGCCTTTTTACCAAATATACCAACTGTACTTATAAAATGGTGATAGAATTTCAAATTATTTATTTGCTTAAGGTTAGTTATATAAAAAAGTTACCTGTTATGTATCTTTGTGTTTAAATGCAATACAATGGTTGGTCTCCATTTTATTAAGCCCCTGTGTATTGGCATTACTACTTATTGTGAGATGGGCTGGTGTCCGCAACGTCACGTTAAAGCGCATATTTTACATAGGGGTGGGAAAAATTAGTAGAAGGCTAGCAGCACCTTGATGTGACTGACAATCTGGTACCAACCTGGTTTACCGAAGTACTTTGACCTGTATGTGTGTAACATACACCCATTACTCTGTTTATTCATTTTCATTAATTTCATCCAAAATGTTTTATCTGTTGCCACCTTTATGGCTGAAGATTAGAAAAACTGTTATGAAGAATATTCTTATTCGTGCCAAAAACTCCAAAAAACTTCTCTGTCTGAGTAGAAATAACCTTAGAATAATAATAGGGACAATTACGGGCCATAACCCCCTTAACAAACATCTTTTTAACATAAGCGTCATCGACAGCCACCCTTGCAGGGGCTGCCTCGACGCCGAGGAATCAGCCGCCCACGTCATCCTGGAATGCGAGGCCATGGCTTCTCAATGTGCAGAAATCCTCGGAATAATGAGGTCGCTCCGCGAAGTCTGTAAAGCTACCAGCAAGCTTCTGTGCTTTTGGGCGGAGCTAGGCTGGCTCTGTTAGCCAGAATCCCCACGCACAACGGACCGAATGGGAGTCTAAGTGCGGAAAAGGGAGTCCCATCATCATCATCATCATCATTGACACGCTCCAAGCTGCTTGTTAGTGCCTCTTAAAAAATTCAAAATGAGAGTCCACGTCGACTAACGATTATCTACAATCTGGATTTTAATTGCTGTACTTAATTATAAAAAACAGTGTTGGTTAATGCCCAAATAAATAGATTGTCTTAATAATTCAATTAATTTGAAGTAGTATCTAATAAAGGAAGATTAAACGGCAGCCAATGATAGCATCTCCCTGCGACAAAGCCCCGAAACAATACTGCTTTCAAAAGCATTACAACATAGCGCTTAAAGAGGAGCAGTGCAACTACTTAGGCCCGAAAGAGTTGAGAGTGTACACAGACGGATCAAAGACCGACTGCGGAACTGGAGTCGAGAGTTTTCTCACACGACCTTAACATAAACATATCCAGCCCGCTGGGAATGCTCAAAACGGTCTACCAAGCATGTGTGTGGGCATCATACAAGTGGCTTATGCCATAGTAGCCAGGAGAGTTACGGACACCCATATTCGCATACACTCTGACAGCATCTCAGTCCTCCAATCCCTAGGGAAAAATACATCACATCGATCCTAATACTAGAACGTCACAATGCGCTTGAACGGGTAACTGTATCGAACTGCAATACAGTAAAACTACAACAGGTAAAAGGACACAATGGATCGCTGGGCAACGACGCAGCTGACGAGCTGGCCAGAAGGGCATCCAGCACGTCAGTCTTTGGACCAGATCCTGCCATGCCCATCCTCTTCAACCAACTACGCAGGTGGCTACGGAAGCACACCCACATACTAGGAGAGAGCTGGTTGACCTTGTCACCGGGCTGCAGGCAGTCAAAAAAAGCCATGCCATCATTAGATGGCAAGCTAACCAGACCTTTATTACGACTGGGCAGTAAAGGCCTGCGCCTAGTGACGGGGACCATCACGGGACACTGCTCGCTAAACAAACACTTCTACACAATAGGCATAACGGACAGTCCCTTGTGCAGGGCTTGCATGGAGGCTGAAGAAATCGTTGTGCATGTGCTCTTTAGGTGCACAGGGGTCACCCAGATCAAAACCCAAACCAAACCCTCGGGTCTCCCAGATCTTACACAGATGTTCTCAACAGGCCAGGAGACTTAATCAACTTCTGGAGGGAGGTGCGCTGGTTGGAATAACCACCGACGACCGCCATGGCCCACGCACGATGGTCCCCTTGAAGGACTAAGTGTGGAAACCAAACCTTTAACATATAAGTTGTATCTAATGTTAAATATTCGCATTAAAATATCCCACAAATTTGACAAGAGTACAATAGAATGGAGTATTTTTATTTACATTATACCTACTATAACATGGTACTCGTACATGGCTCGCCGTGGAGTAGCATACGAATGTTTTCAAGAAAACAAGTTATGTGTAATTCTCCAGAAAAGTTCTGAGGTGTAATTATTTAGAAATATCAATCTAAAGCTGAAGAGTTTGCTCTTGTTTGTTTATTTGAACGCGCTTATCTCTGGAAGTACCAGTCGGATTTGAAAAAGTCTTTTTATATTGAATAACTCAATTCCTGAGGAAGGTTATATGCTATTTAACATCACGCTACGACCCTTAGGACCGCAGTAATAGCGCGGGCGGGCCACGGGATGTGACGCTGTGAGTGGGGGGTGAAATGTCACGCGGACGTAGTCGCGGGCAGAAGCTAGTATAATATAATAACGTTTATTTAAACTCAATAAAATACAGCCTAATACCGTTAAATTCCTAAGAACTGAGATACTAATGGTGTAAATGAGTAGACGTCTAAAACGATATGCACTCCTGAATACAAGCTAGGTAAGAACCTGTCTTAGAAATCAGTGCTCTTCCGTGGTGGAGAGTCAATGATACCAGCATAGTGAAACAGTCAGTCAATAATAGCTAACATGCTGATTGGGAGCCAGCTGTAGGAATGTATAATTAATGCAGTCGTTAATGTTCTTATCAAATGTCTCTATCGTGTGGGTATATCGATAAGGCGATTGCGTATCACATTGTAGATGCAAAGTCAATTCAATGAGTATTACAATGATGAGCTGTCTGTCAGTTACTGGCGACAAGCAATTATTTGATCAGCTCAATTACCTCAGGACGCAAAAAGTGATTCTGTTTTGAACATGTATTCATTACCTACCGCTAGCGCGGTAAATGGGCCACTCACTAGTTGCTGCGCAGGAGTCCCTGGCAGGTATCACCCATAATCAGCCTATAATGTTGCCTCCTCTCTGTGAGTGAGCGTGGACGCCCAGTACGGATTGGTGAATGTCACGTCTTCGAAGTTTTGGTGGTTCTAGTCTAGGACATGCCGGTTTCCTAACGATGTTTTCCACCGTTTTGAGAGCAGTGGTTATGAAATAACCCAAAATATTTACCCAAAGTTCGAACCTGTTATTCGTAAAGTCTCTGCCGTTCCACCATTGCTCTCTGTGTCTTACCCGTTGACAATTAAAAGTGGCCCGGTCTGCCGAGTTAATTGTGCGGACATACCTATATACGGCTAACAAATGCCTGGCGGTCACTGGTGGTCGATGGAGCAGCTGGCTTGGCGGTAGTCCCGTCAGGTTAGCGGCGTTACGTTATGGCCCAATTTTATGTTGGGCAATAGGTTGAAACGTTGGATCAAATTGAATTGCAGGTACAAACACTAGGTTGTTTAGTTGAATGTTTTCCAAGGTGAGCCGAAGTTTTGCAACGGTTCCTAAAGGTCAGTAGTAAGTCTTGTTTGGAAGCTATGTGTACGTTTATAAATAGTTGGTGCTGATACTGAAGAAAAAACTATAATAGCACCGACGACCTAAGCATTTAGATACAAGCTATTTAATCAATTTCATTTTGAGCTGTTGTAGTGTACGTAACGGGACACAGGAAAAAATATTTTTTTCGCAAAACGTTACTTTCTCGATTCTATCGTTTAAAACACCTAAATTTAAGGTTAAAAGCATCTTGGTGTTTTTGTTTCCGATCAGCTGTTTGTCGGATAAAAATTATGTCGAAGGAATCGGCGGTACAAAATGCAATATTACTGTACTTACTTGGAGGATTTAGGATGCAAGAGCGAACGAAGTGAGCTAGGGATTTGGGGCACCCCGACTCGGACAGTTTAGGATCGAAGGGGATGACGGAGTCTAGTGAGCGAGCGAAGCGAGCGAGCTAAGGCCCCGCCTTCGTGGTTATTTTTGTTAAATCACCCAGAAGTAGGAGCCGCTCGAGCCGGAGAAATAGGAGGCTTCGCCTCGTCTTGCTAGCAGCAGGATCGGCACCTGCAATTGACAAGCCTGATACCACGTCTGCCACGCCCAGGGTAGACGCGGTGAATATCCCGTATGAGACGACGAAAGCGAGTGGCATCAGAATTAAGACTGTTAGGGCACTGGGATTCCAAAGACACTCCCATGGTCTCTTGACCATGACCTCAAAGGTCACTCGACCTTGACCTCCAAGGTATCACGATCTCCTCCTGGAGATCATGATCACTTGACCTCAGAGTCACTTGTCATTGACCCTAAGGTACTTGACTGACCTCAAGGTCATCGACCATGAACATTAACCTGTTACTGCTCCTGAGAAACGCGGATCTTGACGTTCGGAGTTTTGACCTTGACTTCAAGGTCAATGCCCATGAGGTGGCCCATGGTGTTCCCCCACCCTACTGCTCCCACATCCCACCGGGTCCTGAAGGCTTGATTAGGCGATGGTTTTTGGTGAAAATTTGCTAAGTATTTTTTTCATAGTGCCCCGTTTCGTATCCACTGATTTTATTTTGTCCTTACTTATCTATAATCAATCAATCTATAAGATCAATAAATTAATTTCGATTCTTAATCATTTGAAAGGACTAGCGGTCACTCCGCCGTTATTAAGTTTATACAATTGTTTCGGCTGTTGCCCCTGTGTTATGCTTCGAAATAATGGACCGTACTGGTTTATATATGTTGTGTTGTATGAGTATTATAAAGGTTCTGAATTTCTGTGAATCTGAATATAAAATAATCTGAGATGAATTTGAGCGACGATCACAAAGCGATGCGATGGCGAGACGACGACTTGCACCCCTGGCGGCGCAAAGTGGAGGCGCGGGCTCGGCCGAGCTCGCGGTATGGCTCCGCAGGCATGGTCGTAGAAAGTCCTGCCGTGCGCCATATGGCGGCGGGGCCGTAACAACAATTTTTGTATTTTTTAAATTAGATTATCATAAGGACCGACAATAGACTAATATCTGGTTATATGGCAGGAACTAATGGCCCTAGTCCGCTTGTCGCTCGCTACTTCTGTATAAAGCATTCCGTCAGATTACTTTTTATTATTGACCGACAGCAAAGCGTTCTTCTAGAACTAGTGAGCCTTATTCCGCGCACCCACGTCCGTGTGAGATAACAAGACTGATGTTATAATTCTTCTGCCCCTTTCCTAATTTATTTGGGGACCGAGCAACATATCTTACATCTTACATACTTCTCTAGTAGTCACCCTAATCCTGGCCATATCATCTTTCATCCATCGTTTCTTTGGTGTTTCCCTACTCTATGAAAAGATCTTATAGTCATATCAGTACCCCTGATCCCTTGATGGCCTGATCCTACAGATAACTGCGGGGCGAGGCTTCATGTGCCATTGAGCGAGTGGCGTAGCTGCTTCCATTATTGTGTTGCACATTGCGGCTGAGAAGTGTGAGGGCCGACACCCACTAGTGAGCGGTTTCATTGCCACAATTTAAAGTGTGTCAGAACCTTTCAAGATGATCTGAAAGCTAATACAAATAATGGATCGGCTATTGAACGATAATTAACGGCGTGGATTAATTTGGCTGGTCGTTTGATTGGTACAGTTTGGGCTCCCTCCACATAACAGCGGGGCGGCTAGTTTGCCGTCTGTATTGTGTAATTTTACTATTTTGTTGAGGCTTTCTTTATTACCCATTCAAATAGTCAACTTCTCATACTTTACGCTTAAGAGAACAAAAACTATGTATGAATTGAATCTTCGGGCCCTTCGAATGCATAATCTAACCCTAGACCCTACTCGTGCTGTTGTTTCCAGATAAACTGTGATTTTATTATATCGTCAACCGCTTCTACCTGACAACGTTCCGCGACTTCAGTGTTGTCAGTGATAAGATAAATTAACGGATCTTTATTTATCCAGTCACTGTTGCTATCTGGGCGCGTCTGGCCCTAGCCGTCTGCACCCGTCCTGTTAGCATCCAGCTAGCTATCTGTGCGCGTCTGGCTCTGGCCATCTACACCCATCCTGTTAGCACCCAGCTAACTATCTGGGCACGTCTGGCGCTGGCCGTCTGCACCCGTCCTGTTAGCACCCAGCTAGCTATCTGGGCGCGTCTGGAACTACCCAAGTAACATTTTAAACTGTATAAAAGCTGTATTATGGACTATTTTTTTACTGCAGGCTGTTAAACGTGCTGTATAAAGACTGTATAGCAAGCTATACAGCCCTTGTAACTCTGAAATGGGCCCCAAAATTATACAGCTTTAAGTGTAGATTTAGCTGTATAACAGCTGCATAATAGCTGTACTATTTGGCTGGCTAAGATACTATTTAGATACTTTTATACAGCTTCCATTCTCTAATTTTCTTTTTTATTCTTTTATACAGACTCAGGCTTGTGAAAATCTTAATAAAAGAATAAATATATTATAATTGTGTTCGTGGTTGAATTCATTCTCCATTTTATTTACTATGTGCCATATCTGAAGATAAGTGAAAAAATATTTAATAACCAAGTGGTAAGTACTCTTTCCTGTTTATCGTTGTTGTTATGCTTGCGACTGATATTTTTATGTGAGTATGTATACTAGTTTTAAGCTCAAAACTCACGCCCCTTCGAAATAAGGAATATACATACATTTTTTCTGTAACAACAAATATGTGATCAAATCTGAAAACAGTTTTAAGAGTAACCCGGACTGTTCTATTGATAGTAAACGTAATTGTGTGTACTATACAGTTAAAATCTTTTGTAATTTTGTACTGAAATTTCAAAAACAAACAAAAAGTATCTCGTAAAATTGCAATGCAATTTATAAATTATTATAAAATGGCGTCCTTAGTTTATACAGCTCTTGCTCTTCTAGTACCCCTTAATACAGCTTTTTGCATAACAGAGTCGTTATTTAAGAACGTATCTCAGCCTAAAGAGTAACATTGTCTGTACATTAGTATTTAAGTACTGTAGAAGCTGCCTTAAATTCTTATTCATATTCATTAATACAGTTAATTAGGGTTCAGTTGAAAATATAGAAAACCTCATTATGATCCAAGGCCCGTAAGGCGGTGAGCAAGGAATCGGATAATAATTTACCAAATAGTAGTTACTGATAGCGAAAAGAAACAATGTATTGTTTTTATTTATAGAGATGTATTGTATCTAATTTAAATACTGAAGCAAACACTACAGAGTGCAACAGTTTAATGTATTTTTATTTTATATATATTTGTATCTTAACTCTTGTTCACTTAACAAATTGGCAACTGATCAAAATTATGACTCCGTGTTGTTATTAGTTGTATCCAATAAATAGACTGATTTTAGGTTATATTAGTTTCACAATAATCGATAAGCTGGATAATTGTGTATGCCAACACTATAATAATAACTTTAATCTTCTAAAACACGAAAAACTGTAAAAAGGGAAAAATGTACGCCAATCGCATAAGGCTTTAAAAAGGAGTAAATCTAAACTCTTCTACATGAGACAGAATTGAATTAAACTATTATAAAGGGAACTGCTTGCTAAGAGTATCCTAGATTTCCGTTGTACAGCTATTATCAAGCTTAACTTGAAGGCTGAACAATAGAGTAATTTTACACCAATATTCAGGCTATAACAATATTTAATGCTCTTGTGCAGAAGTAGGTTATATAAAAGTATAATTTGAGAGCAGTATACAGTTATTGTCTTATAAAGTTGCTGAACGCAGTTTTTTACGCCGCGGTCTGTATTTTAGCATTTTCCAATGCTATTTAAAAGCTAAAGGTAAAAATTTAGGCTCTATACAGCCGTTAATCAGCTATACTGTATACAGTTGTACAGTTATACTAAAGTACAGTCCTATACATATTTTTACACTCTTGTACATCATTTATTAAGCTTATAGCTGGTAATGCGCTGGTAAATATAATATTTTTCCGCTTAAATGTTACTTGGGTAGCCGTCTGCACCCGTCCTGTTAGCATCTAGCTAGCTATCTGTGCGCGTCTGGCTCTGGCCATCTACACCCATCCTGTTAGCACCCAGCTAACTATCTGGGCACGTCTGGCGCTAGCCGTCTGCACCCGTCCTGTTAGCACCCAGCTAGCTATCTGGGCGCGTCTGGCCCTAGCCGTCTGCACCCGTCCTGTTAGCATCCAGCTAGCTATCTGTGCGCGTCTGGCTCTGGCCATCTACACCCATCCTGTTAGCACCTAGCTAACTATCTGGGCACGTCTGGCGCTGGCCATCTGCACCCGTCCTGTTAGCACCCAGCTAGCTATCTGGACGCGGTTGGCGCTAGCCGTCTGCACCCGTCCTGTTAGCACCCAGCCCAGCAGTTATCTTGCTGTATACGACACTAGTAAAGTAGTAAGTAGGTTAGTAGTTAAGTCACTCGCAAGTCCTTAGTACATAGTAAGTGTTTGTCAGTGTCTGCGTAACATCACCATGCAAATAGAGACTTTGATGACGATGACAATTTATACTTTTTGTCGTAATCATATTTTTTATTGCCTAGTGTTTAATTTTTTACAAAAATTATCTTGTTTTTGCCTACTGTTAATACTGAATACCTAGCTATTACCTACCTACTTGAGTGTGTCTTTACATTTAAAATTTTTAATTTCTGCATTTTGAGTGTTTTTGATGTTTTTTTTTATATACACATTGACATTAATGATTTTTTTTGTTTTAAACTGACATTTGCTTACTTTTTAAAGTATTACATTATTTTAATTATTGTGAATGTGAAGACGATGTGGGTCATTTATTTTAGTCATTTTATATTTTTTATTATTCTCTCTATGGTCTGGCAGTTTGAGTAATTTATGTGGCCTACCCAAATGTCCTTTCTTTGGTATTGTTCGTCGAATCGTTGAGCTCCTTAAGTCTTGAGTTGAGCTGCATGATTTCTGACAAATGCGTGCACTGACTGGACAGGTCCTCTCAATCTGTGTGGTTCTTTCCTCAAAAGACCATCTCAGACATCGACCTACATAGTCTTCATATAACTTGACCAAGATTATGTCTGGACTTTAAAAGAGACTATGACCTCTGAGTTTGTTTCGGCCTTTCTTCTCAGAGTAGTCAGATAGGAAACGCCGACCTCATCTAGTTTAAAAAATTTATGATTGACGTGTAAAAGTGTTTGTGCAAACCTACTTACAGAAAATAAAATCATTTATCATCATTTATCATTTATCAAAAAGTTATTACACACGGTCATACATAAGCTATAAATCCATAATATGTTTGTTCTGTGGGTACCTATTTAACCGCAGTGCAAATTTATTTATCTTCTTCCCAGTATAAAGTACTCTCTTGTTATTAGAGTCCGACTGAATTTCGTTTTTGTTTGCGGATTTCGGCAATTTTCAGCAGAAATGTCCATTTTCGGCCGAAAATGGATATTTATGTAATACCTTGTAATACCTTCGGCAGTGACCGATGAAATGAAGTTCAAAATAATATTTTTTCAGAGAAAATCCACCAGTAGGTACAACCTACGGGTGCAATAAATAAAATCACAATAACTGAGAAAGTTCTTCTACTCGCATATAACGTTAGATCGTTTATTAATTAATTATGCCTTGAGCAAAGCGTATCTACTTACATGTTTAATATAATGAGTCAATAAAAAAATATTTGAAGACTAAACGTCTTTAACGTCAGAAAATAAAATTGGGTAAGTATATCTAATAGAAGAACGGAGAAGAAGCCATTGGCGTGCAAATACATTGAATTTTTCTCCATATACCTTCAGTGATCTATGAATAAAACTACTAATTTGAAGTAACCTTTTCATAATAAAATAATAAAAACAAACTGAAAATATCAAATAAGTAATTTCAGTATTATAGGTAATACGCGTAAATTTTATTTATAATTATAATTTGTAGCATCGATAACACCTTAACTTAAAATTCATATTACCACGTCACTAAACCATAGACAATTTATGAGCACCCATTGTTGTTTAAGGCGAAAGCGCCAGGGTAGCCCGCGAAATACAATTATTTTTAGGTTTTTTGGAATTTGCTGGTCAGTATTAAGTTGGACGTTGATTAATATATGAATCGCGGCCGTAAAAAATATGTGTTTACAGAATTATAATCATTAAAGTCATCAACACAACTCTCTAAGACCACGTAAGTCCAAAGAATAACTGTTTCATGAAATCATCATTCTTTGGACTTACGTGGTCTTAGAGAGTTGTGTTGATGACTTTAATGATTATAATTCTGTAAACACATATTTCTTACGGCCGCGATTCAGATATTAATCAACATACAACTTAATGCTGACCACCAAATTGCAAAAAACGTAAGATAAAGATAATTTTATTTTGCAAATATGGGTAAGATATAACGATGACAAAAAAAAACATAATAGTACAGCCATATTTTACCACGTAGGCATGCAAAAGATTTAACATAGACTTATAACTAAATACAATTTTAAAATATTACACACAAAACACAATTTGAAAATATTATACAATTAATTATACTTATATCAAGATTATGCACTCGCTTAAGAACTTTTCTCAGTTAGGAACTCCTTAATAGTATAATATGATTTCGCCACTAAAAACCCTCTGAGTCTTTTTTTAAATAATGATAGCGGAAGCTCTTTCCATGTCTTCGGCATCTTTGAAAATTTGAATTTCGCGGGCTACCTTAGCGCTTCCCCCTTAATGGAATTTTGACAAAAACATTACACTAAGTACTTGTTAGAGAGCATTCAATGTTTTCCAGTAACACACATAGTTCTTTTGTTGAAGCCTTCCTTTACTTTCCGTCTGCGTATTGAAGCACTCGACCGGTCAACCGACTACAATATTGGGAAACTTGTAGCTTTATTTATATAGGCAAAGTTTACATCGGTCCCCTCGCAGCCAGCTGGTCTGTTGATAGTGCGCCCCCCCCTGCATCATCCAGGTAGGGCTATCGATTGCAATGGTGGAGGGTTAAATATATCCAGGCGTAGGTGTAGCCGTGAAGGTTAAAATTAACTAGGAATCAATACAGGCAACAGTGATCTCACGCCTACAGATGTTCACACATGAAAAATCTGCACCATATCTGATCTGTGTATGTTTGCGTGAAAATCTGTCGTACATGTATATACACAGTCGGGCGATAAATACTGTTACAATTAGAGCCCCCGCAGACCACAGACTTTTTATCGGCCGATAGTTTGGTCGGGCTCTTAATCAGTACGCAGATGTAAGCAAGTGCGCACACTATGACGATTTGGTATCGGCCGATAAACAAGTTTGATGGGCTTCCCGATTCAATTCAAACTAAACTGTCGGCAAACTATCGGCCGACTGTATAATCAGTACCTATTGGCTCCCTACCACACGCGCACACACGACGATTTTTTAGTCGGCCGACTAAGCCGATAGTTCAGTTCGCTCCGAGTTTTGACAGCGAATTATCAGCCGCGCGTGTTTTGTAAAATGGCGTCGCCCAATTCTCAGTCACTTATTTCGGAATCTTCGATCGTAACTTTGATCGAGGAAGTCGAAAAACGCCCTGCACTTTATAAGAAAAACTTAAAAGAGGATAAGATAGGATGCACCCAATACTCTCGGGCTCTCTTTTTAATTTTCCTCCTCCGGTGTATGAGAGCAATAATAACAATTCTATACAATGTTTTATTAATTTTCATTGTGCAGTGCGACCACTCTTTTCAACAGTTGGTTAGAAACTAGCAAATAGTCGGCAGACTGTTGGATAGTTTGCGCACTCATCACCGACTGAACTGTTTAGTTGGCTCGGTGTGCGTACTAGCAGACCAACCCGACTAAACTATCGGCCGATAAAAAGTCTGTGGTCTGCGGGGGCTCTTAAAAATAAGAAAGATATTACATTTGAATTTGGAATCTTGTCATTTTTATACGATTGTTCATTGAGTTTTCTAATTTTGGCGCCAATACATTGTACAATATTTTGCGATATTAAAATTGAGTGGGGTGATAAAGAGAACCGAATCGCTGTGATTGCTGTACACAAAGTTGGTATGGAGCCAAATGCAATTTTTAAAACTCTCCATACGCTTGGTATTAAATTACACGCTGTGACAGAGCGAGCATTATCCGACTTCAGTGATGGTTTGGTGGGGTGTCAGCTATGAAGGAGTGACTGAGCCATATTTTTGTGAAAAAGGTATCATAACATCGGCACAAGTGTATCAAGATACCATTCTGGAGAAGGTAGTTAAGCCCCTTAACAACACCATGTTCAATAACCAAGTATGGTCCTTCCAACAAGACTCGGCGCCGGGTCATAAAGCTCGGTCCACGCAGTCTTGGTTGGAAGTGAACATTTCGGACTTCATCAGAGCTGAAGGCTGGCTGTCGTCTAGTCCCGATCTTAATCCGCTGGATTATGATAGAGTACGGCTTGCTCTAAACGCCATGATAATTTGGAGTCCCTAACTAAAGTAATCCATACGATTGGCAGTGAAGAATTTTCCCATGGGAAGAGTGCGTGCTTCTATTAATAACTGGCCTCAACGTTTAAAGGACTGTATTGCAGCAAATGGAGACCACTTCGAATAAGCTTTTTATATTTTAAATTGTTTTATATTTATGTATTAAACTAACACACTGTAAAAGTAATAAGTAAATATTATTAGCACTAAAAAAAAAATATTTTCTTGGTGACAACATTTATGGTTAGACTAGGTATCTATTTATACTTTCGCAGATGAACTCTGATTGAAGTCAATAATACATTTTATATCGAAAGCCTTGTACACATAGGTAATATTAAGAAACTGGTTTTACAGGAATTAAACGAAATTCTTTTGCGAAGTACATGTAAACATCCCATAGAATAGAATAGAATACTCTTTATTATGTACACCATATAAATTACAGACATAAATATAGAAACTGTACAAAGGGTGACACAATGGGCGGTCTTATCGCTAAGAGCGATCTTTTAAAGACAACCTTAGGATGGATTTAAAAAGGGGAAGGACAGACAAATACTGTAGGTAGTCCGCGGTGTAGCATTTTCATAATACAATAAATACATACACATAGTATATTATACTAATCTAAATAAATATATACACATACATATAAATATACATATAATAATAAACATGAAACAAGAGCAAAGAAAATGTAATGATGTTGTTTAAGGAGAGAGGAAGTGCTTTTTTACCTTAATTTTAAACGTAGACAAAGATTGAGCACGCCTTACCGACACGGGCAAATCATTCCATAACCGTACTGCCTGAACAGTAAAAGATTTGTCATAAAAACTGGTGGAATGCATCGGCATCTCTAGTCTCAGGTTTTCCGATGACCTCAGATATCTATTATGTGTGTCATGAAGGAACGTGAAACGTTCTTTAAGATATGTGGGGGTTTTAGGATTAAACAGAATGCTGTAAAGCTGAAACAAGATATGAGAACTCCGGCGAAGACGTATAGGAAGCCACTTGAGCTTTATACGAAATTCTGATATGTGATCATATTTGCGCAGGCCAAATATAAATCGTATGCAAAAGTTTTGAAGTCGCTCAAGTTTATCTAGTTGTGCCTCAGTAAGATCAGGATAACTGACATCAGCATAGTCAAGGATGGGAAGTAAAAGGGATTGTGCAAGTGCAGTTTTAGTGGCAGTTGGAAGAAAGTTCCGCAATCGTCTCAGTGACTTACCAGATGCAAAAATTTTGCGACTTACGTCCTGTAGCTGAGGACCCCAAGAAAGATGTTTGTCGATCCAAACACCAAGGTTCTTAACTTTTTCGCTGAATGGAATCGCAGTTCCGTTAAATTGAACCTGGGGAAGCTGCGACCAGTTTATCTTGGGGATCATCCTTGAGCTGCCAACAACAATGAGTTGAGTCTTCGATGGGTTAACCTGCAACCCATACTTATTGGCTAAGTTTAGGAACCTGAAAAAACAATTCACTTCATCCATGAAAAAATAGAATGAAGTAATGTATAGAGATAAGATATAATAATAATAATAATATGGCAACACTGATACGTCAACAACGTACAATTTTCTTCCGTATACTGTATTTCCTGTTTTTATTAATTTCCCATCTTTACTTATATCATAAATAACATTTTCGAATAAAACATATTAAATCTTCAAACAATAATCCAAAAATAAAATGAATAATTCTACAAACATAAAAAAATTACAAATGACGGCTGTCAAATTTGGCTTTCGAACAATCACTCTGTGAAGATAATGAAAAATATAATAAAATGTTGACGAGATCAGCAGCACGTCGTGCACAATTACCACCTCCGGACTCGTCGCTCAGCCCCGCCCCGCCGCCGCCGCCGGAATCCAGCCCCATCGAGAGTGCTGTGACACCGGCCGTGGCAGTTGCGTCGAGCTCGAGCGACGAATATTTTTCCCCGCCGACGTCGCCGACACCCGTACGTCGGCAGGGGAGAGGCCGGCCACCGACGAGCTTGGGACTTAGGGGCCATGCGGCCCCGAGCCGGGTCCCCGCTACCGGTGGTTGTGTGCAGCGCATGAGATGGACTCAGTCTATGAACGAGAACGTCATGCGCGCATATTACGGGTCTACAGAGGGGGGAACTAACCTCACTGCGTACCGCGTTAGGATGCTGTCTCTGTTCCAGGAACTGGAACCAACCGTCAACGTTTCGGCCCAACGACTATCGGATCAGGTGCGGGTCATTCAACGCAATCACAGGTTGGACGATATCGCACTTGATAGGCTGCGCTCAGAGGTACTGAGCAACCACATCGTCTCGACTTCGGCACAAACTGCGGCACAAGCGTCAACTGTTGATGCCATCCCGCCGCAGTCCAATCATGTTGAAGAAGAAGATGATAGGGTTGCCACAGTAAGTAGCCAGTACAACGTCCGACTGAGGAGCGCACTGGAGGATGCATTACGCGAGTATAGATCCACTCCAACCGAACTTAGACCCCGATTACCACGGTTACCTATGCACAAGAAAAATAGGGCGCTGGTGTGTGCCTTGGACTCGCAGCTCAAGAATTTCTTTGAGAGCAGCGAGGATCTTGTTGATACACACTCGATCCTGTATTGCGCAGCTGTTGCGGCATGTCGTTTAGCTAACGTCAAGTTCCCAACTTATGACGAAGCTACTCGACCAAAACCAACCGTACCAGTCTGGCAACGTAGGATCGAGGGTCGTATCGATGGGGCCAGGGTACTCATCGGCAAACTATACTGCTTCAGGGAGGGCAATACACGACCACGAGTGATGCGCTTTGTAAGGCGGGCGTTCTCGGGGACTGGAATCAATCCTCGAGAATACATGTCCCGTGTCACAGAGCGCATCGACTTCCTGAAGCAGAAAGTTTGTGCATGGGCGAGCCGAATTCGGCGGTATAAGCGGCGGGTTGATCGGTACACGCAGAATCGCATGTTCCAGAGCGATGAAAGGTGGGTATATAGAGCTTGGGAGCGACCTGAACAAAATGTGATAGATGTATGTCGCCCGGATGATGCCGCCACAAGTGCATTCTGGCGCAGCATCTGGTCGGTACCCGTCTGTCACACTGAGGCTGGCTGGATGCAGGATGTCGAGCGAGTGTGTGAGACTATACCAGTAATGGATACAGTCATAATTGTGTCGTTCATTGTAAAAGTGGTGTAACTCCTTATTTTTAAAAACATATTTTCTTACCTAATGGTATCACATTTAGTCATATCTCAATATAAAAGAGAAGCATTATCTTTGATTGTATTTAATAATAAAAAATAGAAAACATGGAATTAATGCTTATATTTTTTTTCCTATACTATAATTCGCAAAAAGCTCGTTATTCTAAAATTCAGTTACAAGGAGATAATTCACTTTTACAATGAATGACACAATTATGCCATCAGACGTTACCAGAGCGGTCCGTCCTTTACCGAATTGGAAATCGCCGGGACCGGACGGACTGCACAACTTCTGGTTGAAATGGCTAATCAGTTCACACACTTGCTTGGCATCTCAGTTCCAGTCATCCTTAGAGTCTGGGTCGCTACCGCAGTTTCTAACAACAGGCGTTACCCACCTGCTCCATAAGTCAGGTAGTCCCGCGGAACCCAAGAATTATAGACCGATCACGTGTTTGTCGACGGTTTATAAACTTCTTACATCAATTTTGAGAGTGAAAATTAATACGCACATTGAGAATAACTCGATTATGTCTGCCTCTCAAAATGGATGTAGGAATGGGTCCCGCGGTACTAAGGAGCTACTCCTCATAGACATGGCCATTAGCCAACAGGTTCAGCGATCCCGCAAAGATCTGTCAACATGTTGGATAGATTACAAGAAGGCCTACGACTCGGTGCCACATACATGGCTCATGAGGGTGCTGGAGTTGTACAAAATAGATGCAACTCTACGCATCTTCCTTGAGTCGTGTATGGGGCAATGGAAGACGGTCCTTCGTTATCCAGGATGTCGACAGATCCAGGGGAATGATGAGCCTGTATGGATTAAACGGGGAATATTTCAGGGCGACAGTTTGAGTCCACTTTGGTTCTGCTTAGCCCTGAACCCTCTAAGTACACTACTGGAGGATTCAGGTCTAGGTTATCGGTTGAGGAGAGGTGGTCAGGTTATATCTCACCTCCTTTACATGGATGATTTGAAACTCTTTGCCCCCAACAAATTGCGTCTGATGGAGCTACTGAAGGTAACTGAAACTTTCAGTAGCGCCATCAGGATGGAATTTGGTGTGGACAAATGTGGAGTCATGCATGTAAAGCGAGGGGAGATTATGGAATCCGAGGGAATTCAACTCTCGGATTCCATAAACCTCAGATCCCTCTCCTCATCCGAAAACTATAAGTATTTGGGTATGTCGGAAGCGTTAGGCATCAATGATGCTGACATGAAGCAATCATTGAAGGAGCGCTTCTTTTGTCGCCTGAAGAAGGTATTAAATAGTCTTCTTTCGGGCGGAAATAAGGTGCGCGCCTTCAACGGTTGGGTCATGCCGGTTTTGATGTACTCTTTCGGCATACTCAAATGGACTCAGACCGAACTCGACGCCCTGGATAGAAGAGTCCGTACACTACTGACCGCAAACCGGATGCATCACCCACGATCATCGGTGATGAGACTGTATATCCCGCGGAAGTGCGGGGGTCGAGGCTTTTTAAATGCGAAGACCCTCCACAACCGTGAGGTATGCAGTCTCAGGGAATATTTTTTAAATGCCGAAGTGGGTATGCACCGTGATGTGGTCGCAGTGGACAAGGGGCTCACCCCGCTCTCCATGGCTAAAGAGAACTGGCGCAAACCTGTAGTACTTTCTACTGATGACCGCAAGAAGGTATGGCAAAGCAAGGAGCTTCACGGGCGCTTCTATCGGGCTCTTCATGAGCCCGGTGTAGATTTCTCAGCGTCCGTATCCTGGCTACGTTTTGGTGACCTTTTCGGGGAAACTGAAGGTTTCGTCTGTGCAATTATGGACGAAGTTATCTTAACGAATAACTACCGGAGACATATTATGAGGGACGGGACGGTTGACGTGTGTCGGGCATGCCACCGTCCGGGTGAGT
The DNA here is from genome assembly GCA_963855955.1 of Luperina nickerlii. Taxonomy (NCBI): domain Eukaryota; kingdom Metazoa; phylum Arthropoda; class Insecta; order Lepidoptera; family Noctuidae; genus Luperina; species Luperina nickerlii. Next base: position 28,668,254 of record OY979662.1, read on the forward strand.
CTATCAGACATATTGTCTCTGGTTGTTCTCGTCTGGCTAACGGTGAGTACTTGCACAGGCATAACCAAGTGGCCAGGATTATTCACCAGCAACTTGCTTTGAAATATAAGCTTGTGGATTCTGAGGTACCGTATTACAAGTATGTGCCCGACCCAGTTCTTGAAAATGACCATGTCACGTTGTACTGGGATCGATCTATCATTACTGACAGGACTATTGTTGCCAATAAGCCTGATATAGTGGTGATAGATCGATTAGCGCGCCGCACAATGATTGTCGATGTTACCATTCCGCATGACGGTAACCTCGTGAAAGCTGAGAAAGAGAAACAAATTAAATATCTCGACTTAGCACACGAGGTTGTTGACATGTGGAATGTGAGCTCGGCTATCATTGTGCCGATTGTCGTGTCGGCCAATGGTCTTATAGCCGAAAGCCTCGATCAACATCTATCGAGGCTCTCGTTAGGCGGTTGGATCAAGGGCCTGATTCAGAAGGCAGTACTCCTCGATACGGCTCGCATTGTGAGGAGGTTCCTGTCTCTGGAGCCCTAACCACCGGTAGCTTGGACCCTGCTCCCGACACCGGCGGACAACTATTTTTTTATATTTTTAAATGTTTTTTTACTTATTTTTATATTTTAAGAAATATTTAAAAATGTAATAAAATAAGAAAACTAAATAAATAAATGAATAATAATATCTTATAAAATAATATAATATATAATAATATTTTAAAATAGATCTCACGCAGCATATATATATTTTTTAATAATAAATATTTTAATGTTTTTCCTTATTCATGAATTAAGATGCTCATATTACCAATAAATATAGCATAGCATAATAAGTCCCTTCGACAAGAATATTTAAGCAAAAAAAAAAACGTAGCCATACGACAAAGTCGACAAACACAGACGTGATGAATAATGTTCATTTGTTCGTTCCGCTCAAAGACTTTACTAAACATTTTCCACTTAAAACATTTTTAGGGTACCATACCATCTAAGGAAAAACGGGACCCTTATAAGATCACTTCGTTGTCCGTCTGTAAAGACCTTTTTCTCAGGAACGCGTGGAGTTATCAAGTTGAAATTAATATCAAATACTCAGGGCTGCAATGATCCCTTGAAACAGTGAAAAAATCAATCTTATAAGTCAACACAATCAAAAGATACGGGCGTTTATGTTCCGTTTATGCCGCATATTTTGACACTCGCAAGGGAATTAAAACCTATAGGGTACTTCCTGTTGACCTAAAATCATGAAATTTGGCAAGAAGTAATGTCCTACTACAGCACAATTAAAGAAAACAATCCGAAAACCGTAAATTTGTAGTTCCACCACGTTACACCTACAAAGTACGGAACACTCGGTGCCCGAGTCCGACTCGCACTTGACCGTTTTTTGAGCACAAGTTCAATTGCTATATAGGCATAAATATGTAGGAACAATCTGTATTATTGTAAGCGCGTTCCATAAATCTAGAAGGATTATTATTATTCGTATATTTCCACGTCGGTCGACTTGTTGACGGCGCGGCAGTCGTATGTTTGAATAACTTAGCTAGCTACGTACGCGTCAAACGTGACGTCCGCGTCGGTCGTCGTGAGCGTCCAGTGCCCTGTGAAATGCAGGTCAATTTATTCATTTTTACGCGCTTGCAGATTAAAGGTACCGATGGATAGCTTCCCTGATCCAACGCTCTGAGTCTACATCCTTAGTCATGATAGTAGAAAGACGAAATAAGTAGAAGTTTCCGTCTAAAGGTGTGGAAACCAATAATTGGGTGACAATCTAATCGAAACAGCAACAGAAGTTTGCGTCGACTCACCGATCTAGATCTAGACTATTGAAAGTGACCAGTCTTGAAAACTAAAAACGCGGGGTAATATAAATTATGTCACGATAAAGTTTAAAGCTATTAGAAAATCTGGGCGGAAAAACGCGGGTAATTTGCGCGCGTATTTTCGCCGGTCAACAAGTAAGCAACGTCGGAAGTTCTCGTTAAATGCAAAACCAACTATAACACGAGTGGCTACAACTGTTTTGTTTACACTTGCACGGGGAATCGTTACAGACCTGGGGTTTCTATCCACTGCAAACGCTCTCCTTCAACTTGGCGCGGCAAGTTAACGAGTTTAATCGCCCGTTAACGAGCGAGGCGGATCGCATCGCTGCAGGATTAATCCCGGTCAAAGCACGGCTATCACTCGCGAATACAATCAGGTAACAAAATAAAATCACCGAGTATTGCAGACTGCTATCAGAGTCTTTATTATCATGTTTCTGAGATTCGGAACTATCAATAGGTAGGTACACACCGCTCCATTAAGTGATTACCCCTCCAAAAGACATGTGCGTTCAAATCCGTGATAGGCCCAAGTTGGTTTTTGTATTTTGCAAAAACATTTTATTTTAAATAATTTATTGTTTTTGTGAATAAATAAGTTTAAGATAGTATTTATTTTTTAAAATTCTGTTTTTATTATTGTTTTTTTCAATAAAACGTTAATACTTTTATTATTGCGAAAACGACAAGCAATAATAGGATTAACATTTACGAACGTTTTATTCATCGTCTAAATAGACTAGAGGTTTCAAGACCGCTTGCCGTGCCTATGAGTGGAAGTTCAAATCATGGGCACGAAATGTGCTTTTTGTTCATTATAATTATTATTTTAATATATTTTTCTATTTTGTTTTAATTAGTAATTATTTATAAAGAATTTAAAAATAAAGAAAAATAAAATAACTTAATAATCATATAATAATATTTATTATTGCTATTATTTAACAAAACTATGATCTTATTTTACAACAAAGATTTATTTTGATTTGATAATTTTATTTACAGTTATCATAATATACTATTTTGCCAACTGACACAATTGGGTTCCTAGACAAGTGGCATCCTATTAACGTAAACGATAAAACAGTAAGCGGCAGAAATATTTTAGATTGACATAACTTAACGAAATGTCACGTGACCTGCCATGTCGTCTCAGCATACAAATTTGACATTTGACAGTCTGACAAGTGACATCGAAAGAGACAAGTTTTGAAGCGTTTGCAACTTGTCTAGGAACTAGAAGTTAGTTTGGCAGGATTACAATCATGAGCATAATAAGTAAATAAACATGTTATCAATAGATAATCAATTAACATCTCTTATTAGCTCATGATATCTACTTAGAATATTTTGCTATACAAAGTAAAATAGTGGGATCAAATGAGTTAAATGTCTTCGTTGTTTATTTTGTTGTCATACTTAATTAATATAACTGCTATTTCTGGGCAAACCGCAATCGTTCTCTTCGATGTTCTTCTGTTCGACATATTTTGCAGGTCGATTACTGTGAATGTTCGCTGCGTGTAAATGTCTTCGAACCGTGGACAGAGATAGTCCATGCCGTTGCGAACTGTAACGAGTGGATGTAAACGGCGGTGTAGTGTGAACCTTAACAATATCCCGATGATGTTCAGATTGGTCCGTATAGATCCCAGTAGTTCTCCGACCCATGGACATTGTCTTAACATCGCTGGTTTCTTGAAATCTGCGCACCCATGAGCGCACCGTTTGTCTGTGTATAGAAAAAAATGGTTTTAAATAAGTTATTAAATACCACACACAAGATACCGCAAATAGCTCAACAAGAAAAAAATCGGAGAACACAATTAATATTATAATGAACTTACTGCTATGCCAAGCTGTCTCGCAATTCCTTTTATGCTCACTCACATTTTGTTCACACAGAACAACTATTTTAGTTCTCATAAAATCATAAATCATTTTAAAAATTAATGGATAAATCGTAGTCGTTTCCTCTTCGCCGTTTTAAGTGAACGTATACATCAAACGTCGTAGTTATAACTTGAGGGTATGGATTAATTTTATAAAGACAACGTAAGTAAGTAAAATTAATGGATACCCTCAAATTATAACATCTATCGATTAGACATCCCACCTAAAGATAAAATGACTCAGACCATAGTAGATAACAATTTCAACGCAATTCATATGGGCTCGCTGGCTAGTTCGTCAAACTGCCGGTATGAGTATGACGACGTTCGGTGATGCGATGGTTCGAATCTGAGTCGAAACAATGGGTTCTTTTTGAAGTATTCTTTAGATTATTTGTAAGGAATTTAATGTGTATCATTTTAAAACTTGAGGGGTTAGCACATATTGACGCTGTCTGTACTAACATATCTAGGTCCTATCTGTGCCTCGGTGGTAGACGTTTCATGTTTTTCGACTGGTATTTTTTCCTAATACTCTTAGATGCAACGATGGATGGATTTTGTGAAAGATTATGTTTAGAAAGGTGACGACTATAGAAATAGATAAATGTTGCGCCGACTCCAAATAAATTGGGACAATGGCAGGAGAATAAATGAACGACCTTTCGCTCGGCAATAAAAGGTTACATGCTCTGTGCTCGGCAATAGAAATACCCTGTATTTTCTTCCGTCTCGACCTCGATGTCGCACGACCCCTACTACCTTCCACCGTTCACTGTTGGAACCCCTGTACCAAAAAAACTTTTGCTTACTGCATTCTGAATCTTTTTTATTACCCATTGATATTTAGTATGAATATATTTATTGTTGGCTTACCGATGCAGATCACACCCAGAGCGGTAGGTACAGCATATTATACTCAACCGCATAAACATTGTGGTGAGTCACATAAACACTTATGTTAACCACATACTTTCGGGAAGGTTTTAGTAGGTATACAGGGTGTCCCAGAACTCAACGTCAAGCCGAAACGGGGTGACAGGATTGATCATAACCATCACGAGAAAAATATAAAAAAAAATCTATCCCATGCAGTTTGGAAATTATGGGCATTTTAAGAAAAACCTAGAAATTTGATCAAACTGTACCATTTCTCGGTTATTGTGGTTATTCTTTTTTATTTTTGTTCATTTAAACTTTGGAAACGTAATCCTAAATAACATTTCTAGAATCCCAATAAAAAATAATGACACGATTGCCTCAAGTTTCCGAGAATTGAGACTATTCGTTAAACTACGAATTTAAAATTTTCAAGATTCGTCGACTTTGATAGGCCCTCCTTTAAAAAAAATGTACTAAAGTGCCTTGGCAAGTGGCATTAAAAGTTGGCGCATTTAATCAGAATTCTAAAATGGTACAATACTTGTTAGATCCATACAATAAAAAAGAGTAAAAAAATTAAAACCGCAAGTAACCCGATTTTTGCTATCTCAGTTAAAATGTTTATGATTCGCACAAGCTCTAGGTAGGTTCTTAATTTTAAGGCAAAATGATGAGAGAGATGGATAGTGGGTATGTTTGCCATGAGTGAGCGAGACAGATAGTGACGCCACTTTTATTAAAGTGAAAAAAGTGAAAAAAAGTTAGTAAAATAATGAAAAATCTTGATGTAGTTTAATTTAGGTTTGTTGGAATAAAAGTCAGATAGAGAAAAAACATTTTTATTACAATAAATGTTCAAATTGTTTACCATCAGCCTCAATACAAGCCCTACATCTTCTTAAAAAAGATCTACTTATTAGTCGGGCATATCTTCGAGAGTTGATCTCCTCAGCTGCTTGAGAAATGCGTTCATGCAGGTCGGCTACGTTCTCAATGGGCTTATTTATTGTAATAAAAAACGTTATATCTCTATCTGACATTTATTCTAACAATCCTAAATTAAACTAGATCAAGATTTTTCATTATTTTACTAACTTTTTTTCACTTTTTTCACTTTAATAAAAGTGGCGTCACTATCTGTTTCGCTCACTCATGGCAAACATACCCACTATCCATCTCTCTCATCATTTTGCCTTAAAATTAAGAACCTACCTAGAGCTTGTGAGAATCAAAAACATTTTAACTGAGATAGCAAAAATCGGGTTACTTGAGGTTTTAATTTTTTTACTCTTTTTTATTGTATGGAACTAACAAGTATTGTACCATTTTAGAATTCTGAATAAATGCGCCAACTTTTAATGCCACTTGCCAAGGCACTCTAGTACATTTTTTTTAAAGGAGGGCCTATCAAAGTCGACGAATCTTGAAAATTTTATATTCGTAGTTTAACGAATAGTGTCAATTCTCGGAAACTTGAGGCAATTGTGTCATTATTTTTTATTGGGATTCTAGAAATGTTATTTAGGATTACGTTTCCAAAGTTCAAATGAATAAAAATAAAAAAGAATAACCACAATAACCGAAAAATGTTACAGTTTGATCAAATTTCTTGGTTTTTCTTAAAATGCCCATAATTTTCAAACTGCATGGGATAGATTTTTTTTTCAGATTTTTCTCGTGATGGTTATGAGCAATCCTGTCACCCCGTTTCGGCTTGACGTTGAGTTCTGGGACACCCTGTATAATACATTTGGTCCTGCAGTGCTATTCTCTAAAAGACAATTTCATGGCTGTAAGCTGCGACGAGCTCGTCGACGAGACAGCCTTGAGATCGACCGAGCGTGCAGCGCTGATTCAAACCGTATTCACTAACGTGGTTGTGCTCGTCGTCGAACCCAAGGCTGTAACCTCCCGTCGCTGTTTCTCAGACGAACGTAGGGCTTGACACAAATTCTATAAATTATAATCGATCAATCTCGACTGAGAGTTTTATAGGTTTAAAATATATATTAAAGGTCTATCTTTAAGTATTATAAGGAATACAGTTAAACTATAACCAATATCATATTTAAAAGTGCTTATTTCATATTTCTTATTACATTTTAAGGCTGAATGACGATTCCTTTGCTCTATTCGTGCAACGCGACGCGACGATGAATTAAAAGTCAACATGACATAACAATAACAACCGACGACACGACGCTAACAAAACCCACTTGAATTTGTAGTTTTTAAACTTTTGGGTGCTTGATATTTTTATCAGCGAGTGCTTTTAACATAGGTAGTTCTGTGACTAAGAGGATAAATACAACTACCTACTGAAATGTGAGTATTATGATTTTTTCACTGATAGTATATGGCTATTATTACCTACTATTGTCTCATCCACGAGTATTGTATGATACACGAGATATTAATAAAATTTAAGTAAATTACTTGATTAGCTATTGTTTTACTATAATATGTACGTATAACTTTATTGTTGTAACGTAACATTGTGTATTTTGGCATGCCAAGAAGTGCTATACTTTCATTACATAAAATGAAAACTGTACCTATACTTGGAAATTATAATGTTCAAATTTAATTTAAGACGACCTACTGACCAATTACTGTCTGTAGAACAATCTACTAGAGGCATGCTCCAGACTGAACAGTCCACACCTTCAATACCAGTAAGTTAATTCTAATAAAATATAATAATGTAATGTTATATTTGCAGGACGAACGGATATACAACCAGGCCCATCTTGGTATAGGGACAATGTGCCAATGGAAAACCAGCCTAATACAGAACAAAAGGTGAAGTTTTAAATAAAAGTCTTACAATAATATGTTTTAACTTTATAATGGATATTTAGATAACTTTTTTTGTATTACAGTTTGAGGCTAGATCACCACTTGCAGTCTTGCAATGCGTCATCATAGGAGTAATGCCCCAATTGCATCTTCATTATAATTATAATTTGGTTAATTATTGGTTTAGTGTAAAAAGCACTACATAGTAGTGGTCTCACTTTTGATTCCCGGGTTGGGCCAATTTGTGTTGGGATTTTCTGTAGGTTTTTTCAACAGCAGCCCTTATTCAATCAAGATCAAGATATAGACTACATCTAATAGAATCAAGATATAGACTACATCTAATATGTATACTACATTGTAATATCTATTCCTTTAGAGAGAGAGTGATGTGATGCTGATGATACTTACATATTTGTTTTACCTCTGTATAGTAATTTGTTGCATTTTTATGTTCACAGCATCTCGTAGGCATCGAGCGGCACGCCGCCGTCTGATCCAGTACTCACCACCTTCTCAAAGGCAATCCAAATGGCGAGCCTGACTGAATGTTTTGTCGCCATTAAAGAGAGGTGTTTGGAAAATGAGAGACTTCTTATTGACAACCAGCAGAGGATGTTCGACTTTTAAGGAAATAAGTGAGTCATGGTCAAGGCAGACCCAGGCACTGCAGGATTTATGAGCATCCATCAGTCGAGGAAGTTGAATCTACGAAACATGGATCTACTACTATGTTTAGATAATTTTAAGTTTATTTAAGATGGATTTTAAGAAATTTAAGTATAAGAACTGTTTTGTAGTAAATGTCAATGTTTGTTAGCGGGCATGCTCTTTATGCCTGCAGGCTTTTATTTAGGTACTTATTTAATTTTGTTTTGCTTGGGTAGTTTTCATTGTATATACTAAATTATTTAATTAAATGTCCTGTTTCTTGTAATGTTAATTACTTTGCATACCTACTATTGTATAGAATCAAGTTTTTCTAACTGAATATCTATATATATTTTTTTTCTATTTGATTGTTTTTAATAGTAAATAAAAAAGAAAATAATGCAGTTATCTGTTTAATTTCTCATGCCCCTGAATACACTCTTACCCATTTAAAAATATAGTACAAATAGGGACTAAGGTATAAATAGGCACATATTATTATAGGCTATTGATATTATACTAATCATATACACCTTAAACACCACACTTTAAATACACACCTTAAATATTATGACATAATTGTTGATTATAATAATATTTTTATTAATAATTTAAATATGTACCTATTTATTGTATCTAATCAATAATGGTGAGTATATTCTATCTAAACACGTTAACCACATCTGTAAAGGAACGCATAAATTGTAGATACAACATGCTCGCCATAATTGATTAACTAAATCTCGCCTACTTATCCAGCCTACTCTCTAAGTCATCATGTGTTGGAGCCTGATGTGTCAGGATTCCAAGTAACCTAGATTCTTCATCTAAGTCACATTGGTCTCGTCATCATAGGAGCTGGTAGCCCGGCTCTATTACATATGTTGTTTAAAACACAGGAAGCCATCACAATTTCTCCCACTTTTATAGGATCATAGTACAATACCCTATGTACTAATAAACATCTGAACCGTCCTTTCAGGATTCCAATAGTCCTCTACACTGTTTCTTGCACTGCTGTGCAAATTGTTGTAATGGCTCTGGAGTCTCAGTTTCTGAATTACTAAAGGGAGTCATTAAATAAGGCCTTTGAGGATATCCTGAGGCACCTGAAATCAATGAATGAAGCTAGAATTAAGTGCAATCTTGACTTGCGTTTAAGTTATCATTGTATTGTAAATAATAACTTCGTGGATTGCCCTAGAGGCAGAAGACTGAGATATGTATGTGTCTACTTCCCAATGATTTTTTGGTAACTTCCATTAGCCAAAAATGATAGTGTGCATAATATCTGAAACATCAGGAATTCAATAGGCTTTTGTTGGTGTGTGGTGAGGTATACCCATCATATCTCAAGAAACCTAGATGTAAACAAACCTTGGATAAAATCTGTATCACGGAATATTGTTTTAAACTTTCTTATTTGTTTCGCCTGTCGAGCTTTCTTCAAATTATCACTTTTCTTAGCTTCTTCTAATAAATGTAGCTTCAATTGTGTAGTAAAAGAATCGAAATATTTAAAAAATTAAGTACAGTTTATTATTTTTGTCAGTCTACGCCCGAATATTTAGAGCTTTTTGATTTGACAGTTAGAATCGAGGCTGTGGGCGAGGCTGTAAGCGAGTTCGAGGCTGTTTTTTCTTAGGGAATGCCAAAATGTATGAAGAACTGTCAATTTGCCCTCCGGTGGCTGTGCCGTTGGGTAGTTTAACTCACGGCCGTCACAGCCTTGAGCGCTAGTGTAGCTGTACGCAGCTTAGTGAATACCAAACTAAGTTTCACCGCTGCGACAGCGCTGTCCGCAAGGCTGTATTTTTAGAGAATAGCATAGCTGCACCTGCTCTCTCCCCGGTTGTGTCGGATTGCCGTCCCATCGGACTGTGCGAGTGAGGAAGAGAGCGTGCATCTTTATCTGCGCACACACTAGTGCTCTGCAATATCTGCCGCGCCGAAGGCTGAGATTGGTCGCCACTACCGAAATTCGGCCTGGAGTACTATATTGGTATATTACTGTAGTATAGACTGCAGCTGACGTCATTCCTGCATTTTTTAGGGTTCCGTACCTCAAAAGGAAAAACGACGCCGTTAAAGATCACTTCGTTGTTCGTCTGTCCGTCTGTCAAGAACCTTTTTCTCAGGAACGCGTTGAGTTATCAAGTTGAAATTAATATCAAATACTCAGGGCTGCAATCCCTTGAAGCAGTGAAAGCAATAACCTTTCAAATCAACTCAATCAAAAGATACGGGCGTTTATGTTCCGTTTATGCCGCATATTTCGAAACTCGCAAGGGAATCAAAATCTATAGGGTACTTTTCGTTGACCTAGAATTATGAAATTTGGCAAGAAGCAATGTTATGTAGCACAAGTAAAGGAAGAAATCCGAAAACCGTAAATTTGTAGTTACATTCCAAAAAAAAAACAAAAAAACCCGTGATAAACTATTTACATAGGTACCTACTTTGTATGGAACCCTCGGTGCGCGAGTCCACGGAACAGATCTGTTCCGTGCGCGAGTCTCGCTCACATTTAACCGTTTATTTTTGCATTTCTGCATTGTGCCTGAATAATAATATCACACTATCACATTTCACACTAATAATATAAAGGTGAAAGTTTGTGAGTGTGTGTGTTTATTTTATATGTTTGTTACTTCATCACGCTCAAACGGCTGAACCAATTTCGATAAAATTTTGTATCGAGGTAGCTGGATTAACATATAGGCTACTTTTTATGCCGATATTCCCACGGGAATAGGGTTACCATTTAGAAATTTGAAAAGTCCTGCTAAAAGGCTGTCATTTTAATAAAAGTCCGTAGGTACATAGGTATTTGTCACAAAATCCAAACATTACCGACTTAGTTACAGTGGTATGGTAGGCATGGTAGCAGACCCTCGCGAGGGGGGAAATAATATTTTTTTTTTTGCAACGGACTGAAAAGGTGTCTGAAAAATTCGAAGTGGGGCTTCTAGTAGGGCATGTAGGGTATCATATGAAAGAGCGCAGTTTGCACATAAACACTTTTTTTTTTAGGCCGTTTAGTTTTCGACTTCCGATGATAATTAAAAAAAAATACCTTGTCCCCCTTATCTCCGAAGTTTGCATAGAGAAAAATCTGAAATTATTCTATTTGATAGAAGCTTATGTTTTTTTTTATTTGAAATAGGTTTACTCTTGACTCTAGTCTAGATCAGAGGTGACGGAGACAAAGCCTACGATGGAGTGAGTTTATCCAGAAGAAGCCTGTTCACTCTTACTTTTAAGAGATTCGGGTTGTATGGTACTCGGAAACACAAACGCAGGTAGAGTTCCACTCTTTTGCTGTGCGCATTATAAAGAACATTTTGAAAACGCTTAGTGCGAATTGGTGGAATAGCAACTAGGCAGGGATGGTAACTTGCAGTGCGTCTGGATGTCCGAAGGCAGAAGGGGACGGTGGAATTAGGTCGTGGAGTTCTTGGGCACACTCACCGAAGTACAATCTGTAGAAGACACAAAGATTACAGGAAAAATAAAACGATGTCTCTAAATAGTAAGCGGGGGTAGAACGGCTGGCGCGGGTGGGACGGTTGGAAGTTTGCCGGGACGGCAAACTTCCAAACGAATTCGTTTCGCTGTAAGTTATGTATTAAACTATTAATACATAACTTACAGCGAAACGAATTCGTTCCAGCCCCTTTCTTCATTTTCATTCCGTTGCCCGCCATGCGCACCATGAATTTCTCTTTCGGGAAAAACCACGTAGGTGTTTTTACAAACACGAATAGATTTGTAGACTTGGTACTTTTTTTTGCAGTATCATCAAACATTTGGTTCTACCGAGTTTTTACGAACGATTTTTATCGATCGGTCATCAGTGTTTCTTATAAACTAAAATTCTCCACATACCTGTGATTACTCTCCTTTTAAATTGGTTATAAATGCCATTATTATAAATATACATATAAGTAGGTACTTTTCAGATGTCCAAACCGTACAAAAAATAATACTTAATCGGATCAATAAATCGCGATGGTGCCGTATACATAATAATAAACCCCAAATATTTGATTTATAGGCTCTATATATATTATGGTTTATGTTTTTATTATTTCATATTTTTACATTGTAGGCGCAATAATAAAATATATCCAAACACCAGCACATTTCACATCTAACTAAAGCCAGCGGGTGGACAGCTTGGCCCCGTGCCGTGTGCCAGCAGGCGCAGGCGCACTGTGTGAGGACAGTGGAACTGTCAGGTTTCTTTGTTTAGCCACACAAACCGAAAAAGAGCTCAAGGGAGTTTAACAAATATTTGCTAGAAAGGACGGGAATAGGGCAACCTGCAACTGAACTGACGCGACGTCACACCACAACTACGTCACAGTAAGGAGACGATCAGCCGGTCGATTCTGTAAAAATCTCACCGTGAAAACTTAGGTGAAGTGAGTTTATTTTTGATAGGAATTGACACTATTGATAGCTCACTCCACGCTCACTTCACCTAAGTTTTCACGGTGAGTTTCTTACAGAATCGCACTGCAGTGCTACATGAGTTCCGCACGAACTGGTCGGACATTTTTCCCCTCATAGACTTTGAAAGCTGCTGCTCCAAGTTTTGGTCAATTTTATTAATTTTCACTAATAGAGAGATAAGTAATTAATAGGTTTAGTTTAATACCTCCTCTTGGGAAGATAGTTTTAGTATGTCGAATAGCTTTGTGTAATTAAGTAAGTATATTTTGTTATTGTCCGAGGTGTGTCCATCTCAGGACGGTGAGGTCGCCAGCTACTGAGCGGGGGTCTGTTGCAGGTGACACCGGTGCCAGCAGCCGCGGAGCCCGCGCGTGCTCATGACGCGCTACCGACACATCAGGTAGGTACCTCTCCCCAGTGCCGTCCTTCCTCTACGGCTGCGTGTGACTGTCGCTTGGAGAATCGACGACCTGCCATTCACACTTTCTCTGTTTTGTGTACATTTCAGAATGTAGACGTCTGATGATCACATGGGCGTAAGGTGAAACATGTATTTACTATTCATTACTTTTTTGTTATACAATAGTTGTTGTAGTAACGAAACGGCCAAGCCTCATAGTTTGAATAAGTTGTAGAGTTTGTGAAGTTAGGGCTTGTAGAGGTATAAGCTTGGCTCTACATGATAACTGATAACTTTTTGACAGCGCGAGCCATGTGGTCTCGTCTTGGCAACATTTTACATAAACTTGTTCATGTAGCTCACATCATCCGGGTGCTACATGATTCTGCGAATTCCTTGAAAATATCGATTCGATGACACAGAATCTAGGATACTAGGTCATCCAGATCCCGGTCATGCACCGTGCCAGCCCAATTTCGTTACATCATTTCAAACAAGGAATATCTTGCATGTCATTTATAAAAGGTTGAAATGACATGGAATGTTTTCATTGTTCAAAAATCTGTTTACATTCAATAATGGTGTCTTTCCAAATAAAAAAAGTTCTTAGAAACGGACAAAACCGATATGATAAACATGAAAGAGTCAGGTTCAACTAACTCTTTTTAATTGTTACCGCTCTCATTAAAGAGCGCTCTTTGAAAGTTAATTAATACCAGTGAAAGGATATTTATGCATAAAGCGTGGATCTCGATATTTGAGGGATCCATACATTTTGTCAGACGTAATCTCAGTGTTCACTGCCTTCCTTTGTCATTAGCACCTACAAACATTCCACCCATCTGAAGTCATGCGTCGATTCTTGAAGCCTCTCCAGGTTTTTAAAACACACAGACAAACTTTGAGCACCTTTGCGTCGAACAAGCCCGATAGTGTGCACGTACAGTCTGCGACCACAGATATTCTGTCTGTGTCTGTCACCTCACCAACACAGTATGAAGTTAGTGAATTTAATTAAATGCTATAACACGAGCTGATGTTTGTAGCTATAGAACTTATTAGTAGCGATACCGAATTAACCCAATTAATGAACGTCCTACGAGACCGACTCCATCACAACGTAATAAATCCAAAATATCTTCATGTCCCTTGAAGTAACATTTTATAATTAGGTACATGTATTTGTATCGGTTTGGTTTCTTTAGAAACTGAAAAAGTTATCCTAAGTTCTTTTATTAGTAAAATAAGTCACTAATGACTCGAATTAATTTTCTACAAAATATAAGCTTACCTTTGCACAGAAGAATTGCGTAAGGGCAAACGATTTTAATAGCATTAATATTATTACGTAAGTGTGGCTCTTCGCGTGTTTTTGATTTAATAAATAATCAAGTTGATTTACTTACTATACTGATAGTGTGTTTCCATTTTTATTGTGTTCCTAACAATTATTTAGGACGGTGCCGGGATGGGACTAAACCGTTATTATGGAAGTAGGTGTTGAATTATGTCACACGGATGACTTTCATCCAAATAATTCATCAACTCGTCCTACCCTGACAACAACAAACAGAACAAGCTCTGCTGCTACACTCTATTTAAATATTGTTACAAATGTGGGGTCGCTCACTAATTTTCCTTTCTTGGCTTTGTCCAATGTATGGTTGTGCAGTAAAATTACTTTTGAGCGAGCGAAGCTTGGTTGTCCACAAGTTGGTCGAAGACGCTTGGCTATTTAGTACCTATTAGCGCAACCGCAAGGTGCGATCCGTTGCATGCAAGTTAACTTGTCGGATTGAAATTGACAGATTATAAACTAACGGTTTGTTTCGGCCTTTCTTCTCAGAGTAGTCAGACAGGAAACGCCGACCTCATCTAGTTAAAAAAAAAAAACTTGATTGTCGTGTAAAAGTGTTTGTATGGTACAAACCTACTTACAAAAATAAAATCATTTATCATTAACGGTGTTCAAATTTATACAATGACATCGATTTCTCAGCGTGCAGATGGTCGTGTGTGGGTGCTCGTAACTTCTCGTTCTGTAGCTGCATTTTATTTATTTAACTAGCTTCTGCCGCGACTTCGTCTGCGTGACATTTCACCCGCCTCCCATTCACCCTCTTAGGGGTGGAATTTCGAAAAACAATTTCTTAGTGGATACTTACTCTTCAACAAAGAACACACCCTCCAAATTTCATGTCTCTAGGACTAGCAGTTTAGGCTGTGCGTAGATATATCAGTCAGTCAGGACTTTAAATTTTATATACAGACTAGCTTCTGCCCGCGACTTCGTCCGCGTGAAATTCGTACTATCCTCTAAAATTTTCGAAAATGTATGTTTATGACCTTATCATTTATTTGGATAAATAAGTATTCGGTCCAATTTTTAAGTTTATAGATCAAATAGATCAGATTTTTCAAATAAACTGCATCCCCGCTTTTCACCCCCACAGGGCTGGAATTTCGTAAAATCGTTTGGGATGTGTTCATTACTTGACTCAGAGATTGTTTATACCAATTTTCGAGTTAATCAAGCCACACATTAAAGTCTTCCCCTGTAAAATTAACTTTTCACCCCGTTAGGGGTAGATTTTCGAAAAACCCTGATGTCACGTTATTCTTTATTTTTTGGTCTTAAGTATAAATACTGAGTTTCGAGGTAATCGGACTCAAAATTCTTCCATACAAACTTTGACACCTCACAATCCCCATACCCCAGGGGGTAGTTTAGAAAAACAAAAAAATGCCAAACTTCATAATTTACTTAGATTCGTGCCAAGTTTCAAGGTATTAACTCAAGGAATAATACCATTATCCACACAAATCTATAGAGGCGGACTTAATGCCATAGGCATTTTCTACCAGTCAACCTTTGGGTGATGCAGAGACCAACAGCAATTGTGGAGTAAATATCTTTTTAAATACTAACAGCGCCTCGCGGTTTAAATACTAACAGCGCCTCGCGGTTTAAATACTAACAGCGCCTCGCGGTTTAAATACTAACAGCGCCTCGCGGTTTAAATACTAACAGCGCCTCGCGGTTTCACCCGTACAAGTCTCGATCTCGTGAGAATATCGGGATCGGGGTACCCTATGTCCTTTCCCGGGACTCAAACTATCTCTATACCAAATTTCATCTGAATCGGTTCAGAGGTTTAAGTTTTACTTTGAGTTGAGTTTAACTTTCGCATTTATAATATTAGTATGGATAAGAATAGTCGGTCATTCTAATGGCATTCTGTTGTAACGTTAAAGCTAACGATTTCTTAAAATATTGTACCTATACCAACATGGTAACATGGAACAAAGTTTACACAGCAGTGTAAAATTTCAACAATTAATATTATAAAAAACCGGTCAAGAGCGAGTCGGACTCGCGCACCGAGGGTTCCGTATTGTGAAACGTGCAATGTTTGTAGTTTTAGGTCAGCGCCGTCTCTTGAGCGATAGCGAACTAATGTAATTTTTGTTGATGATTTCTGAAAAAGTGTGCTATTTAGACATCGTTTTGCTTTTCCTATAATCTTTACATAAACTTCTATCACAGAATAATTTCAGATTTATCTCTATGCAAACTTCGGAGATAAGGGAAAGATGTTTTTTTTAATACTTTATCAAAAGTCGAAAACTATGCAGCCTAAAAAAAAAATGTTTGAGAATGTGCAAACAGCGCTCTTTCATGTGATACCCCACATGCCTTAGTAGCCCCACTTCGATTTTTTAAGACCCCCTTTCAGTCCCTGATACAAAAAATATATATATTATTTCTATATATTATTTCTTTCTTATTTGAAAAATTGTTAGGCAAATGTCATCTAAAACTATTCCAAATTTCAAGTTGATAGCATTAATAGTTCTTGAGATATCCAGTTGTGACAGACGGACAGATAGACAGACATACTGAGTCGCACCATTCCTTTTTACCATTTTGGTATGGAACCCTAAAAATTATACATTGTCAAGTCTATAGTCCACTTATAACTTTCCAGCTTACAAGTATGCTAAGCTAGAGTGGGGTAGAAATTGAGATTCGAGATGTTCTTGTGAAGTTACTTTGTGCGGTACTGGCAGGTAATATGATACAATTTTAACATGAATGATGTAACCAATATTTAGTAACAATTTTATGGGATAATAGAGTGTCCGTGGAGTCCTTGTCCGTTCTTCTCCATAGGTACCTACTACGCTTTGGAATGGGCAACTACCTTCATCTTTTTGACTGACCGACCCCTTGACAATTAAAAAGTGCCTGTACTGATTTATTTAAAATTTGTCTGGCACTTTGAGTAATTTACGCGGCCTACCCAAATGTCTTTTCTTTGGTATTGTTCGCCGAATTGTTGAGCTCCTTAAGTTCTGAGTTGAGCTGCACGATTTTTGTCAAATGCGTGCAGTGACTTGACTGGACAGGTCCGCCCAATCTGTGTGGTTCTTTCCTCAAAAGACCATTTCAGACACCAATCTACATGGTCTTCTCATAATCTGACCTACATTTTGTCTGAACTTTAAAAGGGACTGCGACCTCTGAGTTTGTTTCAGCCTTTCTTCTCAGAATAGTCAAATAGGAAACGCCGACCTCATCTAGTTTAAAAAAATATGACATTGTAACTGTAAGTGGACTGTATGTTTTAATATTGTTTTAATCTATTAAAAGAAAGGCGCTTTTTCAAATGGTAGGAAATTTTACTGACTTTCTTAAGACTAGAACAAAAGCTATTTTTCTTAATACAAAATCATAAACAATCAATAGACAAAAATAAGAAGGTGCGTTATGCACAGACATGTAAAAGTGTTTGTATTGTATGTACAAACACTTTTACAGAAAATAAATCATTTATCAATGCTTTGAGTTTGAGTTGAACCTCGATGGTGTTTGACTATTGTTGTCACCTTTATCAGCATCGTCACCGTTCTACACCCAGTTTCTTGCTTGTTTGTTTCTTTCTTCTTCTTCTTCGATGCGAGTTAATATATAACCCACCCTTTGTTTGGTGATATCCAGAGTGTCCAATTTTCCTTGTTGCGTATGGTAAAAGCTGGATGATAAAATTGAGACTTTTTGTAATTGGAAGCTACGATATGTTTTGCGTTGTGGAAGACAATGATAGCGTAGTCGTAGTCGGAGGGGGGCCAGGGGTGGTCTGCGGGCGACAGGATGACTATACTGCAATCTGTACCGAGTGCGTGCGCTACTTGTTCACTGCTGCCTACTACGAGCCTCAAAGCGATAACTCTCAGACATGAATGTCTGAGAGTCGTATTCTCATTTTATCGCCCAAGCTTCAGCTTGGGCCTATCACATTTCACAAAATAATCTAGCCACTACTAACCAGTATGAGCTTTGCTGCAATGCGGCCAGCGATAACTAGTGAAATCATAATTCCATATTCGTTTTTCTTTGAAATTCGATTCATAAAATAATATTTATTTTGAAAATCGGTTAAACCTCTTGTGTCGATGTGTTCTTTTTTAAAGTACAACTTATTTTCATTGGTGTTCCCTATAAGACTACTCTGAGAACAAGGAAACAAACTCAGGGAATATAATAAATATATTTTTACTACATTTAAATAAGTTGCAATAATCTTGAATAAATATAAACATGGACTATGAGTCCCACTTCGCGTTTTTACCCATTTCGGTACAAAATGTCAATTCTAATTGCAGCAGAGAGGACATCTACATAGCAACTACTCGAACGTAACTCACTATCAATACTGAATTCATTTCTAAAGCCCGTGGTAAGAATTTAGGAAACTATCGACATCGGGGGTCCTCTAGCTGCGTGCGGACGAGCCGGGGGTTCGCACTGGGTGACGGTGGAGAAGGGGGTGGTGTCACCCACAGACGCAACAGGTATTTTGTTTTTGTTAGCTGTCGGCGAGAGTTACACAAAATTATTGTGAACAATCTGTGTCATGGAGCTTGATCCATGCTTATTTGCATCTGTCCCAAAATTGTTATCAAATGGATAGTCATCCTTTGTGCTAAGTTAAGCTCTAGCTTTAGGTAAGAATTTATAGCTAGCGGCTAGGCAATCTAACTGTCACATTTATCTGAACATGAGGGAAGTTATCATCATCTGCCTAGAGTCTCTTCTATGAGCTTCCAGTCTACTCGGGGCAATACTAGTTCAGAACATGAACTTTCTATAATGAAAATTTGTTAAATTATGAGATGTTTGGGTAGGGTTCACTGAGTTAGTGGTTATTTGCTAGACTGTAGATTTGCTCAAACATCGACTAGATCCGGATGTTGACCTGTTTGGGATCGCTCGGCGCGTCAGCGGCGGCGGCGGCGCTGCGGTTGCCTCTTGCCAAGTTGTTTCAACTTCTGTAACAAGTAGGTAATATTAGGCCGGTATTATACGTAAACATTGACGATATTTCATGCATCGTTGTGCTTTAGTTTAAGACCCTCGACTTCACGGAGTCAATATATTTAACTTGGCAGAGTTTTAAGTTATTGATTTTTATCATTCATTTAAACTGTTTAATGTTATAACCCGGCCTATACAAGTATGTATAAATAATAATATTCATTGTATACATAAACTTTTGTAAGCTTTTGTAAATGATTTTGAACTTCAAATAATTCAATTCAATTCCTTTATTTCAATCAACAGTTGGATCATACAATACCATTAAGGCTCCTTCAAACAGGCGCGACACGCGATAAAATCGCGCGCGACGCAATGGCACCGCAAGCGCGCAACGAGCGGTGCACACGGTGCGAAACGCGACGCGAATCGCGCGCGACTCAAAAGTCGTGCCTGTTTGTAGGAGCCTTTAGGTACATTAAATAACAATAAAAATAAAATATTTGAAAAATAAACAAAAACAAGACAAAACACAACACACAATTTCATTATTACTTACAAATTTAATTGGCAAAGTCGACAAATTTTAATTAAAAATTAGAAATAATCATATAGTCAGATAATGAACAATAATGTGTTATTATTATTTCACTTTATTTTTGTTGTCACTACATTAAGCATACAACAATGGTAATACGTACTGTTTGCGAACTGCCAAAAGTACGAAATAGGTTCCTACAGTCAACGATGTACGCGCTTCGTAGCAGCCGCGCAGGCTGGTGTAGCAGCTGCGTAGGCTAGCCTTGAAGCCAATCTTATACTACATTAGATATAAGATTAGACATTTTAATAAAGCTTTTTTACAGTCGGTTCAAGCTACGTAAGCGTAGAAGCGTCGTAGACCTTGAAGCCACGTAGATGCTTCGTAGCTGCTACGAAAGCCAGCATAGAAGCGGCGTAGACCTTGAAGCCACGTAGATGCTTCGCTTAGCAGCTACGAAGCATCTATTGATTATTATTATTTATTGGTCTACGCCGCTTCTATTCTGGCTTTCGTAGCAGAATAGAAGCGGCGTAGACCCCTATAGTTGCCGCGCGAACGCTAAAGTTTCGATAAGTACAATCTTTGTAATACAAAATGGAATTCTGTCTTTCGGCAGAATAACATATAAATTAAAAATGAATCGGATTATTTTATTTTATTAGATTACTCATTTCGTCGTCTTGTACTACGTGCAGGTAACTCTCTAGGGCTGAGTGTCAATTTTAGTTCTTGTTATTGTATTTTTCTTTGTCAATGAGGGGTGATACTTAACTGAAACATTTTTTTTTATTTATTTATTTAATGTTGCAACAGCATAATCAACATATTTGACCTAATGCATTGTAAAAAAAAAGTTTGCACAAAGCCAAGTTCATTTTACTTAAAATATATTAAAAATCTATATCTATGACGCTCGTAGTCTGCTCGTACTCGTATGAAACAATCACAGACGATAAGTGGTTGCAATATGCAGCCCAAAACGATCATTAATATTATTGAAATATCAAATCGTGTATCGGATCCTCACGGCGTGCAGTGATGAAATGTTTCGAGGAGAAATCTGTCGATGAAAACTAAAGTCGAATTAGTAATACAATTCTGTCGGACACAGACGACGCAATGCTCCGGGAGCCGGTGTCGAGTGTCGAGTGTCGAGTGTCGGTGTCGAGTTTCCGCCAAGATTGCGTCGGTGTCGGACATACGGGTGTCGCGGTGATTAGTACAGGTGTCTAGTAACACTGACCGTACGCGCCGATAATGTGATATTTTCCGCAATTTAGGTTGCTAATCTAATTCTCTATTTTCCTGTTTTGCGTAATTTCTTATGGTTCGTCAGTATTGTGTTTACAGGTTCTGTAAACAGTGCAGTTTTTCACAAAGATCTTTTTTTTTTTTTTTTTTTTTTTTTTTTATTTATCATTTATACAAAATACATGATTATTTATATTAAATAGCAACCAAAAAACCACTAAGGTTTAAACTTGTGCTATCACGAGTCAGTCTCAATCACGAAGTATGTATATAATACAGTGAAGCATTATATATGTATGCGTTACTGTCCATACTTGTACAATTACTAAAAATTTTTAGGTCTTTATAATTATACTCGTAGTTACAATCATTCCTACATAATACTTAAGTAATATTGCTTAAGTTTACATTTGATATTTTTATGTGTAATACAATTGTTTAATTCTGAGGGTAGACTATTAATAAGTCTCGGTATAATATAACCGGTAGTTCGCTCGCCGTACGTATTGTTGGCGCATTGTGTACGAAGCCTATTCTCAGAAACTGCCCGAGTGCATACAGGATGTTCGATTTTGTTTCTTAAAGATAGATTGAAAAATTGTTCTTTTAATAACAAAAAATTTACTTGCATATGAACTGGTAAGACATTACAGTGTTTAAAGAGGCCATTTATATTGTCATAGAATTGATTTCTAACTTTAGGAGATACTATTGCTTTTAAAATGCGAAGTTGAAGTTTAAAAATACTATCCAGGTAGGTTTTATAGGTACGACCATAACTACTAAGGCCATACTGGATGTGAGATTCAGCCATTGCGTAATAAAGCATTATCTTCACTTTGAAGGGCAGGCGTTTTTTTAATATGGTAATAATAGCGAGAAATTGCCGAAGTTTATCGCAAACACGTTCTATGTGATAACTCCAGTTAAACTTATCGTCTATAATTACTCCAAGATATGTTTGTTTAATGACAACATCAATTTGTGGACAGTTACAATTAATCGCATTGACCGTATGCAAGCAGTCATGGTCATGGGCTATTAAGTTCCCTAAGGGCAATTTTCTAATGTATGGAGATTTAATAACCAATAGCTTAGTTTTGCTAGCATTAAGTACTAAGCCAGCATCGTGACACCACCTTGTTATAGCATCCAGGTCGAGTTGCAAGCGTTCGCATGCTATTTGAGGATTTCTATCAAAAATAACAAGGCAAGTGTCATCTGCAAACTGATAGCATTTACTGTTCGTGATGCAGTTACTCATATCATTTACATACGACAAAAAATGCAGTGGGCCCAATACTGAGCCCTGAGCTGTTCCCTCCGTTATAGCCATGCGTTCACTACAGATGTTATCGATTTTTACTGTAAAGGTTCGATTTCTAAGATAACTTTTACACCAGTTGAGTAGTGGACCACGTACTCCGCAGTCATCTAATTTATCAATAAGCTGATTATGAATTAGTGTGTCAAAGGCACGTGAAAAGTCAATAAAGAGAGCAAGAACATAATTTTTATTATTTAGGTGCTTATTGACTTCATCGGTTCATCTCTTCAATGTTGTGGTTACTATATACAAAATAAGCATTGAAAGTTAAATGTATTGTCGTATGCATAATATCGTGATAGCATAGTGTGGCGCCTGCGCACGCATATGCTGCCACACGAAATTCGTGACATTGTAGTCATACTCTTAAATATTTCATCAGCACACTATTTCAGGTATAAGCCCTAAAGCCTGACAAACAGTCTTACCAAGGGGTATCGTATTAACCAATAACTAGGTTGTGGAGGTCAGATAAGCAGTCGCTCCATGTAAAATTCAGCTGCATCCGGTTCGACAGGAAGCCGACCTCAACTATGTTGGGAAAAGCCTAGGCCAGGCATAAGATGACTATTTCAGGTAGGTATAAACAAAAATATCGCAAATGTTTATACATGTGTATCATCATCTAACATCAGGAATACAATGACAATAGTTCAGGGGTATGACCGGTCGCGGGTTGAATAAAATTCTTTTGACTTCGTCTACACGATTTGTGTTGAGGTCAAGGATTGATTAGTGCTTAGACCTAAGCATATTTTAGGTTGTTACCTTTGTGATTCTATTGTATCATAAAAAATACGGGTACCTTACCATGTCAGCCTCTAACGTTCAAAAGTCAATCTGGGCATGAATTTTAGTAATACGAGTAATCCCTGTAATTGGTTCGCTGAAACGGACGCTGTGGCTCGGTGAGGTACTCCACTATAATATTCAGCTGTGTCTGGCACCCCGTCGCATCGCATCGCCTGCTCGCGCTTTACGCTGCCTACTTCGTTTTTGCTTTGCGTTCTTTCTGACTTTTTTTCTTTTTGCTCGGCTCCTAAAGACGTGCATAGCGTGATTTTAAATAGCCTTCCTTAAGAATTGGGCTATCAAATGCAAAAAGAATTTTTCAAATCCGACTGGAAGTTCCAGAGATTAGCGCGTTCAACCAAACAAACTCTTCAGCTTTATAATATTAGTATAGATGAATTCATTTTGAGGTCAATGAATTAGGAAGCGTATTAAGGAATCTGTGGCTTACATACGACTTTACATTTTGTGTATTACACCGTTGTTTCACGAATATCACACAAATAAAATAGTGCGCGTCACTGAGTCAACTAGAAGATCTTGCGGATCTAGGATAGAGAGACGTGACTCCACCGTTGAACAAGGACATCACTGGCTCAATAATAAATCAAATCAATACTCATTCGTGCAAACTAGGCTAAGGATCAGTAATTTTTTAACGTTAAAATTACATAGGAGCCCCAAAACGCCCGCCCTTCACCACTTCCCGGTGCTTTAGCTGGGAAGAAGTGACGCAACAAACTCCCCAGCGCACAGCTGTGTTCTGATAGAACTCGAGTCCATACAATAGTAAGTAATTAATATTACGAAACAAAACAATAAACGAAATTATTTTCCATAATTATGTCAGCTAGCACACTCCAATATACCAACAAAAACATTTAAAGCCTCTAGGTATAAAGGTCGTGACTACTTATATTTGCAATACTGTATTATGTACAGACGCCAGCACATCAAGCTACCCGTCACTGTGAAATTTTCCCAATCTACCTTGAACCCTATGTTGTAGCGATAAAGTTGAAAATCTATTGAAGAGATTTGACAGATCGTAGTAGCTTGACATACTGACGTCTGTACATAATACAGTATTGCAAATGGGTCGTTCTACTTTTTTACCGACAATAGTCTGTCCTTGGTCTTATTATGGCATCTCGTTGGAGTATTAATATAAACGGTTTTTTAATTCGGTTCGAATAAACGTCCATATTTTTCTTATCTATTAATATTATGCCATTTTTCATGTTCTCTAACCAACATATTTTATACGTTGTTTTCCGTAAAATGGCGTGACAGAGTGGTAAACTGAAATGTAGTCTCTACAGAAAAAGGCCACTTTGTCACATTATTTCTTTAAAAACTAACATTAAAAAAAAATCAATATTAGCCAGAAAGGAAACTTTAATTGGTCCTAATGAAATACAGATGCAGTTTTTTTTAAATCCCACACAGAAAACAAAATTATAGATAGTTCAAAAACCAAAAAAACAGAAAAACATCGTTTCATTGTCGGTAAAAAAGAAGAACGACCCAAATATAGCTGTAACTTGAAGTCAAAAATGATAAACTAGATCCTTCGAAGTAAAATAAATAAACAGTTAATTACTAATAACAATAACAAAATAGTATGGATTGTAGGTGTATTTGTTAAGTCCCCGTCACGAGAAGCTATAAAATTTGTAAACACACATTCAGGGGTTCGCAACATTTGGATCAAATAAAACAACAGGTTTGTAATTATTTTTATTTTGATATAGGGATATAATTATGTTAACAAAAATATCTAATTACTATCATCTGTCGATTCCGAGTATTCTGCATCTGTGTTCTGCAGCATTGACAGCGTCTGCGTGAACTTACTTCAAAATAGCGGCCCAAATGTTTACGTCCCAGACGCGTTCCAGTACCACAAAACATTACATACATATCGCTAAAATATAACCCGACCAAGTCAAATTTCTCGTTAGTTTCGTATTACACGTACTTAAGTTACTTTGAGTTGATTGAATTTAGGATTATTTGTTGTTGATTAATTTGTCGCTACGTAACTTAGTAAAGGTTCTTTATTTACAAAATGTATAGCTTCTCGTGACGGCGACTTCAGAGAACGATGCTGCGTACGAGTGGTTAACTCGAGACGTAGCGTCAGTCGCGATGGAGACCGCGAACATAGAAGCTTAGTTTATTTGCTGCATACGCACAACTCCTGTACAACTCTTGTATGAAATTAGACATTCGTACGTAAACTCACGCCTTATTCCCATGAGCGTAGGCAGAACCTGCAGAACGCCACCGGCTACGACCCTTACGTATACTCCTTTTGCTTCGACTACGTTCATACATCCGGGCACACACGCACGCTGGTTGCGAGTACGTTCATACATCCGGGCACATACGCACGCTGGTTGCGAGTACGACGCACCTGACCTTTCCGAAGAACATCACCAATAAGTAAATACACTATATTTATTTTTTGCTGTAACAAGACTAAAATATGCTATTATTCAGCGTCAGTAATTTGATTTTTCTTTCTTTGATTTCCAGTTACAATCCATTTTTAGTTTCACACAGCCGCCAAAACATACCCTTCACTCGTGGGATTCTTGTGAACTTTAACTTCTCCTGGGACATATTTATTACGGTAAAATAAAATAAATGATCGAAATAAAATCAACTTTGCACAAAGTTACGTTACACTTAAATAATATTATTTGGTATACGTAATAGAATAACTGACCACCGTATGATAAGGTCATGTTGAGGGTGGTCTCGCGCTACAGGTGACAGATAATTATCATTATCTTCTAGCTTCATATCACTTCCACCTTTGATTGGAATTGATTAATGACCACTTACGTGCGCTGATAAGGAACCTGTCTATTGATCGAGTAATCAGGCGCATACGGCATGCATAGGTGCGTCCGCTGCACGAGTTTGGGTGGGCGGCAAAGCGAACACCTACTTACCACGAATATTTAAAATTAATAACGAAATTTGGATTGCTTGATTATTGAATGTTCCGCAGATCGATGCTCTGTCGCTGTATTATTGTATACTTAATGTTATTTGTGTACTTAATAAACTTTAATTAATGTACTATTTTTGAGCGGACTCCCCCGCTGTGTTTCACGCCTGGTTTGAGCCCGATTCCAATTAGCGCTAACACAGACATTGTATCCGACGCAAAGGGTGGAACTATCGCGAAGGGAAGCCGCTGCGACTTGTTACCTGCGGAAATATATCCTACGAAATAATAGACTAATAATTGCCTTGTTTTTAGGGGGAGGGAAGCCGACTGTATGAACTGGCAAAGCACTTCATACAACTTAGGTCAGATCTACAAACGTTATTTAGCTCTTGTCTCTTGAGCGATAGCGAACTAATGTAATTTTTGTTGATGATTTCTGAAAAAGTGTGCTATTTAGACATCGTTTTGCTTTTCCTATAATCTTTACATAAACTTCTATCACAGAATAATTTCAGATTTATCTCTATGCAAACTTCGGAGATAAGGGAAAGATGTTTTTTTTTAATTTTTCATCAAAAGTCGAAAACTATGCAGCCTAAAAAAAAAAGAAACAATGTTTGAAAATGTGCAAACTGCGCTCTTTCATGTGATGCCCCACATGCCCTAGTAGCCTCACTTCGAACTTTTCAGACCCCCTTTCAGTCCCTGTTGCAAAAAATATACAAATATTTTTATTTCTTTCTTATTTGCAAAATAGTTGGGCAAACATCATCTAAAACTGTTCCAAATTTCAAGTTGATAGCATTAGTAGTTCTTGAGATATCCAGAAGTGACAGACAGACAGACAGACTGAGTCTCACCGTAAGGGTTCCGTTTTACCATTTTGGTACGGAACCCTAAAAAGCAATTAGTTTTTCCCGAAATTTCCTCCGGGCAACAATTTTGATTTCCTAAAAAAAACTTAATGAATGAGGAACATAAAAAAACTGTCAGCAAAAAACGTAAAGTAGACGAACAACATACTACATAGTTTGGAATGACACAAAAGTGCTTTATTTCTTTTTGCGGATCTACAAATATTAGGTTTTTCACTCGTTTTAGGAGATAAACTAAATAAACCTACTATCTGAGCTTGATAATTTTTAATGATACTACATACATTATTGAAGGAATTCATGACTTATTAAAAAAATGCCCTGATCCGGCATTTCATGACCTTCGGATACATTGAAAATGAATTAAAAAAAAATAATAATTATTTATATAAATGTTTATTATACAGATGTATAATTATGTTACGGTAAGTGTGATTAATTGAAAATTATTAATAATTGTCTATCATTATTAATAATTACCGAAAGTCGAGGTAAAAGTAAGAAATTAATCTCATTTATCGGTGATTTATAATTAAAAAGAAAAAAATAAATTTAAGTGACACACATTTTGAAATATTTATAAATTTTAAAAGCTTGGGGCACTGATGTACGGTATCCGTTATACAGGTGTACCTACTACACAATAACAGTGCCTCAAGCGTTTAAAATTTATATATATATTAATATGACAGTGTCACTTAAATTTATTTTTTTCTCTTTAGTTCACGTTATTCTTTCTTTTTTAGGTTACGTTTTTATTTATTTCTATGGGATTTTGAAATGTAGGTACCTACTGTTATATTTATTTAATTTTTTGGTTATGTTATTTTTTAGTGAACGAATGCATATTGAATACTACTGTTATTTATTTTTGTTATGTACTTAGCAAGCTCTAGACGATAATAGTATACCTGCGTAGTAAATTTTTTATGGGAAAGAAATATTTCTTTTTATTCATGAACTATGGCTCCACCATTACATTTTTTTAATTTTGACATGCCTATGTTACCCGGAATAACGCTTCTAACGAGGTATCGGTAGTGACGGATTGAGACTACTTGATGCCCTAAGCAATCCATGCCTGTGGGCCCCCCTATCCGTATGTCAACTAGAATCGGTCTTTAAACATTTACCGCCTAAAAACATTAGTTTTTTTGTAAAATAAGATGATGAGATGTAACGTACTTTAGAAGTGGAGTAGGTGCGACAAAAATAAAAACCAAAACATAATTTATTTATTTATTGAAATGCGCCTTGCGGCTTTTCCGAGCATTGAATTCACGCAAGGTAGTATTAACGTCTAACATTTTTAACATATCGGACTCTATGTACAATATCGATAAATATCGAGCCTTTCTTGTATCATCTTTTCCTTTTTTCATTTTTTAATATTTTTCATTTTAAAAAGAACGTTCCGCTGAGCGATTTGTAATCATAAGCGATAAAAATATAGGTACGCAGGGCTGTGTCCACATTAGGGAAAGCTGATTCAATCTCATCATCATGTATTATTTTATACAATTGTGCGTGAGTTTGATGTAAACTTGTGCGCGCCGAATCAAGGCTCCTGCAAAAAGGCGCGACGCGCGACGCGAATCGTGCGCGACACAAAGGCACCGCTCGTTGCGCGACTTGCGGTGCCTTTGAGTCGCGTGCGCGTCGCGCCTGTGTACGAGCCTTCACTGGGTCTGGAACTTATTTTACTTATCTGTTATTAATTCGGTGTCAAGGTCTTCTGGATATGTGTTTACTAGATTTTTACTGTGCTGACTGTATTCTGCAGTTTGATCGGGACACAGAATTTTAGCGGCATCGGGTATTTTATTCAAGAATGAGAATTTGTCTGCTGTTTCTTTGTATAAATCTTTCCTCTTTTTCGCATCTCTGCATTTAATTTATCAATGATGCTATAATAACACGTTATTTTGAATTGTTCTCTTGGGCTGAAACTTACTTTAGGAGCTGAACCATCATTGGGCATTTTCTTTCTTCGTCTTTGACGGGTGTCTTTATATTCCACATCTGGTAGCTTTTCTTTTGCGCGGGCTTTTAAAGAATCAAAGTCGCAACCCAATTTTTCTAAAAAAATCACGATTGATTTGTAGAGATTAGCGCCAGTCTCTAGAGTAACTTCTGGGTCTTGTAATACCTTGCTGACTTTTCGGAAGGTTTGCATAATTTCGTCCCACATGACCAACATGAGTACTAACTCCAATTTTTGTAGTTTATTAGACAAATTAGCTGCTTCTCTTCTGGTTTCTCCTTTTTGCATGTCATCCACAGAAATGATGTCTAATGCATCTATAATTTTATTATATGTCTGTGAAATAGCTGATGTTGCTTTAGCGTGTGCTTCCCATCTCGTTTCTGATAAAGATTTCAAAACACTTTCATTATCCAAATGATCTTTTAATATGCGCCACCTTATGGCTGAACCAGAAAAAAAATTACAGCTGCTAGGCAACAATCCACGACGCTTCGACCTACTAAATTGAGAGAAAGGGCTGTGCATGGCATATATATTGCAAACGGATTCTTCTCTAGAATCTTCTGCTGCATGCCATTGTAAAGCCCAGACATATTTGAAGCATTGTCATAAGACTGGCCTCTGCATTTTGAAAATCTAATCCACAATGTTCTTCAAGGTATTGAAGAGTCTGCTTTGCCAGTTCATCCCCTGTGTGATGCGTTTCCAACTCAATATATGTAAGAAATTGCTCTACTGGCTGCGCATCTTTTATATAGCGAATAACTACGCCGAGCTGGTCCATGTGCGTCAAATCCGGCGTAGAATCTACTGAAAGAATATCATATCTAGAATCTTTTATCTGCGATATAATTTTACCATGCACTTTTTGGGCCATTATCATAATCAACTCTTCGTAAATCCCATGCCCACTCGCTGCACAAGCGGGACCTTATGACTCTAGGTCGGACTCTATGTCAACTTAAAACGCGCGAATTTTCAAATTAGTCCTAGTAACGTTTTTTGGTGACGTGAGAGTGAGACGTGATGCCCTAAGGACGGATTTTTTGTGCTTCTTCTGGTGCCCGCTCAGACGTGATGCCCTAGGCAATTGCTTAATTTGATTAAGGGTTAATCCGTCACTAGGTATCGTTACATACATTGATATCGGTTAAGCCGTTTAGAAGTTATGGTGGAATAAATAAACTCACAAACATGCATGAAACCTGAAAACATAACACTCCTTTTTAGGGTAGTCGTTTGAAAATAGGCCAGTCCTCTGGTCACGCGTTGTCAACAAAAAAAGAAAGATTTTTATTTTATAATCAAATTCTCAAAAATGAGCGAAATGACAACACCCACAAGACCTAGACCATCATCCGAAATTGACCCCAATGTAACCGTCGAGTGATGCTTGTGTTCAAGATTAAAAAAATACTGCAGATTCTGTTCTAAATCCGCAGATCAGCCTCAGCCACGGTGGCGGCTCGCTCGCAGCCTCCTGCTCCTCAGCCCGTGGGCCGCCTAACCTAACCCCAACGCGCCTAGCACCTAGACCGTAAGAGATAAAGAGGTCCTGTTTTTTTCAAAATGTAGCCTAACTCAATAGGTACCCCGAGGGCTCTTTTTATTTTTATGATATCGCATTTAGTTTTCGAGATATAGACGATTTTATCACAAAAGACATGGACAAAATGCGATATTTTTTTAAATATCATTTTACAAGAAAAGTTGTTGACTTCTGCAAAAAATTTTTTGCACTATCTTGTAGCTCTTGTCACTACGCATTTTTTGAAACCTCAACCATTCACGTAGCCCTAAAACTCACGAACCCCTAGCCAAATCACACTATTTCGTAAAATGAGGGCCTATATCCGGAGCCAGTGAAAAAGCATTTTAATGCTAAAACTCCTTTTACATATAAATATATTCAAAATACAATACCTAAATAGATAACTAGATTTGTCTGTAAAATCGCGCACTAGTAATTTCTGTTATTTTAAAAAGTGTATTTCCGAGCCATTCGAACGATGCAAAAATCACTAAATAAAGAAGCCAATCATGCAAAAAAAAAAAACGATTACATGAAGCTACGTATTTATTCATATAAAGGTAATGTTAAGTGATGCCCAAATGCAAGTCGGACACGGAGAACGCATCCCCTAGCCGGCTGGCACCCCACAGCAACACCCTGACAGTTCGTGAATATAAACTGTGAAAGTGGCATTCTGTAGCGCTTCAATAACTTGTTGTTGGAGCAAACATGCTCCACAAGACTCTATATAATGTTGTTAACAATGTCATCACGCGATCTGAGTAATTCCTTCGTACCTACCTACGTACATGGAAGACTCAGTGCATTTGGTTCAGTTGCATAATAATTACGTTATGTTTACTAGCTGCAGCGGCACGTGTAAGCGAGCTATTTGACGTCTCGAGATCGCGCAGTCTCCGCATTAACAATCCATTACTTGTTCGATGCTAGCCTAGCGGTGACGGTTGTGTTGCGACCGAGCGGTGGATTAGCTGCACTTGTAGTGTGTCGGCGGCGGCGGGTATCAGCGGCCGCGGTGGTGACGGGCAGGTTCAGGGGCACGCTGCGTCATCGCGATGCACTTTTAGCCGTTCGTGATTGCGCTCGAGTGCAGCATATTGCCAGCCAGTTTGTAGGAAGTGGAATCGCGCGCGCCCCTCATTCAAACTCAATTGAATGTAATTTTGAGAAACAATTGAGCTGATCAATGTGGTTTGTGCGTGTAAAGTAGTGCCAGAGGATACAGCATTTGCGTCTTCTCTCCATCTTTGATTGTAATGCTTACGTATGCATATTATACTTATTTTACTTGGAAACGCCGTGACACTTAGTAGGTGCCAATTAGTAGAAGTCAAATTGTATTCGGAATGTTATAAAGATTTCATACGCAGTGGTGAAGCAAATAGTGAAAATAAATAAATGAAAGAGGGGATTATAACGAGTGTCATAGCTGTGAGTAAGAGCGCGGCTGGACTGATGTAATCGGATCAGCGCAACCCTGCAGCTGAAGGACGGGCGGGAGCCGCGCACGTACACACGACACATCGCGCTTCAGTACCTACAGCACGCCGCGGACTATTGTTTTCCATCAACTACATTGGTGTACAGACGCGACCCGGTCGCTCCCGCCGATCTATCGCGAAGGCCACATGCTTCCCATTGACCGTCCGATCAAAAGCATCATCAATTGATTGTTGTAAAGTAGGTAGTCGTCGGCAGGGTATCGATGATTAGCAACCTAAATTGTAGAGATATTTTTTGATTATTTTTGTATAAATTCGTAGTTATTAGGGCGGGGAGGGGCGTAACACCAGGCTTAGAAGTGGGCGGCGCAAGTTTATTTCTACAGAATCTTCAAAAACTTTTCAAGTGCCATTTTTATTTGTGCTGGCGTGGTTTTGTTCAGTCACTACTTTGAATGTTAATAATTTATCGGCAGGTTATTTCCAAATGCGCCCCATTGATTTCCGTAGTTTGAACCTCGGATCTTATGTGTAGTTGTAGACAGTGATCGTCCTGTGTGTGTGTGGGACCCAGAATGTGTAGGCTAAGGGTAGTTGTTGGTCGCCGCGTCGCGGAGTGTTCGCACAGCCTCCGGCGCCGCTGGTGTAGCGTGGTGTAAGTGTCGCCAGTTGAGTGAAACGTCGTCGCGGTGCGGTCGCGTGTGTCGCGTCACCGCGGCATGGCGCGCGAGTTCGCGCGAGTGCACGAGTTCTACCTGCCGCTGCACGAGCTGCAGCCACCTGCGCAGCACTACCAACAATATGAGCTGCACCCGTGAGTACTCACACTTACACGTCTCCTCGCGCCTACAGGAGGTCCTACTTAATTATGCGTAAATCTGTCACTCACTACTTACATAGAAGTAGAATATAGTTTCATTTTCATAGTGAATAGAACAACACACAACAAACACATAACTACAACACACAAACACAACACACAACAGGTAGGTGGTTTCACATAACTTAAAGTTACATCGTTTCTTGCGGGACGTTGGACAAATAAACAACTACTCTTCGAACGATCACAAGTTTCCAACAAAGTTTTTAAACATTTATTCAACTTTTTAAGGAATTCAAATAAGTTTTTTTTAGGTAGTTTTGCTGCAAACATTCATTAATTCAAAAAAACATTATTAACGTGCGCTAATGTTTAATACCTTGATTGATATTACATCACAGTAGGTAATTACGGGTATGAGCATTAACAAATTAATCATACCTAGTGGTATACCTAATATTGGAGAACGATTGTGGAATCAATATTGTGACAGTGAGTGAGCGGTACATAACGTAGGGGGCTGTCATGTGTGAATCTGGATTAATTTTGGGTAAGCCTTTATTTTATTATTTTGTGATCGATGCCCAAGCAATTCTAAATGTAAATGTAGGAAATTAAATTTTAATGACATATATTGTATCCCATTCTATGATAGCAGTCCAACATCAGTTTTATTCTTTCGCGAAAGTTAGCGGATTGGTTGTTAGCAAGGATTTTTTTGTCACGTCAATACAAGCATTCCATGCTTGTTTTTCAATATGGTTAAAAGGGTACCTAGATGTAAAAGAAGAATCTTCAATCAGCTATTTTAAGACTTTTTGATGTTTGCGTCACTATACTTGGGAACTTTTTGCTTTGCTCTGTTGGTAGACGTTATATAAAATACCTACAGATAATTATTATTAAATTAATTCAGATATTTATTTATGTTGAGTAGTTATGTTATGGGGTATGATTGGGGCCTGCATTGCATCGAATTACTTTACCACTTTTTGACAAAAAACTTCCAGTAAATCTAATTTATATAAGGGGAAAGCGCTAAAGTAGCCCGCGAAATTCAAATTGTCTTACGTTTTTTGCAATTTGCTGGTCAGTATTAAGTTGTAGGCACGTCGATCAAAATATGATTCGCGGCCGTAACAAATATGTATTTACAGAATTATAATCATTAAAGTCATCAACACAACTCTCTAAGACCACGTAACTCCGAAGAATGTCGATTTCATGAAACAGTTATCTGGTTTGTGATCTTCCTGTACGAGTCGCAATAAATACTTTTTCTTTCTTTCTTTCTTTCCACACTGCTCCCACTGGTTATAGCACAAATATGCGAAAGTGGGGGTTGCGCTTAGAAACGGAGGAACTGAGCGCTTCATTCTTAGAGATATGATTTGTTATGGCTTATGTCAGACCTCACAGCCTTATTTATGGCTGTATTCTAGACTAGAACGATACTAATTCTAAGAATAGAATTTTTTGTTGTTGCATCTCAATCTAAAATTTATTTCAGTTTAAGTCTAGTGAATGGCAACTTGGTATTACACTATGTGACACTTGCCCTTTTGGAGGGTGTCAGCAGATAGGTAGGTAGGGGTTCGAAATAATAAGCGAGGTATGTTTCACTTATCATTTATTCTCCTACTTCTAAACTTCCGTGGCCGTCTCACGTCTCAATTACAGAGGTTAAAGGTGGTAGGGTACACTGGCCTGAACCGACTCCCAGGATGATGGTCCTCCTGTTTCTGGTAGTCGGTTCAGGCCAGTGTACCCTACCACCTTTAACCTCTGTAATTGAGACGAGAGACGGCCACGGAAGTTTAGGAGAATAAATGATAAGTGAAACATACCTCGCTTATTATTTCGAACCCCTACCTACCTACCTATCTGCTGACACCCTCCAAAAGGGCAAGTGTCACAACTATTTGTTCCAAATAACCGTTGCCCGCGATTTCATCTGCGTTTATTTTGTAATTAGTTTGTTATCTGTTAATACATATATCCATCTAAGCTAACCAGAGTGGCCTATGTCCTTGTCCATTACCAGTGCACAGTGCATAGTGCACTCCACACTATGTCCTTGTCCATTACCAGTGCACAGTGCATAGTGCACTCCACACTAATAAAATTCGTCATGGGATGATGATTAGTGGTCGGATACTATATAAGTATATGGTAGGTATGTATTTTATTTATTAATAATATCAAGATAAATACAAATTTACTATAACCAAATCTAAAAATAACAAAATTAAATCCTGTGTAACTAAAACTATACAGAAACTAAAAAATAGCGTCGAATAATTCATCCGCATCGCTGTCGACTGGTAATGTACGTAGGTACCCAAGAGACTGGCGGCACTACCACGTTGTATGGCGATGCTTAGCCTCTGGCCAAGGTAAAAGCCATCCTTTGGGTCACGGGAAGTGTCAATCAGCCGTTTCAAAATATCTTTAAAAAGACCATGAGCATTCGGACCGCCATCGCCACCACGGCCCAAGGGTTTCAACCCCACACGGCTCGAAAATATAATAAGTCTCAAATCGCCAACACAAGTATTGAGCAAGCCTTTTGATCAATGCTCGTGCCTTCTCTGAATGAGAAGACGAGTTTACCCTGTAGCGGAATAATAAAATAGGCGGTTTTATTTTTATTGCGCTATTTATTTATTATCTTACTGGGCCACCACAGTTTCCACTAACATTAGGCGTCACCTAAATGAATGCCTTAATTGAAGCGCATTAATAAAGCACCGCACAGTTGAAAATTCATTTTCAACAGGTTGCTTTATTAGTGAAAACGGACATTTAAGTCCTCCAGTACCTAATACTTCCGAATGTTGATGACGTACCTATAGCTAAATCTATACTTATTATATCCGACTACGAAATAAATAACATACCATATTTAATAAAATAACTATACGTCCATGTTTCCTCGCGAAACCGACTTCGCGTCAGTGATGTTTAAGACAAACTCAGTTTGTCTCGGGACCAAACACGATCCGGAAAATGACTAATCATACGTACATGTGTGTGAATGCACTGTAATTCCGCTGTTATGTTAGCGTGCGGAATGCCCTACATTGCAATACTTCTCAAGGACAAGATTTTTTGTGACGTAGGGCACCTGAAGTGTTGGACACGCGACGACACCTTTCAGCTGGTGGCTGGACATTTAGAAGTCAGTCGTTATCTATCTGGAGATAGATTGGCTCATATTGCACCCCCTGCGTCACAGACTCACAGTGCATCATCGTCACTCAGTCAGTCAGTATCTACGTAACAGGCTCTGAGGGGTAATTGCGTAACTCGCTAACTGTAGGAATGGCTTTAATTTTGACGGATCAACAATATACGTTGTTGAGCAGACAAATTTTCCGAACATAATACGTGAAGTATAAATTAGCAATATCCTTCAAAATGATTCAGATTGTGATTGATAATCATCATTCTCCTGTCCTTATCCCAACTTATTAGTGGTCGGCGCAACATGTGTTTTTCTTCCATACTTCTCTATTAGTCGTCATTTCGGTAGTCACCCCCCCCCCCCTCCCTTTTCTAACCATATCATCATTCACACAGTCCATCCATCGTTTCTTTGGTCTTCCCCGTCTCTTATAGCCATCAACATCCATACTCAAAACTCTCCTCACGACATTTTCCTCATTTCTCCTTACCACATGCCCATGGGACGTTCTTCTTTTTTCGACAATGCTTTGTCTTCTCCGCAAAAAAAAATGTTATTGCTCCAAAATACAATTTTTCTCATTTCTTTTTTCCAAAAGTGCACTTCACAATACAACAATAATAACGTCCTCAAAACTAGATTTTAATTAAGTATTAATATTTTTTTTAGCGACCGCTCTGTCACGTAAGTTACTACTTCCAAATGTTATAGTAATTTCTGTGCTTTAAAATTATTTTTTGATTCCTGATAAATATTTCCTAAATGCTCAGTTTTATGAGTAAATCATAATTAGGCGAATGCTGAGAATCTCGAACTTTACTATTTTACACCTCTGTCATGAGGCGCCTCTGTCACAAAAATGTGACGGGGTGGTATAACTCGTGACGGAGTGATCGTTTTTGTATGAAACTTAGAGCCTTAGTTCATTTTCATAATAGATGATTGTTAGTTTTGTTATGTTGGTTATTATATCGTCGATTATTTTGTTAATTTAAGGTGTTACCATCAGGTAAACGAAATGGTATTATCTGCGGCTGTGTCGTGAAAAAAGGAAACTTAACCCTGAAATCGTTGCAGAAGTGAAACCTAAAGATTTATAAAGCTATCAGCTCGTAAAAAGTTAGTTAAAGTTAAAGATATGGCACCAAAAGAACAGAAAAAATAAATAAAGAGACACTGGCAATGAGTGATGTTTTATAAAACTGTTGATGAAACTGGAAAATTATTTAAATTGGTAGAATCTGATGTGTCAGTTGTGATGTTTGAAAATTTGTTAAAAATTATTTCACCTCCCTAAGGTTGTTAAAAGAGGAAGACGCGTGTTTACGAATTTGATCAACCAATAGAAGTATTTGAAAAGTAGAGTAAACGAAAAGATATTATAAGACTAAATTAATATCTACCAAAGAATGGATAGGTACCAATAAATAAGACTTATAGTAGCATTTTAAGGAAATATTATGATTTATTATTGTTTTCTAAAATTTAAAACTGTTATAAGATTAACTTTGTTCGGGAGGTAATCATTATTTACCACTCCGTCACTTCGTTAACCACTCTGTCACAATTTTGTCCCCCTTATAATTTAAGGTCAAAGTAGTGTATGATCCAGTTTATTGGTAATATTTACAAAAATAACGTTTTCTAGTATTATATGCTAAACAATAAACCAGATTTTCAAGTTACTTTATTGGAAGACTTTCCTAATATTATAAAGTTTTTTGCTTCTTAAGAATTCGTAATTCTTAATATAAATATTTAAAAAATGTTATCCAATAGGATAACATTTTTGTAACTGAGGTGCAAATTTTTTGTTACCATTCCTACAAAATTTGAAGTAAAACAAAAATTACAAGTAATGCATCGAAATGCATTATATGTTTTTGAAATCAATAACGAGGCAATGATTTAAAATACATTTTCCTAAAGAAATCACGTGTTTACTTTTTTAACAAATATATAAATTTGCCGGTCAGATTGTCGATAAAAAAGAAAAACGTCCGCCATGCCATGAAAACCGATTTCCATTCAACTTTTCAGTTACCGGTGCCACTTTCAAACTTCCTCAGAGTTTCACAATAGGGTTCAGGTTGTGTTCATAAAAATTATAACAAAATCATTATTGCCTACTTTTCGAACTCTTATGGATAATAAATTCCAAGTAAGATTTGAAAATACGTACGTAAGTACGTACCTACCTAATAAAGTATTTCGATAATTAAGTCGTCATTACTGTCTCGTATGATTGAGTCGTCTCGTATGGCGCGGTGACGCACGGGTCTCCTCGGTAGGTACCTATTAGGTACTCTACAATCGGTACCTACGTACCTACTGCACGGCACTGGCTACTATCGCCACACGTCAATCGCTAATGAGATATAAACTGCTTATCTATAGGTACTTACTTTGGCTTTACAGTTTCTAGAAGTTATATTATACTGGGTAATATAATAGTTCGGCCATGGCAGCTAATCTCAACGGAGCCTAGCTATCTATACTGGATAGGAAATGAGAAGCATTTTTTAACCGACGAAAAAGCGGTGGTTTTCTAGTCGAGGCGTATTTTTATATATTTTTTATTATTATTAATTTTGTAAATGTGAGCACCATGGAGTCGTTTATTATGTTATGACGACGAGATGTGTGTTTGAGTTGAAACTTGAAAGAGCATGGCAGTTGGGAGTGTGTATCATGTCCGTGAACAGGCGCCGTAGCACAGAGCGTCCGCTGACGCGGTCACAATTTATTTTAACAAATTATTTATGTTTTTGGGATGTATGAAGAAGCCTCGTGTAGCGCAGTTTGTTCCGCCAGTTACTTAACCTTTTCACCGCCACGACTTCATTAGAAGCTAATGAAGTCGTGCCGAATCAGTAAGATACACTTCTCTATTCACAGTAGGTACTGTAATAGACATTAAGCACCTAACGAGCACTAACATGAAAAATGTAGTATTTACTTGTATATATACATATGTTTAATATTAACTTAGAATATTAAAAAAAGATGAAGAAGACTGATGAAGCAACTATTCATAAACATATAATTTTTAACCTACTTTCAACTTTTCAAAATTGACTTTTGACGGACTCTGGCCGCTCTGTGCGTCAAGCAGCAAGAATAATATAATGTACCCAGGATTTTGTAATATCTTGAATTAAAACAGTTTCCTTGGAGTTTCTTGTCTGTTCTTCTCCATAGAGATCTACATTTTGGAATGGGTAACTAACTTCAACAGTCTGACTAACTGACCTGACCTGTAAATGGTTTAATTGAATTAGGTATATGCTTTGCTTTGTGTTTGAGTTTAATGATTTGACACTCGGACTCAATTCGGCTGAAACGAAGTATTTGTGGAAACACTGCGATATTGGTCTGGGAATATTTCTCTAAAGCAGGGATTACCTAGATCTGTGTAAAATAGAAAAAATCTTACAAGAGAAAGGTTCCGTCGTGTGAGAAGTGACCGTGAACCATCTAGCTTTTCAGTAGGCCCCTCCTCGCGGTCGTTTGATAATGAAGCGAACGTACCTAATGTTTAAAACAAGTAAGGAAATAATGTAAAATACATATTTGTATGTAAAAATATATCGCGCGCATCACTAGATAACTGAAGTAGGTGTCAGTGAACTATACGAACAACATGTCGACGATACGACCAAAAATTAAATGAAATGAAATTTATTTGCCAGAATATAGGTGCTTACATGATATGGTAAAATAATTTTAGTTTCACTATATTCGACTTATCAGTCGTGCAAATATTTTTAGTATATTTAGTATCATTTAATGTCATTAGTCATACACAATAATACATCATTGTCATACATAATAGAATTTACAGTCTTGCTTCGATTAGTATTAGTTAGGAACATTAATTACATTATAAAAAATTATTATTAAAATAAGTAGTTAGTAAATTAGCTATTTTTAGGTATAAAATTATATTTCATGGTTACGACAATTCATCAATGATTAATTTATAAATAATGTCAATTTAAATATAGTAAAAACCTAGAGGAAAACTGATAACTACTTGTTAAACATCTATTAATAGTCAATAATATTAATAGATGTTTGACATTTAGTTATCAGTTATACGAGCCCCGATGCAAAATAGTTCGTCTAGTGTGAAATTTTCTCTGTGAGATTTTTTCTAACTTCATTATTTTTGTATATAATCTATATAAAATATTAAGCTGTTCTACTATCACATGTCGCGTTACTTATGCCATTTTTTAATTATGAACCAATAAACTATTTTAGCTTTTTAAATTTATACATATCCTGTTTTAAATTCGAAGAAGTTATAAGCAAAATAGTTCGTCTAATTGTTAATCGATGCAAAAGAGTTCGTTTGTCGGTGAGTTAAATAAGATTATTCCTTCTTTGTACAATTATGTTGCATAATTTAAATTTGTAAAAGTAATTCTGTGTCATAGACAGTATAATACGTATGTTACCGGCAATGGTTTATAAATAAGCTAGATATTTTTATTTTGCTGTATAAAGACTGCCGTGCTAAACGCAAAAGCGGTATCTCAGCAAAAGCTAGTTTCGAGAAAATTGAAGTTTTGTTTTTTATTCTCTCAGTGATTTGAGGTAAAGCTGAGATAGGGAACACTTTTCTAAGGGCTTTTTTATTAAGATACCGTTATTTGGCTGAGCTCATTGCATGCATATTTCTATAAGCTATACGATGCCACAAAAATCAACTTTACAAATCTTTTTGAGATACCGCTTTTGAGCTTAGCACGGCAGAAGACCGGTCCCACCTCACAATAGTCGCCCGGAAACACCGACTCATTTTATTAAAAAAAAACTTTACAAAAAAATAAAAAAACTACCATTTGAAAAGTAACTTTAATTTCGGAAGTCGGTGTCGTTTATTTATTTATTTATTTAATACTTCAAGCACATAAAAGTACAGAGGCGGACTTAATGCCATAGGCATTTTCCACCATAGGCATTTACCAGTCAACCTTTGGGTGATGCACACCACTTATAATTCGTTACATAGTTACGAATTATAAGTGGTGTGTTTTAAATCCATGAATCGATTTATCATCAGTTAAAACCCTATGTTCATGCAAAACAGTCGGATTTTTTGACTTTGTCAGATAACACCTTTGTCCACTTAACCCTTCTGTGATGAACGTAGATTTCTATTGTGGTTGGCGCAAATGTACTGAAAGTGGAGGCTAGGTAACCAGGCGAAACCGGAGATTTATGAAATGAGAACAAAGTGGTCAGCGCCCTTAGCTCTCTGCGCTGGCGTATGGGCAACCACTTAAGAAGCGACCGATGCGCAGAGACATGATAATATTTACGCAGATTGAAAACGAATCGAATGCAGTTATTAAGAAGACGGTCAAGTTTGTTGAGGAGATCTGCATTCAGGTCATAGTAGCACACATCACCATAATCGATGATAGGGAAAATAAGGGACTGTACAAGCATTGTCTTCGTACTTGATGGTAATAAATTTTTCAAACGGTACAGAACCCGCTCCAGTAACCTTCTGGCTCACCCTAGCGACTTGAGTCCGCCAGTTCAGGGTATAATCAATGTGCAAGTCTAGTTCGTTGGTTCCGCATTTTAGTTTTTTGACACCGACTTCCGAAATTAAAGTTATTTATTTCACTTTGTAGTGTTTTTTTTTTGGAAGTAGGTTGTTTTTTAGTAACATACTTTTACTTTTTAGTTGTACAGACGCCAGCACATCAAGCTACTACAATCTGTCAAATAATTTTAATAGATTTTCAACTTTATCACTAAAGCATAAGTTTCAAGATTGATTGGGAAAATTTGACAGTTTCTGGTAGCTTGATGTGCTGGCGTCTGTACCTACCCGACACAAATTCATATAACCCTACTTGCTATATAAATATCAGTGACAGGAAGCTATTAAAACATCATCAATATAAACTAAGTGGAAAAAATTATATTATTGAAGCTAACGCAAAAACTACTTTTATAAGCAAAGTTAATAAAATTTATATGGGACCACCCCTGAGGCATATTATAATTGCTAAGTATACATCATAGATACTTACACTAGCGACCCAACTTAGTTGTGGGATGCGCTCATAGGTACGTCGCGTGCTAAGTATACATCATAGATACTTACACTAACGACCCAACTTAGTTGTGGGATGCGCTCATAGGTACGTTGCGTGCTAAGTATACATCATAGATACTTACACTAGCGACCCAACTTAGTTGTGGGATGCGCTCATAGGTACGTTGCGTGCTAAGTATACATCATAGATACTTACACTAGCGACCCAACTTAGTTGTGGGATGCGCTCATAGGTACGTCGCGTGCTAAGTATACATCATACCTAGATACTTACACTAACGACCCAACTTAGTTGTGGGATGCGCTCATAGGTACGTTGCGTGCTAAGTATACATGATAGATACACTAGCGACCAGATTTTTTTTAAAGATATTCTCACGGTTGCATCACAGTTCATCTTTGCCAACATCTTATATATTAGGCAAAATGTACACTTGTACACTAAAAACAGTGAAATGTTAACACTAGATATACGTACAAACTACGTACTCCCTTTCACCGGCTATATAAGGTTCATAAATCATTTGTTGGGCTTGGTATAACCTTTTATAACAACCTATCGACTTCTTGACAATTCAAAAGTGCCTGTAAATGATTTAATTGAAATAAATGCTTTGAGTTTGAGTTTGAGTTTTGCTAGATTTGCCTTTTAAAGCTCAAGGAAAATCCAACCTTTGTTCAAAGGCATACTATTCCATCAACGACAACTTAAACGATAAGAATAGTTGGTCGCCTTGATTACCTCAAGACAATGTTTATGTTCTTTCTCCAGAATTAGCTTAGGTACTGACAGGTTATATGAGTTCATATAA
This sequence comes from Luperina nickerlii, assembly GCA_963855955.1. Lineage (NCBI taxonomy): Eukaryota > Metazoa > Arthropoda > Insecta > Lepidoptera > Noctuidae > Luperina > Luperina nickerlii. The sequence goes on from OY979662.1 coordinate 28,711,124, forward strand.
TTGATTTTTATTTTTTACGTTAGTAAACAGAATACTTGGCATACGATACTGTCCTACCTCAATAATAACCGGTTTCTCTAGCACCAGAACAATAACGCAAGTTATTCAGGTTAAATCCAGAGTTGATTGCAATATGTGGTTAGCTGGCGACCTCTACGATTGATGATATTGTTGTTGCCTGAGCAACCGGCAGCAAGTTCGTCATGCTCCCTTTCACTGCTTGTGGCAGTGTCGGGGGTTGGGTTGCCTCCTTCCCTCAAATATGGCGAGGGGGGTAGTGGCAGATCTTTGCGTTATGCTCGTGAATGAGTGCTGCTTGTGGTGACTGCTCGTCTTGCTGACCATGGTTTTAGTGTTGTTAGATATTAGCAATAATTTGTTTATTTATTTTACTTCGATGGTCCTAGTTTATTTCTGCATTTTGAGTGTTTTTTTTTTTATAATTTACACATTGACATTAATGACTTTTTTTTTTAAACAATGAAATTTGCTTACTTTGTAAAGTATTATATTATTTTAATTGAATGAATTAATGTGAAGACGATATGGGTCATTTTATTCATTTTATATTTTTTTATTATTCTCTCTGTTCTGTTAGTTTTTTTTTTCATGGTCTGGCAGTTTCGAGTAATTTATGTGGCCTACCCAAATGTCCTTTCTTTGGTATTGTTCGTCGAATCGTTGAGCTCCTTAAGTCTTTGAGTGGAGCTGCACGATTTCTGACAAATGCGTGCATTGGCTGGACAGCTCCTCTCAATCTGTGTGGGTCTTTCCTCCAAAGACCATCTTAGACATCGATCTACATGGTCTTCATAATTATAACCTGATCAAGATTATGTCTGGACTTTAAAAGAGACTGTGACCTCTAAGTTTATTTCGGCCTTTCTTCTCGGAGTAGTCAGATGGAAACTCCGACCTCATTAAGTTTAAAAAAAATATGATTGACATGTAAAAGTGTTTGTGCAAACCTACTTACAAAATAAATAATTTCATTGCATTTCATCATTTGTGACTTCAAGTAACAGCTATGTGAACAGAACTCAGCATTGCATAAATATGTAAACTGTCAAGCCCTTTATATCTGAAGGCTTTTATTTAGGTAGTAAGTTTTAATTTTACATTTTTAATTTTGATTTCTTTTACTTTTCTTGAGTATGTATAGATTTTATTGTATTTGTTGGTATATTGGCATTGCTAGCTAACATATATGGCAAATAATTTAATTTAATGTTTTGTGTCCTGTAATGTTAATTACTTTGCATACCTAGTATTGTATACAATCAAGTATTTTCTAACTGAACAGACAGCTGTGTTGCTGGGGAGTTTGTTGCGCCACTTTTCCCCAGCGAAAGCACTAGGAAGTGGTGAAGGGCGGGCGTTTTGGGGGACTGTCTTTTGTAATTTTGACGTTCGAATAGTGCTGATTCTCAGCCTAGTTTGAATAAATGACTTTTGATTTTGATTCCTCTCCACAGATGGTTTACTCGGCAAGATTAAGCCGTGGCCCGTGACTCGGGAGCTCGCTATATTTCATGAAATATGTATTGGAAACACCCGTGAAAAAGGATAAATTTATTTATAAAACCCTTTGATTTCTATTAGAATTTTATTCGTCAGCCAACTCACAAATGTATGTTCTAAAGCCCTGCTTAGTTTACCGAAAGCCTATATTACTTTAGTTGAATGAACGTACGACTTATCTGCCTAGCCTTTTCCCATCTATGTTGGGGTCGGCTTCCAGTCTTACCGGATGCAGCTGAATATCAGTATTTTTACATGGAGCGACTGCCTATCTGACCTCCACAACCCAGTTACTGGGTAATACGATAGCCCTTGGTAAGACTAGTTGTGAGACTTTCGGGCTTCTGACTACCCGTAACGACTGCAAAGATCCATGAATGACAGCCGGGACCAACGGCTTAACGTGCTTTCCGAGGCACGGAGGGGTCTCGGTATCTAAAGATGGTCACCCATCCACAGATCAACCGCAGCAAGCGTAGCTTAACCTGATCGATCGACCTGTGTGGCTGTTATTATTTAGCCACGACTTATCTGATCAGAGATGGATCAGAGTATGTCTATACGGTTACATGCCAATGTGCTAAAATCTGTAATAAGCCCATTACTTAGATAAAAATGTTTTTTTTTACTATTGTAGCGGTATCTACAACGCCACATACAAACAACGCGTCATACTGACGTCACGCAAATCCTGCATCGCGCAAGCAGAGTTTACCGCGCAACTAGCATAGATACAACGGCCCGACATGAATCAACGGGCAGTTGCCCGCCAGACACAACACCTGTCTGGTCGGAGGATCCTCCCTTTGCTATGGAGGATGAGTGAACTTTACACCCTGTTCCTCATACCTCTATACTGGTGACCCCGAACATGAACGTCAGCGCAGCCTTCGTGCAAATACTTCAGCGTGTCGTCACCATCATCACTCCCGCAAGCTTTAGCGGCGAGTCAACCAGCCAGCCAGCTCCCACGGCTTCAACGGGTATCCTGACCACCAGCATGCAGCGACCGCGCATACCTGGTCATCACCCTCAGCCTCATCAGCAACCTTGGCATAGCACACTGCACTTTCGGCCGGTCAACAAGAAGAGCTCAATTCCTCTCCTGGTCGACGCAGCAGCCAGCCTCAACTCGGCGCTGTACTACATCCAACGCACTGGAGCATAACGCAGCGCCACCCCGACTCACTGGGGACATCTTCGCAGACAGTTCCGACTCACCGTGATCTATGCGGCAACCGGTTCCGACTCACTGGAACGTCAGCTGGCCTGGCAAGCATCTTAAGATACAAGAGTCAGCCCACTATCGACCTCCGGTCTCCGGGGGGGAGTGATGTAGCGGTATCTACAACGCCACATACAAACAACGCGTCATACTGACGTCACGCAAATCCTGCATCGCGCAAGCAGAGTTTACCGCGCAACTAGCATAGATACAACGGCCCGACATGAATCAACGGGCAGTTGCCCGCCAGACACAACACCTGTCTGGTCGGAGGATCCTCCCTTTGCTATGGAGGATGAGTGAACTTTACACCCTGTTCCTCATACCTCTATACTGGTGACCCCGAACATGAACGTCAGCGCAGCCTTCGTGCAAATACTTCAGCGTGTCGTCACCATCATCACTCCCGCAAGCTTTAGCGGCGAGTCAACCAGCCAGCCAGCTCCCACGGCTTCAACGGGTATCCTGACCACCAGCATGCAGCGACCGCGCATACCTGGTCATCACCCTCAGCCTCATCAGCAACCTTGGCATAGCACACTGCACTTTCGGCCGGTCAACAAGAAGAGCTCAATTCCTCTCCTGGTCGACGCAGCAGCCAGCCTCAACTCGGCGCTGTACTACATCCAACGCACTGGAGCATAACGCAGCGCCACCCCGACTCACTGGGGACATCTTCGCAGACAGTTCCGACTCACCGTGATCTATGCGGCAACCGGTTCCGACTCACTGGAACGTCAGCTGGCCTGGCAAGCATCTTAAGATACAAGAGTCAGCCCACTATCGACCTCCGGTCTCCGGGGGGGAGTGATGTAGCGGTATCTACAACGCCACATACAAACAACGCGTCATACTGACGTCACGCAAATCCTGCATCGCGCAAGCAGAGTTTACCGCGCAACTAGCATAGATACAACGGCCCGATATGAATCAACGGGCCGTTGCCCGCCAGACACAACACCTGTCTGGTCGGAGGATCCTCCCTTTTCGATAGAGTATGAGTGAACTTTACACTGTTCCTCATACCTCTATACTATTATAATACCGATGCGAAACCACATACCTACTACAAATGCCGCAAAATGTGAAAAAATAAGACAATACCCTTTGACTTGACAGCAATGAAAACCGTGTAGTTCCCCTGGTAGGGTTGGTGGAAGTTAATTCAAAGAGTCGCCCCTCAAGCGGTGACCTTTTATTCAATGCGACTTTTATTTTCCTGGAACTTATTTCGCGTCAGAACTTGAGCATACTCGCGCGGAACTCGAGCGTACCTGCGCGGAAATTACTCGAATTTTTTTCTAGTTTTATCACCATTAATAAATAGTAAGTACTCTACACAGAGTTCGCTACTCCGAGGGTACTGTATTACCATCTTTTAATGTAAGAAATTTGACTTACTAAGTAGGCACAATGCGGTGTGTTCTTAGTATAAAATTTTTCTTCAAAGGTAAGCTTCCTGTATTCCCGTTTATCAATTGAATGTAGAATTGTTCCCGTGTTTTGTGTAAAACTGATTGATTGCGGCTCTAGTGTTCAAAGTGTTCAATCTCCATGTTTACACGGAAGTGGTTATTGCGGGTACTTATCCAACGTATGCCTCCAGGCGACCAACCGCGCACCGGCCGCGTATTGAAAATATTGAAAAACCGCAATTGAGCTCGATGAAAATTGAAACACGTCTCATTTAAATAATCTTCCTTAGTAGTATATTATTATCGCTGCGGACTGGCGGTATGTTTACGATTTTTTTTACTTTGAACATTACTACAATTGGCATTTTCGAAGGACAATGTCAGGCTCTAGTCTGCTCTAGTTTATTCTAGAGACGATTTGGATAATATCTAAACTGTGTACAATTTCTTTTGTTATTATGTTTTGTCGCTTATTTTTGACAGCTATAATTTTCGGTCAACTGATTGAGATCCAACTAATTAACAGAAAAGCAAGACAAATATCCCGCTACATCTTTATTTCGTCGACTTAGTAGTTACTTTAAAGTTCCAAAGCATTCGGCAGCATATCAGATTCAGCCATGCGTCTAAACCGCGGTGGTGTCCGTCGCTGCAAGCTTTACATTCCTGTAAATGTAAATGCAGCGGTTATCCGCACCAGGTTTTCGATAGACAACCGGAGCAACACGCCCGCGCCCGGTGCCGCCACCCCGGCCTCCCCACAACCACCTCGTCGTTTTTAATCAATTAAAGCACCGAATGCAGGAAACTCCATACAAATAAAGAATCTACCGAAATCTTACTAACAGTTAATCAAGAAAGAATTCAAACTTTTAATTGGACTTTCTATGAACGATGCTAATTAATTTCAGTTACTAGGTGTTTTGTCGCTTTGAAAGAAATCAACAATAAACCATGCCTAATAACTGCAGGCTGATACCGACTGGCTCATGTTTTGACTACTGCATGAACTTTTGATAAACGACTTTATTTCTGTAAGTAGGTTTGTACAAACACTTACACGTCAATCAAATTTTTAAAACTGGATGAGGTCGTATATTCTTGTATGATTTTTATTTGTTTGCAGTCTTAGGCCTTTTGCTCCCCAGTTAATTCCGCATACAATCGTAATAACTAAAGTTTCTTACTACTGACGTTATAATAATTATGAATGTGAGCCTGTCGGCCGCCCCTACGTACCTACGTATTCGCATCGTACCTATCACATGCACATTGTATAATGTACACGATTTCACATAGTATTTCCGCGCGCGTCATTAGCTATATGTTTGTTTACCATATATGTACTCGTATTATATTATGTTACTATGTAGTTCTAGTCGATATGATCAAGTAGACAGCCCGTATTATAACGCACAACGGACCGAATGGGAGTCTAAGTGCGGAAAAGGGAGTCCCATCACCATCATCAGCCCGTATTATACACAGTTCTTTATTTATTTCCAAAACACTTAGCCCATTTTAAATTTTGGTTTTAGCCACACGACGAAAACCTCTTAGGGTTCATCTGTGTGGTGGCGAGACGTTAATTTCAATTTTACAACCATGTTAATGATGATAATAATTTATAGGTAGGTACAGTACAATATTTATTCACAAGGCAACTACAACAGGTAACAATCACAGTATAGGTTCACATTATAGGTTTCGACCTGATTATCACCCAAAGCGTAATTGCACAACATGACCAGCCACAACAATAAAAAAAAATAAACAAAAAACTAAAAATGTATAGTTTTTTGTTTATATTTTTAGGACTTAATTACTTTGATATTCTTAGATGAAACTTAGAGATTCTGTCAAGTATGTATGACAAGTTCTCCCATAGCTGCCGAGTCCGTAGTTGATAGCCGAGTGTGCTAGGGTGATATATATAACATTCTCAGCGTTTTGTTTATATTGATTGTGTGATGTCGGAAATGTTCCTACGGGCATGTGCTGCCGGGACTATAAGTAGCCTATGTCCTTCCCACGGATGCTATCTACCTCGTCAAATTTTGTCGAAATCCGTTATGTGGTTTGGGTGTGCAAAGATAATGAGCAATTACACTCGGCATTATTGGCATTGGCGTAATCCGCTAGGAGTGGGAAATACAGCCCAATAGTTAACATGTAATAGCCGATATATTTCATTATAGCATGTCATAATCAGTTTGCAGCAATACAGTTGATGCAAACTGTGCGTTGGGGATGTGTCGTTACGTTGACGAGCTACCTATAACCAAATAGACAAGCTGTATTTTTGAAAAAGATGAAATTATTTGTGTCGCCAACACCGAGCTAATTATCTCCGAAGATGACGTGATCATTTTGTTTACATTTCTTTGAAGCATCCTTAAAAACAACCGCTACACCTTAAGTTCTGTCTAGCTTGCATTTCTTAGTTGTTCGCAGTGTGGTGCAACCTGAATGCTATTTTATTTGGGTTATGCTAATTGTACTGGGTCTTAGATTATTGGTAGGCATTGAGCAATGATCTAGGAGGACGTAGCTGCGTAGGAACGTAGTCTAGGCGACAGCGCGCAGCGGGCCGCTCGCTGGCCGGCGGCGATTCCTGCGACTTGCATCGCGCCCAGCGAAACACTTCGCGATAACTGCACTATAATGCTGCCATTCTATTCTGATTTGTAAATAGGTCAGCCCGACACTAGCAAATTGCATTGTTAGAAAACTAGGCCGACGACCGCGACTTTCAGGTCTACGTGATAGATTCAAGAGAGAAACTGAGAATAGCCAATTGATTACTAGCGCTTCAATAAGTTTATATTTTGTAATGTTATTTAAAAAAACTGTTTTCAATTTTATACTTTTTTAATTGTCATAAATATTTATATCTACTGTAGAATAGCCTAAGTATTGGACTATATTTCAAATGGGTCACGTGTATTTCTACATACACGTGGAAGGAGGAGAGAGAAGCCTGATAAATTGATCTTGAACACGAGGTGCGAGTTCGATTACGGTCACGCTTTTCTCCCTTTATATAAACTACAATTATACTAAAATAAACACTAATTGGTTTGAAAGTGACTTTCCAAGGCTTGCTTTGTCTTTTAAAAAGTTTCTGTACGAGTCCTACATGTATGTATATGTATTGTAGGAATTTCTATAGATATAATAACTATCATGTTTTAAATGTCTGCGTTCGCCTTGTGAGTTGCGTGTCGTCCTGACGCCTCCGCAATTGTTCAGATTACTTAGATTGCGTGCAGTTCTTTAATGATTGTCATAGATAGACACTGTATTGAATATTATTATACTAGTACTTGAAAAAAGACTGCACGCAGTGGAGATCAGTAAGTATATTCGAGGAAGTTTGAAAGTGGGGCCAGTTACTGAAAAATTGAATTCGAATCGTTTGTCTTGGCATGGGCATGTGATAAGGAGTGATGAATATCATGAATATAAATGTTGACAGATCTCTACATCCGTCAACATTTGGAAGACCAAAGAAAAGATGGTTGGATTGTGTGAGGGATGATATTATGAAAGAAAAAGGTATGAATGATAGATTGACGATTGACAGGGGAGAATGGGAGAAAAAAACGAGTTGCGCCGACCCAAAGGAACATTGGGCTGGAAGATGATGACTTTCCTATACCGTACAGAATTTCTGCTTTCAACTTCTAGCGATCCACGCGAGAAAGAGACCCGTGGTTCTGAGTTTGAGTTGGGCGTTTGAGTGTGTCAGGACTTTGTTTTTTTATATGTTTTGATCGAAATATAACCGCATAGTTTAACTTCTCTTACTTTCTAATCTTTTGACTAAGTATGGCATGAAGTGTTCTTGTATAGTAAGTCCTGGCATAAGAAAAAGAACAGAACATTGTTACAAGATGCACAACGTTAGTGCATGCTTGTAACCTTTTTGAATTTCCTTTGCTTCTAGTGTGAAAATTGATGTGTGATGGAGTGAATGATGATGATATAGTGTCTGAAACAGTAGATCAAAAGTTATTTAAATCAGTACACGCGAGCTGCCAATCTCAATTACTTCGTTAGGTCGTCGATTATGCACTAATACTGCGCATCACTCACTGCTGACCCAAATCCCAGGACGAAATTCACCGTCTACAATAACACATCTATGTACAGTAGCAGTCAGAACTCCACTGGCAGCATTACAAAACTATCACATCGTAATTCGTCGCACTTGAGACTTTCTTCTATTTAGACATTTCACACACACACATACACACCTGTATATTGCACTCTTTCATCACGTACGAAACAGAAAAAGCGCGGTATATGATCATCATCATAGGCCCTTTATTTTACCATATATTGTAACCATATAAATTATTTTACCATATCATGGTACACCTATATTCTGGCAAATATATTTCATTTCATTTCATTTCATCGCGGCACGCAGTCTTTTTCTAATTATGGTAATGAGAAAAAGACAGCGAATATTTTAAACTAATCACATGAAAGTTGAGGGTATATTTGAAACAATTTTCTGACTGTAGTTATAATGGTATGACGTTGTTGGTTGGTGAACTTAGTTATGAGCGTTTGTGTTATTGTTATTAGAGGTGTTGAGTTTGAAGATTTTTATTGAAAATGCAAGCAAATTTAAATATGGAAGCCAGGGCGAACATTGAAGCCTTGTTTAACAATGGGTTTAATATATCTGAAATATCCAATGAAACCGGATTTTGTGTAAGTTATTTTGTTGTTATTGATTTTATTTGTTCTCATAAGTGACGCTTCAAAATGTGTAATAAGGATTTCTTTTTTTTAGAGAGTTACTGTGAGACGTTGGGTGAGGAGATTTGAGGAACTGGGAATTCTTAAGAGCCGTGTAAGAAGTGGTAGGCCGCCACTTATTAACCAGTCTCAGCGACGCTTTATGGTTGGTGAATATGAAACGAATGGTTTCATACCTACAAGACGATTTGCCGAAGAATTTGATATGTCATTGCGCATGCCGAAGGCCTTCATCATCGAACACCAGCGAAAAAAACGTTTTTAACGCAAAGGCATAAGGAGGATCGGTTGCGTTTTGCTCGCGATTATTTAGAGTTTGATTGGGAGACGACTGTATTTACTGACGAGAAGACATTCATATCGTGTCAAAAAGGAAGACTTCATTTGTGGCTCAGAGACAATACACGTTGGTCTGACAGTAATATTATAAATAATACGGAGTCAGGAAGAATTAGTGTGAATATGTGGGGGTGGATTAGTGTTCAAGGGCCGGGTGAGTTGGCATTTATACCGACGCGGGCCAACAGCTCTAATTACGTCGAGGTTTTGAGCGATATAATGCTACCTACTGTTCGAAATGTTTATCCAGTGGATGAAATTTGTGAATTTTATTTGGTTCAAGATAATTGTCCGATACACTAAGTATTAATAAAAAAATAAATGCTCTGAATTCAGGGGATATACTGGCCATAATACTCGTATAATAGTAACAAGTGAATGATTGTAAGATTGAGGTTTAGTTTCAATCTTCTTTTCTTGAGAAAATGAATAAATTAAGCTGTAACCTCAATAAACCAAAAACATCCCATTTTAGTATCAACAAAAAATGATTTATGAACAAATTAGGTATTTTATGTATTTCAAAGTTTGGAATAAGTATGTTCATGTTTTAAAGGTTGTTATTAACATCAATAAATGATCCTATGAAAAATTGTTTTTTTTTTCATTAAATTACATTTTATTTTATAGTTTATTTATTTTTACCCTCTATACCCTATTGTCATTATGTTAACGAGACTCAATAAATAATTGAACTCTGACAAAATCGAAAAGAATAAAAAGAGTCGAAAGCGCGCACTGAGGTTCGAACCTTCTCCACTTCACGCACACACAATAACAGCCACCCACTCGTGTGAACCTGCCATCGCTGCTTATAATTGTCACTTCGAATTTTAGCATTGCTTTTAAATAGATCCTGTGGTCGATAATATAATGGTAGGTATCTTTATTTAGTGTTGACCACACATGCATCTGACCAACCATCATCGCGCTTTCGTAGTTATACCGTAAGCGCGTTACTGTCTACATTAAAACATCACACACACAGAGATAGACGCAGATCTAGCGTGCAGGCCAAAATGACCATTCTGGTGCTAGTCCACTTATGACTCGCGACTGTACCTATGCTGCATATATTTGTACTAGACTGTTTCGTTGTGTCTTTCATCATGAGTGAGGGTTCTCATCGTAAGTATGTCCTTCTCCTGGTCCCAGGACCTGTCCAGTACCTGTCTGTCAAATTTCATAACGATCGGTTAGGCTTGAAATGGTAACAAGCAGACAGAGTTACTTTCATTATAACATTAATAATATATGGAAGTACGTACCTGCATACAACAACGCAAGTTATTTTCAACGTCACACAAACGGTCTGTTGTTCTATCCATCACTTATGTAACACTGGGCATCCGATGACGACCACCCATCTGTTTGTTACGCGTGTCGTAGGCAGCACTTGCCTACGTATGGTGGGTGTAACATGGAATGCCACTCTAACAAATAAACAGTTATTATTCGTTTATTTACTGGATAAATACAACTAACAAATATTTAAGTAATACTTTGTTTTATTACGTAAATAAACCACTTTTTCGAATTGCAGATTTAATCAATATTGATTGAAATGGCCTTGCTAGGAACAAGGCTCCTTAGAAGGCCATTATAATAAATCAGTCATTTAACACTAAAAGTTACTGAATAGCGATTAAATCTACAATAAAAAGTAGAGGTTTATATTGTGACGTAATAAAACAAAGTATTACTTAAATATTTGTTTGTTTTATTATAGTACCTAGTAAATAAACGAATAATAATTGTTTATTTGTTAGTGTCCTTCCATGATACACCCACCTTATTTTAACGTCGTCAATTCCCGATATCGAAGAAGCGAGGGTACGGTCCCTCGCTTCTTCGATATCGCCAAAATAGTAGCGTAGTGATTTCCAGTTCGATGGGTGTTTGTGTAAATAGAAGGAATTTGTCTTCACATGGCAATAACTACGATTTGGCCTTCGAAGGAGCATAGCCTTCAGGCAGCACATGCCTACGTACATCTGTTTGTTACGCGTGTCGTAGGTAGCACTTGCCTACGTACCTCTAAGATAATGGACGTGCGGCAAAAACAACCAAATTCATAGGTTTATTGGTAACGAGTTTCATAAAATCTTTTAATTGGCGGACGCAGCGAAGACAAACGAACTAGTTGTTTTGTATTTGAGAACTGGTTGGTTTGATGATATTATGTTACGTCTGTGTCAGTATTATCTGTCTCTTTTTTGTTTTAATCTGCGATCGTTTCATCATCATCTGCGTAGCCTTGTCCCAACTATGTTGGGGTCGGCTTCCATTCTAACCAGATGCAGCTGAATACTAGTATTTTACATGGAGCGACTGTCTATCTGACCTTCTCAACCCAGTTACTGGGTAATACGATACCCCTTGGTTGTAAGACTATCGGGCTTTTGACGACCCGTAACAAATTTCAAAGATCCACAAATGACAGCTGGGTCCAACGGTTTAACGTTCTTTTCGAGTCACGGAGGGGTCTTGGTATGTAAAGATGGTACCCCATCCACGGACCAACCGTGGCAAGCTTAGCTTGACCTGATCGATCGACCCGTGCGGCTATTATTACTTGGCCACAGCCCCTCTGTGATCGGTTATTATAACCATAATCAGATGGTATGTCTTGTACACATCATTAGGTGATTCTCCATTAATCCTTCCTATGGCTTTTAATTCCTTCTGTAAACGGCAAGGTTAAGAATCATCTTACTTGCAACAGTTGCAACCCCTAATCAGAATTTCTGTCCGGGTTCAAGTATATGCCATATCTTGCATAAAACATTTTTAAATACAGTAAGTATTGACAAACAATACAACAATAGAGCTCTCACAACAGCTATGTGCTTCAACTTTTTTTAAAGTTTCTTAAATAAAAGCTGGCCAGGAAACAAACTTTAACAAAGCAGTTTGCGTCTCGTAGGCCCGCCTACGCGCGTAGCAACGCGGTCCGGTATATTGCTACGAGACGGGCGAGAAATAAGAATGTCTCGTAGCGGACGATATTGTCGCTACGGTGACAGTAATGCCGGCTACTCACAATTTTCAGCTGCTCACACAATGAGCATATATTAGTGAATCATGCTTAGGTGGAAATACCAGGTGAAAATGCCTTAGCCTTAATACCTGATTAAAGCCATTTTTCCACAATGACCATGTCTTTGTAAACATACTACCTAGTGTTGCCCAAATGCAAGACCAAGACAAGACCTTAGCCAGTCTTGGTCTTGGTCTTGCGTCAATACACCTGGTCTTGGTCTTGGTCTTGGTATTGCGCTCTCAGTCTTGGTCTTGGTCTTGGTCTTGCAGCAAGAGTCTCGCAAGTCTTGCGAGACTCTACTACTTAGACTAGACTACATTCAAATACCTATTAGCCTATTGCTCAGGGTGGCAGGGACATCGACGCGCAACCGCTTACCATGGATTCAGTAGTGTTGCCCAAATGCAAGACCAAGACAAGACCTTAGCCAGTCTTGGTCTTGGTCTTGCGTCAATACACCTGGTCTTGGTCTTGGTCTTGGTATTGCGCTCTCAGTCTTGGTCTTGGTCTTGGTCTTGCAGCAAGAGTCTCGCAAGTCTTGCGAGACTCTACTACTTAGACTAGACTACATTCAAATACCTATTAGCCTATTGCTCAGGGTGGCAGGGACATCGACGCGCAACCGCTTACCATGGATTCAGTAGGTACAGACGCCAGCACATCAACCTACTACAATCTGTCAAATTTCTTTAATAGATTTTCAACTTTATCGCTAAAGCATAAGGTTCAAAATTGATTGGGAAAATTTGACAGTTATGGGTAGCTTGATGTGCTGGCGTCTGTACATGATTCTGGACCCCCCCCTGCGTTGAAATTTTTCGTCGGCTTTTTTTTAATTTTTACGTTTTTTTTCTGCAATTTTTTTACTCTAAACTGTATAAAATCATTATTTCTATCTGACCCAATGAGATTTTTAATTAAAAAAATTGTAAATTCACTTGTTTCACTTAAAACAGCAATGTAAATAAAACTCGAAAGGGCTACCTGATCAGCTGTATCGCTAAAGTTCATTTGCGAGGTCAACACTGTCTTCGTACCTACGCTATTCACTTTCAAATGCCGCCACAAAGGGACCGCAGCGCCAAGCGGTCTCCTCGTATTATTAACGCACTTGAAAATAAACTTTAAAATTATTACAATAAAGTGCATAAATGCTTGAACCTGACAAAAAATACGGAAGATTGCGGGAATCCCCGAGCGGTGTCGAGTCGGCCATGAATCCCAATGAATCTATCAGACGCGTCACATGAGGCATTTTAATCATCTACATAATTGAATGACCCATTTACCTACTACTTTTATTTTAGATAAAGAATCTAAAATAAAAGTAGTAAATGGGTCATTCAATTCATCAAAAATAATTATCCCCTCATAATGATGAGGGGATAATTATTTTTCTAAAACTTCATCGATTTAAGGGGGAAGCGCTAAGGTAGCCCGCGAAATTAAAATTTTCTTACGTTTTTTGCAATTTTCTGGTCAGTGAATTTCGCGGGCTACCTAATACCGCTTTCGCCTTAAGTAAAGAAGATTAAAAAAACGTTCAGAAGTGTATTGATAGTCACGTAATTTTTCGATATTTTTTTATTATCAACAATAATTTTACTTTTGAATGCAATTCAACAATGTAATTTACTGTTTCATAAAAAAAATACATCCATTTTCGCATAATCGGGATTGAAACCAAATACCTACTATAACGCCCAAATCTCAGTTTGACTTAACTGCGAGACACAAGAGTCTTGCAGGCTTAGTCTTGTTCTTGCTCAAGTCTTGCAGGGTTAAGTCTTGGTCTTGGTCTTGCTAAAATAAGTCGGTCTTGGTCTTGGTCTTGCAAAAATGCAAGAACAAGACCAAGACTGCAAGACCAAGACCGATTTTGGGCAACACTAATACTACCACATAAACTCACATTGTAGAATGATTGATTAATTATTTATTATTTAATTCAGTGTTGAGTGATCTCACGAACCTCCTTATCATATTTATTTCATTTCCATTTCGAAATGAAACATAATTTTAAAATAACTTCCAATCAATAATTATTTTTGCAGTTCCGATGAAAACTTATATGGGCTTAAAAGCCTCTTGTACTCACATAATAATAATAATAATAATAATCATTTTATTATCAGGCAACTAAGGCCCATAGATAAAATACACAAAATAAACTTATACAATAATAAACTAATACATATTAAAAAAAAAACTTAAAACTATGATTATACACGTAACGTTGTCGGCGTCGTGTTTCGCTGCGTGGTGTCGCGTATCCGTCCTCGGAAACGTCGATATACGACACCTTTCGGCCAAAAGTCCTCTTTCAGACAGGTCTGTAGATGTTGGGTTGGAACACGTACCACGAATGACTTAAAGTTGATATTGTGGCGCGATTCCAACCTTTCGACCCTCAGAGTCCCGTTGGTCTTCACCTTCAAATACTGCACGACTTCCTCAGTTGTCGTGGAGTGATGCAGACGCGAAAGGTACAGCTGCGTCGTAGGCAAAGCAGGGCGCAGCAGCGTGTTGGGTCCAGTCGGTGCGGTACCACACAGGTTACGAGAATAGGGGTTCTTCTTCTTCCTTTCTACTTTCGTGAAACCCTCCTCATCAACTTGGCTGGCTCTTGGCAAAGAGCAACGGACCGCAGTCAGGGCAGGTTGAGCACCCTTTACCAGTTTATCCCCTTTTCTGGTGTGTCGCTTAGGCTGCGACGCATCTGATTTGCCGCTGGTGACAATAGCAGCGTAGGCACGTTTAGGGGTCGACGTACCTATGCGTGACGTTTCCGCAGCCGGTGTTGTGGCGCGGGCGACGGCAGCGGCGGGCGGCGCTTGCTCAGCGTTATTGGCAGCTGGTGACGCACTTGTGTTCGCCAATTCAAAACTGCCAACGGATGCATTTTGCGCCCCTCGTCGTGTGTTTGAGGCCTCCGGTGACCCAATTACCGAACCAATGTTGCGCAATGATGCTATTTCTGCACGTAGTTCAGTATTGGTTTTTTGTGATACCTCCATTCTGGACTGCATCTTGGTCATCTCCACTTTCAAGGAAGTGATGTCCTTTAACAGCCGCGTAACGTCGACGTGATCGAATGTGACAGGGGGCAGTTTACTTAGCTCCTTCGCCACGAAATCTGGCACGTCGTCCGGGTCAGTCTTCTTCAACATATCGATGATATCTTGAATACTCTTCTCGGTTCCATCTCTGCGGCGAGACGGCATCTGGTCGAGTTTCCCAAGTGACTGGAACAGTAACCGTTTTCCGCTGCTGATCTCGTCCTCCTTGTAATTCGACCGGCATATCTGCAGGATGCTCACCTCGTCCATGTAGTCGATAGCGTGGACCAGAAATGCCAGCAATTCATTGACTATGAGTTGTTTGGAACTCAGTGTTTGTAGTTGTAGTAGTTGTTTGGAACTCATAGTGTGTGTTTGTTTGTATAAGAAAGTTTAAATTATATTAAGTTTATTTTTATTTTTTGGTCTATAGATCCCTCACTATGAATCTCCGAACTTATATTTGTCTTCCTGGTATTAATTTGAGAGCCCTGACACCCATAACACAAGTTCAATCTTAGCTTGGGTGTCAGAGTTTTATAACTCTGTATAAACCTACAATTTATAAGACTTTATAAGGGTATGATAAGTTAAGTGGTAATGTAAATTGCTAAACTGGAAAATAAAGATTATTATTATTATTATTATTTATTATAGTGTTTACGGGCAGCGGCTATGGCCGCGCAATACGCGAATAAAATTCGTGCCGTGCACAGTGGAAACACGTCCGTATTCGAGCGCGCATCGCACTGCACTGAATGCTGTTCGCAGAAATATTCGAAAAATTGGGAAAATTATAGAATCGGACCGAATTTTGTTTTCGCATTTGGTGTTCGGCTATTTTTGGTCTTATTCAGACCACATCTTATTCAGATGTGTCGGCAAATCATTACTTTCAATTCATTTATTCAGCGAAAATGCAAAGTTACAACAACTACGTGCGTACGTACGTGCTTTTTCTTCCTTGCATTTAATATTAATAGGTATTGTTCGATAATATAGGGTATGCCTTTGGGAACAGAATAAAATTTCCTATGATTAAACTTTAAACGGTTAAATGTAATGATAACTAGTATGACACTGCGTTTCTTTTACTTTTACCAAAGGCAAAACCAATCGCAAATTATTTTTCTCGGATTTCAGCCGTAAATGCAAATCAAGCCAAATTTCGTTTTCGGTCTAAAACGAAAACCGTTTTTGGTCGGACTCTAGCAATTTCATTCGTTAAAATATTACAAGTAATCTTCGATACATCGGAAATGTTCGCTCAATGACTATCTACCTACGGGCCGTGAACATTCTGTAATTTAATTATTTCTAATACAATTAGCAGTTGGTTTCTAGACTTGCATAATTTATTTATTGAATTATTCAAAAGTCAATGAGTAAGTAATGGGTCGATTGGCGAACTCCCACACGAGACCTTTCATTTATTTAACAGAACGAGTAGGATGCTAGGTTCAAGACATGTCACCGACTTCCTAGAAACTACGACAGCCCCATTTTATGTCCAGGAAAATCACTGTCCATTCCAAGGTTGCCTGGAAGAGATCGCAGAAAGCGATAAGGTCGCCCATTGTATATTTTGTAGTGTTTGATGTATTTTTTTCATTAATGTATTTTTATGGTGTACAATAAACTATATATAAATAAATAAATAAATAAACTACACAGGAACTAAGAAAAACTAACCTTGAACCTTGAAAAATAAGTTTGTTGTATTGATCCATAATGTGCTACACTGTCGATCATAGCCCAGTCTATGCACGTCATTAGGAAATGCTTGCCATTGTAAAACACTTACGAATATCAAGTGATTCATCATTTGATCTACAGTTAAAGACAGATCACAAACATTCTTGTACAGTACGGTAGGGTGCACGTCAGTGTAACGGAACTGGTATAAGCTAGCTTCTAATTATATTGTGACTCTGCACTAAGAACATTAAACTGTCAAGTGTTACCGCTGACATGCAGCCTACTGTACAACAAGTTGCCAGGCGTCGTGATAAAACCGGACATAGATACGTGTCCGGTCAAATTAGACGGTGTCCGATGGATCCAACTTTTGTTAGGCTTTTTACATAATAAATAGCAATGCGCTCTGTTGTTATTTCATAAGATATTACTCAGACAATTTTATGATAAACGGTTTTAAAAAAGCTTGGATTTACAATCAATATTAGTTTATTAGAGGCACAAGACATCGTCAGCTTGTGTCATACCGTCACAGTCGTGCGCCTAAACCTAGCGCTCGCGCATATTATACTTACATGATCTAGGATAACCGAGGTTTTATTTAGTGTTAATATGTATTATTATTTATTTCTGTAACAGGAAAACTAGAAATTAAATAAAGAATCCGAAGGTCATCATAGCGAAGTCGTGTTACAGCGTAAACTACGGAAAAAACTAAGTTCGTTAGGTTTTACTTATATGTGACTTTGGCACAACAATACGTTCGATCTTTTCATCTTTTGTTATAAACCTGCCAAGTGCGTGTAATGGTGCGGGTCGCCACAACGCCACATCGCCCGACCGCCCGGCTGTGTCGATGTGCCCAGCACCAGCACGCCTCAAACTACACAGTGCAGGTTTCGTAGTCAGCACTACTATCTAAATACGTACACGTCATTTTTCGTACTTCACACTTATATAGCATGTTTTAGGTTGTGATATAAAGGGGGATAGATTCTAACTGAGTGAGGGTTACTGGCTTCACAATAGACCCCTGAAGGTTTGCTATTGTGATGTACCTGGTACATTTAAATTTTGTGAAGGTAATTTGAAGGCCACCTGACGTCGCTTCTGTAAAGAATTATTTTATTTATTTATTTATTAATAACCAACTTATACTTACAGTTTACACCACACATACAAGTTATTAGTCAATATTAGTATTACAATATTAGTAATTACACATGTCATACAATCATAAAATTTGGTTAAACCACATAATAACAACTGGACAAAAGATGAGATTAAATTAAATGTAACAAAATTGGTCAAGATTAGATAAAATTAGATAGTATTACATAAGCATAGATAAAATTATAAATTAAAGATCTCCTATGCTGGGCTTTAAAGTCCACGCTCCAATGAGATCAGGCATCATCAGAGCCAGGTCAGCTCCATACATCGTTCTCATTATGTAAGGCTGCGTGTTTCAACTCACCATCAGAGCGAGGCCAGCTCATACGTCGTTCTCATTAAGTAAGGCTGCGTGTCTCAACTCATCATCATAGCGAGGCCAGCTCATACGTCGTTCTCATTAAGTAAGGCTGCGTGTCTCAACTCATCATCAGAGCGAACCCAGCTCATACGTCGTTCTCATTAAGTAAGGCTGCGTGTCTCAACTCATCATCAGAGCGAGGCCAGCTCATACGTCGTTCTCATTAAGTAAGGCTGCGTGTCTCAACTCGTCATCAGAGCGAGCCCAGCTCATACTTCGTTCTCATTAAGTAAGGCTGCGTGTCTCAACTCATCATCAGAGCGAGGCCAGCTCATACGTCGTTCTCATTAAGTAAGGCTGCGTGTCTCAACTCATCACCAGAGCGAGGCCAGCTCATACGTCGTTCATCATGTAAGGCTGCTAGTCTCAACTCATTAGCTTCCTCTTACGGGAAGGTTGAACCATGTCAAATTTAAATCTTCCCTTTTTTTACCTGACTGCGCCAGAAGGAGGAGGGAAGGAGGAGGGTTATGTTTTTCGAGTGTATGTATGTATGTAGGTATATTTCTTTGGCACGCTCTGTAGCCTAAACGGCTTGCTCGATTTCAGCTTGAGAGGTGCCGTTAGATTCGTCTTAGTTGTGAGAATGACACAGGGTAATTATTAAAATTGATAAAAAAATTAAAATGGCAGATTTTTGGCGCCATGTTTTGTCTAAAAAAAATTGTTTTTTCTCAAAACCTATCGAGTGGGGTATCAAAATAAAGGGTTTTAAAAGCAGATTACATAAATACATATATTATACAACTCTTATATGGTTAAAAGTAATTCGAAGTGACAAATCGTAAAAAAAACACGTACCAAGAACTAAATCATTTGCGAAATCTTTCACATTTGTAAACTTAAAAGCTGGAAAGAAGAATTTATTAAAAAAATAAAAAACCCGACTGCGGTAAAAAACTTAAGTTAAAAAAAAACTGAAATGCTAAAAACGCCCGCCGGACCCATTTGAATTTGAAAATCATATAATACTATAAATGGTATGGGTCCCGCCTGCTTCCAATTTTTATTTAATTTAAAATGGGCTTGTTTTTAGCTTTTCAGAGTTTTTTACCGCAGTCGGGATTTTTATTTTTTTAATAACTTTTTTTTTGTAATAAGTAAAGAAATATTTAAATAAATAGGTACTTTTTTACAAAAAAAAAAAAAACAAACGACTTCCAAGAAACACTACTAAATGAAAAATAACTTTAATTTCGGAAGTCGGTGTCGTTGGTTCCGCATTTTCGTTTTGTGACACCGACTTTCAAAATTAAAGTTACTTTATTTTTCACTTTGTAGGTTTTTTTGAAGTCGGTTCTTTTTTTGTAAAAATGTTTTTATTTTTAACCGACTTCAAAAAAGGAGAAGGTTCTCAATTGGGATGTTTTTAGACTATATATGTGTATACTTATGTATAATATTTTTTTAATGTATGTTCGGACATAACTCCGTCATTTGAAGACGGATTTGCAAAATTCTTTTTTTTTTCGATATTAGATTTTTTCCGAAATAGCCCCATTTAAATTTCTTAACGATATTCTGATGATGAGTTTCGAAGTCAGACAACGGAATTCTTTAATAAATGCCAGCAAACCATCCGAGATTGCTGCTATCGCATATGTACCTATGCATTGTTTACGCAATCACACAACATAACATCATGCCTGTACCCTCTAAAGGGGTACGCAGATGTGTTCAGTATACCAGGGTACACCTTCATTTCTGTCAAAGTTGTTTATGTTGTACCTCTAATCTTGCAACTAAATTCGGGCATAACTTTTTTTTTATAAATTGATTTAATTAACCGAATTCATGAGGAGGTTCTCAATTTGGTTTAAGTACCTATATGTATATTTTTACGTATGTTCGGGCATAACTCCATGTAACCCGCCGTGCCGTGCCGTGTAACTCCGGGTGTAACTAAAAATAAATCGTGGGGCGCGTGAAATTTCTATCAACAGTCAACACATCATATCATTATAAATGCTATTTACATATTTACTCAGGTTACGCTATGCCCCACGATTTTGTTTTTTTTTTTGTCTGATCAATGCCCTAGATTGACGAGGAAAGTGGTGAGATGTCTGGTATCTAGGACCTACAGCATTATTTTTAGCTTTTCATACATTATCTACATCATTATTTTTCCGTTTAACTTAAAAATATTTTTTATTTTTATTTTCAATGTATTAGTTTTTATTTAAATACTATGATCCGCCATGCGCTGTGTTCTACTTGTAAAGCCCTTTCATTTGATATCCATTACCCATAGTGAAACAAAAATGAAATTAGAAATATTGAAACAAATATGATCAGGCATTTTATGCCGGCGGCCATCTTAGATTTGAAATATTTCATAGTGTGCAGTATTCTACTAGTCAAGCCCTTTCATTTGATACCCATATTGAGGGTTGTGAAAAATATGCAATCCGCCATTTTGTAGTGGCGGCCATCTTGGATTATAATGATACTGATTAAATTAAATTGTATTGTCATCAAAACTAAAGGTGATTACCAAATATCAGATCAATCTGCCAACAGGGAGGGTGTAAAATTGTAACTGCTAAATTTAACATAAATAAATAAAAACAGGGCAAGCTAAATGAAACCGTTTAAAAAAGAACAAGTTGGGGGGAAATATGCATCACATCCGCGCAGAACAATGCTATGATCTAATGATGACCCTATGTGAGACCAGCGCTAGTTTTCAGCAACAGCCGGTGTTGACGTGATGACTTCAGCCAGTGCAGCATACAATGGGATACAAATAACAAAATAAGAAAGGAAAAATAAAATAAAATACACAATATAGATTATAAATCTGTGGCCCACTTGCATGTTCATGGGGTGTCCTAAATAACTCGCAGTTAATCAATTAATTCATCTTGTTCAACTCTGAGTTAACTAGTAAAGTTAGTAAATTTAAGAGTTAAGGGGGAAGCGTTAAAGTAGCCCGCGAAATTCAAATTTTCTTACGTTTTTTGCAATTTGCTGGTCAGTATTAAGTTGTACGTCGATCAAAATATGATTCGCGGCCGTAACAAATATGTATTTATAGAATCATAATCATTAGAATCAGTAGTACAACTTGTTAGGTTAGTATAATCCCAAAATGTCAAGATTTCATGAAATAGTCATTCTGTGAGATTACTTGGTCTTAAAGAGTTGTGTTGATGACTTTAATGATAATAATTCTGTAAACACATATTTGTTACGGCCGCGAATCATATATTAATCAACGTACAACTTAATACTGACCAGCAATTTGAATTTCGGGCTACCCTGGCGCTTTCGCCTTAAGCTTTAATATTATACCCACCGATGTGAGAGAGTTAATTCGCTAAACTCTGAGTTTGTTTTAGTAATCTATACGAGTTTGTTTGTTTGGTTGATCTCGCTAATCTCAGGAACTACTGGTACGAATTAAAAAAATATTTTTGTATTGGATAGTCCATTTATCGGGGAAGGCTATAGGCTAATTACATCATGCTACGACTAATAGGAGAGGAGCATCAATGAAAAATGTTGCAATAACGGGATAAATTATTCCTTTTGAGAGCTTCCATTGCGTACGCTGCGTAAACGGTTAAAGTTACGCAAAAATCGTGTATGACGGAATTGTTCCCATTTAAAAGTTCTAAGAAAGCAAAATATGTCTATCTTTTAAGGTTGACTCACTATAAACCTTTTTTGGTCTCACTTATAACCTTTTTTACGGTAATCAAATTTGTTCTAAAATAATACATTATTTGCGAAGGTGTTTTTATAAACATGATATTAATCCTTATCCAAATAAATACGTTATTCATCACTAGTATTTAATTTTGAACAAAGTTGCCCTTGACATCATTTGATTTCAATGAATATCTTAGCGAAATATAATTTTTCCTGGATTTAACGCAGGTGAAACCGCGGGGCACAGCTAGTGTCAAAATAAATTGACGTTATGAGGTACTACTGCTGATAACTTATTTTGTATTATATATTGTTCGACGTTGTGAAAATTCGGTACTTTAAAAGCAGGTACTTAATATATTTATGAACTCACAAAAAAAAAGAAAAAAATCCTAGAACATATTTTTCCTTATCTGACGTTTTCGTCTATCAGTAAAATTAATCTATAAAGAAATCACATACTAATATACTGACGATTGAAATGAAATGTCATGTTCTACAATAAAAGTAAGAAAGTATTACGTATCGTACATTCGTAATGTAGTGTAAAAAAGACGGGTATACAATTTCATTGTTCGTTCATTCATTATTGGTCGGATTTATATATCAGTTACGTTTTATGTTACTTCGATTGAACTGCAATGTTCCCAACTCAAAAAACACACTAATGTACCAGACATTAGTGTGTTTTATGAGTTGGGACTAAACTAACCCGGTGTTACAATAGTTTTCAAACTCTACATTATTCATTTAACCCGACTAGTGGCGCAAGTATTACGTGCGCACTGAGGCATTATATTTAAAAATGGCAACAGTCCGGTCCGACAGCAACGACACACGCGCCGCGGGGCTGTCATCAAATAGTTTGACGTTATGACATTTTAAGATACTGGTTTAACATAATTCTTATCCTGGCGCAGGAAGTGTAAGCTTGTAACAAAACAATCCTGATTTAATATCATCTACATCAGTAATAAAGGTTGAGTGTGGTGTAATACTCTTGTCCCACACATGTGAAGAAGCGAACTAGCGATGTCTGCATAATACGGACACGGAGGCATACTCGTTCAGAGCCGCAATGTGGACACTGACTGTCGGGCTGGTCCGCACACATTAGCGCGCTATGGAGCGGGCTACGCTCGGGGTTCATTTGGAGGATAAAATCAGAAATGAAATTTTCCTGAAAAGAATCAAGAGTGACCGACATGGCTTGTATAGTAAGGGCCAAAACACATACTTACACACGATATAACGTCGCATCATGGCACTTTGCGACATTCTCACGATGCGATATGACATCGCATCATGGCACTTTGCGACGACTTCTCACTATGGGATATGACATCGCATCATGGCACTTTGCGACGTCGTCTCTCGATGCGATATGACATCGCATTATAGCACTTTGCGAATTTCTCACGATGCGATATGACATCGCATCATGGCACTTTGCGACGTCGTCTCTCGATGCGATATGACATCGCATCATGGCACTTTGCGACGTCGTCTCTCGATGCGATATGACATTGCATCATGGCACTTTGCGACGTCTTCTCACGATGCGATATGATATCGCATCATGGCACTTTGCGACTTCGTCTCTCGATACGATATGACATCGCAACATGGCACTTTGCGACGTCTTCTCACGATGCGATATGATATCGCATCATGGCACTTTGCAACTTCGTCTCTCGATGCGATATGACATCGCATCATGGCACTTTGCGACGTCTTCTCACGATGCGATATGACATCGCATCATGGCACATTGCGACGTCGTCTCTCGATGCGATACGAAATCGCTTCATGGCACTTTGCGACGTCGTCTCTCGATGCGATATGACATCGCATCATCTCACTTTGCGTGTCTTCTCACGATGCGATATGACATCGCATCATGGCACTTTTCGACGTCGTCTCTCGATGCGATATGACATCGCATCATGGCATTTTGCAACGTAGTCTCTCGATGCGATATGACATCGTATCATGGCAGTTTGTAACGTCTTCTCACGATGCGATGTGACATCGCATCATGGCACTTTGCGACGTCGTCTCTCGATGCAATATGACATCGCATCATGGCACTTTGCGACGTCTTCTCACGATGCGATGTCGTGTCGTGTATATGTGTATTGGCTAGGCAAGCTAAAATGGCAGTGGGCTGGCCATGTTTGTCAAAGGACCGATGGCTGGTGGAGCAGACGAAGTCCTGGAGTGGAGACCGCGTATCGGCAAGCGTAGTGTGGGGCGCCCCCCAGCTATATGGACCGATGACCTAAAGAAGGTGGCTGGGACAGACTGGATGCGGAAGGCGGAGGACAGGGTGTTGTGGCGCAGCCTGGGAAAGGCCTATGTCCAGCAGTGGACTGCGATAGGCCGAGTTGATTGTTGATGGATGGAGCTGATCTCAGTATGCATCTGATTGAGATTACTGTTATCTACTCATCAACCCTTCATCGATACGAAACAAATGAAGACAATTATTACATGACCTTTCCAATGCTCACGTTATGTAGGTTCCTTTTATCCGAAAATTCCAAATACATTCCATTATTTTAATGTACGTTCGCTTTGTGGCTTTAACTATTACTAAGAAGTGGGGCGAGTGGGCGTGCCGGGTCGCCGCCCACCGCGCGCCCGCCCCCTGCTGCACCTCGGAGAAAGAAAACAAGCTAAGAGCGACACAAATCCTCAAGTTGGTTGAGCATACTCTCCCGACTTTTCACTCAACTACTAAGTACTATTAGTTATTCTGTGATTCAACTTTGCAAGCTCGCCTTCCACAAAGCATTGTCATGGTCGTAGGTCGTAGCAATCAGAACTTCATTTGAAACTTGAACAAAACTATGAAATTCACTTTATTAAATACTGTTTGTTTTGATATAAATAGCGTTGAAGATAAAGGGTAAAGGACCTGCTCCGTCTTTAACGCTGCAAGCTCTGCAACATTGAGTGATTCTGTTACGTTAAGCATTTCCTAGGATGGAACTAACTTGTTAAAATAGTCTCATATCTCCACAGCACGTCAGTTGGAAATCCCAGAGCGGCTCGACAGAGGGAGAGCGCAAATACTATTACAGTACCCTTGCGCAATGGTATTATGCGCCTCTCACTTTTAATTTAAAACTTTTTTACAAAAAACCGACTTCCAATATCCGAAATTAAAGCAATATTTTAATGTGCGGTCTTTTTTGGAAGTCGTTTTTTTTTTGTAAAAAAGTTTTTATTTTTCACTTTTAAGTTGTACTTACCCCACACAAATTCGTATAACACTACTTGCTATGTAAATATCAGTGACAGGAAGTTATTAAAACATCATCAATATATAAACTAAGTGGCAAAAATACGTATTATTGAAGCTAACTCAAAAACTACACAAGCAAAGTTAATAAAAAATTATATGGGACCACTCCTGAGGCACCCCTATCCATTAAAAAAATAATTTTTGAAATCGATTTACGCGTAATATACATACAAAAACAATTTCTATTACTTGAATTTTTACCAGTAATTTTGGTTTAAAAACCAAACTACTAAACCGATTTTGATGACATTTCTATGGGACCAATCTGAAAGTATATAGGTACCTATCTTTTTAAATAAAAAAACAAATTTTGCAAATCGGCTTATAAATAACGGTGAGGAAACAAACAAAAAAAAATTAACCGAATTGATAACCTCCTCCTTTTTTATGTCGGTTGAATAGGTAGAGTAAATGTGGGCAAACTAAGCTTATGGAATTGTTAAAGATTTTCAACAAACACACACAGTCCGAAATCTCACGGCGGTTGAGCAAAGTTAATATATGAAATTTTTTACATAGGTTATGGTAGTTATCACAATACATTATTAGGTCAGTCATGTTTGGCCTTAGTGGCGTACAAATATTTAAGGTGGAGTTTCTTGCCCATTCTTCTCCATACGAACACTACCTTTTGGAAGGAGCGACTAGAATCAATTCAATTTTACTGTAAGTTTTGACGTTCAAAAGTGCCTTTAATGTGCCTATTTGAAATAAATTATTTGACTTATAAATGTCAGTAAATAACATAATAATTGAATAAATTAAAACAAAATAGTTAAATGACAATTTTGAAAACATAAACAATAAATAGTCATAAATACGATTTTACAATTATAAAATGTCAATAAAATTATTACTTATAGCATTAATATGTTGGTTTACTATTATGATTATGTCAAAGATGCATTGATAATAATATTTGTTACATGATGTTAAATGTTGTCGTTAAGATATTCAAGAATATTGTAATATGCTTACTTGAAGGAGTATCTTTAATTTATTTTTAATAGACGGACATAAAGCTTATTCTAACTACTTGGGAGTTTATTGAAAATTTTAGGGGCTATACTTAAAACACTTTTGTGCATTAGTGTTGTTTTGATCTATGTAGACAGAGAACACGACTACTGCTGATTGACGTGGAAATAAATGTCGATTAGATTTTACAAACATGACAATTTCTATAGTGTAAAGGCAAGGCAGAGTCGATATTTTATATCTTTTAAAGTATAGCTTACAACTTTCGGTTGACTGTAATTTAAACATCCGTCCTGATGCACCTTTTTTGGGCTTTAAAGGGTATGTCCTTATCTGTTGCATTGCCCCAGAAAATTATCCTATATCTTAAGTTTTAGAAACAATAAAAGTATATAATCGACTACAGTAAACAAAATCAGAAAAATATTATGATATATCCCGTCATAACCTACGCTGTTCGTATTTTTCAACAATTTAATTATTCTAAACGTCCTATGGTAAACAAGGGCATAAAAATGAGTTTTTCTATTTGGGATTTTTGAAGTGACTCTATTTCTGAATCAACTATTGGGACAACTTTTTCAATAAAGTAGTTGTTAAATTCATTAGCAATCTTCTAGGGATCTGTAATAGAGTCACTGTTTACTTTTATTTTTGAGATATTTTTCGTAGTATGTTATGTTTTGAGTTATTGATAATTTTCCAACTGGTTTTGGATTTGTTACTTGATTTTTTTATTTTATATGTATTTTGTGCATATTGCGGTAGTTATATAATGTTTTTAAATAATTTAGTGTATTTAGTTAAGCTATATCTATTAGTTTCATTTGGATCACATCTATGTATATTGCCATAAAAATTTTCTCTTCTTTTTGCTGCACA
The DNA here is from genome assembly GCA_963855955.1 of Luperina nickerlii. Classification (NCBI taxonomy): domain Eukaryota; kingdom Metazoa; phylum Arthropoda; class Insecta; order Lepidoptera; family Noctuidae; genus Luperina; species Luperina nickerlii. The sequence goes on from OY979662.1 coordinate 28,738,558, forward strand.
TTTTGATTCCGCGAGATACCCATTTGGATTTTTTGCCGTATGTATGCTTATAGATACTTCAGGAAAACATAAATGGTAGAAAAGCGAAAATGTTTCTATAAATGAATTGTAAGCTATTTTGGGATCACTTGTTTCGTTTATTTCAGAGAATGACAACATTCGCAGGCAATTTTGAAATATATTCTGATTTATAATCACGTCTATTCATACGCCAGTATTGAGATACTGGCGTATGAATAGACGTGATTAAAAATACCCGTCAAAAACTGTTGCACTCTGAGGAGTGCAACAGTTTTATTTAGTATTTTAGTTTTTTAGTATTTTTATTAACCGAGATGTGTGGTCGGATAGCGCGAATTCAAGTACTTCTACTTTACAGGCTCTTTTAAAGTTACGTGCAATATTATCTATACATGTTTGACTCTTTATTCTAGTGAGATGAATAACAGATTATCTTAAATTGTAGTTCAGTAAGAGACATTCAAAATCTAGAGTTTGGTAAGATCTTTTTAAGATATTTACATCGAGCTCTCCTGCTATCACATTGTTTTGAAAAGATTTACTAGTGAGTTCTCGTAGAAGCAAATTTAGTTTCTCCATGAACACATTAATATTATTAACATTTGGAATTCTATAAATACATACTATTACAATTTTATAGTTAATCAATTCTATTGCACATCATTCAAAAACACTGGTTTCTGACATTTTTATGATTTGTTTCATTCCTTATATTGAAGTCCCTTTCTTACAAGTATGCATACTCCACCTCTTTTGCTTTCTTTTCTTCAGTAGCACGCCGCAAGCTGATAATTAGGTATCTTTAGATACTGTTTATAGCCTTCCATAATAAAATGTTCTGTAATGCATAGTATGTCCACATAGGTATACTTTTATATCTGCTAACTCTTCTAGATTGATGCATTATGTATATTTAGTTAGGTACCAAAAAACTTATCGATTGCTCATTACAGGTGCCTTTGTCATTATTATCCGCTGAAACTTCGTCACAAGTAACAAATGCATTGTTGTCAGTTTCACTAAACTTATTCATTTTAGGGTATTCTATGTCAGTAATTAGAAAATTTATATCTTCAAAAATTGTTCTCATTGCAGTGTTGTTTATTAAACCCGATTTTTCGCCAAGCATACTAAGTCACACTTAAGGCTTCGATTTGAATCTTACCTACATTGCGTGTTCATAGGCCAATAGATCCAAGTAGAGCAAGTTATTGAATGTTTCAATCCTCCAGTTATAAATGCTATTATAAATTCCATATGCATAAGTAGGGAAGCATAAAATTATGTTGGTATGTTTAACTAACTACTTAGGAAATCTCTAATGTAGATCATAAATCTCGCAGTAGTCTTTTGTTACTGGTCCTATTAGTACTATTCAATAGTCATCAATTGTGAAGTCAGATAGCTTTGACTCAATTCCATTGAGAAGTTGTTTTATTCCTACTCTCGGTGTTAGATAGTGGCATATTTCATCTTGATCTTCTAATAATATATTTTGAGCTTTATTTAAAATATTGAATTTCTTATCCGTGCTAAGTATGCATACTTTTTTCTTTCTACAAGTTTGTTGAGTCATTTGTTCAGTATTGTTGTTAATTGGTGTATTATTATTTCGCGCTTTTTGCATGTAGTCGTTTTTAATGTCGTGTTGTTTATCTAGAGTTTCAGTGTCATGTTTTTGAATTGCTAAATTATCAGTTTGTGTCTGCTTTGTCTTAAAGTTTGTGAGAGGTTTTTTCTTCGGTGTAGGTACTACGGTTTGACTCCGGGCTATTTATTGTTACTTTTTTGTATAACTGGTTTTTCTTAATCAAGTCTTCATTTAAGTGTTTGAGTTTACTATTTTCTTGATTCAATATTTCCATCTCTTTACAAATAAATTTCACTCCTTAGAAGCATAAGCGCCTACGCTAAGTTATCATCATCCTCCCTTGTTCATTGGGGTCTGCGCGGAACGTCATCCATACTCACATACCGACGGACGTCTCTATTAGCTCAGTATTGTTTCTGCCCAGCCATAGTATTACTGTCTAAGTAATTAAATATTGGAAAATGCAGTGTATGTCCTATCTATTCTTCGACTTTAAGCGAGTTACAGCTACTTGTATCAACAGATAAAGGCTACCCAACATTTAAACCAGGCAGCGATACATGCAGAAAGGTATTGCAATCTAAGTGCCTACAGCAGATGTTACTGACAGGTGTACAACTAACAGGCATGCATCGGTCCAGCCGCGCTTTTGACATAAATTTGCATCGGTCCAGCCACGCAGTTGACCAACATCTGTATCGGTCCAGCCGCGCAGTTGACCAACATCTGCATCGGTCCAGCCGCGCAGTTGCCCAACATGTAACTAACAGTCACATCTGCATCGGTCCAGCCGCGCAGTTGACCAACATCTGCATCGGTCCAGCCACACAGTTGATCAACATCTGCATCGATGCTGCCGCGCAGTTGACCCACATCTGCATCGGTCCAGCCGCGCAGTTTACCAACATTTGCATCGGTCCAGCCACGCAGTTGACCAACATCTGCATCGGTCTAGCCACGCAGTTGACCAACAGCTGCGTCGGTCCATCCCGCAGGTGACCAACATCTGCATTGGTCCAGCCGCGCAATTGACCAACATCTGCATCGGTCCAGCCACGCAGTTGACCAAAATCTGCATCGGTCCAGCCGCGCAGTTGACCAACATCTGCATCGGTCCAGCCACGCAGTTGACCGACATCTGCATCGGTCCAGCCACGCAATTGACCAACATCTGCATCGGTCCAGCCGCGCAGTTGACTAACATCTGCATCAGGCCAGCCGCGCAGTTAACCAACATGTAACTAACAGGCACATCTGCATCGGTCCAGCCACGCAGTTGACCAAAATCTGCATCGGTCCAGCCGCGCAGTTGACCAACATCTGCATCGATCCAGTCACGCAGTTGACCAACATCTGCATCGGGCCAGCCGCGCAGTTGACCAACATGTAACTAAGAGGCACATGTGCATCGAGCCAGCCGCGCAGTTGACCAACATGTAACTAACAGGCACATCTGCATCGGGCCAGCCGCGCAGTTGACCAACATGTAACTAACAGGCACATCTGCATCGGTCCAGCCGCGCAGTTGTCCAACATGTAAGGTTAGCAGAGTTTTGGGCTTGGCTTTTCATTAGATCTGATAACTTTTAACAGTGAAAGCGTTTTGTAAGTCTTGGCAAACAACTTTACATGAAATGTTTTTGGTGGAATTGATTATTCATAATAATGACAGAACGCTAAAATAAAACAAGTAGAAACTCGTTAATAAAAGTAAAAACTTTTTAGCAATTTTTACATCCGTTACGCAATTTTGTTCACTCGCCACTATTACAGCACTCATTCGATTAAACTACTCACTCGATTTATTCGATTGTACCTATCGAATAATTTCATTTTTTGTTGTTATGCGAGAAATTCGTGAACTTCATAAGTCATATATGAGTAATTTAATCATTTGTTAACATAGGTACAATAAATAGATGTTATAAAAAATTACAAGCACGTAATGTTATACCAGAAGGCGTACAAATATTCATGGATTTCATTGATACTAATCAGCGTTGCCAGATTTTTTTCTCTCATTAACACTCTCACATACACTCACACATACACTCACGCATACACTCTCACATACACTCTCACATACACTCTCGCAGACAAACACAATACGCACAGATGTTCACACTCGAAGCATACTCTCACTAACATCTATAATTTTATTTTAACTTTTTTTTTATTTTTATTCAATATTATTTTTAAGTACCTATACGGTTTTGTTAACTAAAATAAGAAAAAATGCTGTACTATGGAAGAGCGGAGTCTCCTAACACAGGCATTGTTTGCTTAAAAGGAGGCTCCAAACACTATATCCCTTTTTGTAAACTGAAGCATTAATTATTATTATGGTTTTTAAATTTAATTTTCTCAGGTTAGTACCTGGTATTTTCAGAATGTCACGGGTGTGTACCAAGGTGAGATTCTAGTTATTATTTTAGGATGGTAAATTGCTCTGTACTGCAGTGAAATTATTGTCCAAGTCTAGTTGTAAAAATTTTCTTACTATGCGGCAAGTGTTTAATATGGCAGCTTTTTGTAGTGTTATGTATGTGTATTTAGATAGATTTAGTGCATTAAAACTATTGAATATTTGTTTCGGGATAACACCTGTTGTTGATATTACTATTGGGACTATAGTGACTCTATTCATTTTCCAAACTTTGGTAATTTCCTCTTGTAATTCTGTATACTTCCTGATTTTTTCTGTGATTATTTTTTGAATGTTATTAGTATTTGGGACTGCTAAATCTATTATAAATGTGTGTTTGTTTACTTTATCAACTAGTGTTATATCAGGTCTGTTGTTATATATGGTGTGGTCTGTAATTATAGTGCGGTCATAGTATATTTTGTAGAATTGGTTTTCTAATACAGCTCTAGGCGTGTACTTGTAATATGGTGTGTAGGGATCCTGCATGAGTTTAAGTTTAGTTGCGAGTTTTTGGTGCATGATATTAGCAAGTTGATTATGTCTATGCGTATAGTCGTTTTGGGTTAGAGTGATACAAGCTCCTGTGATATGTTGTATTGTTTCAGGTTTGCTGTGACAGTTTTCTGCATAAGTCATTTCCTACTGTACTATCTTTTATTATGTATTTTCTATAATTTTTCGTATTAATGACTTGATCTTGAATGGCTAACATAAACCCTTCTGTTTCAGGGAATAGTTCACTTAACTCTAGCCATTTGTTAGAAGCCTCTTTATCTATGTATGTTTGGTGTAAATCGTTGGGATGTCTTCCATGTAGTTCCTTTTGCCTCCACTTCCTGTGTATCTCTTCTATATGTCTCGCTCTATCTACTGTCTCAATATTGCTATCATCGATAAGGTTCAATGGTGTATATTGTTTGTCTATCTCTATAATTGTTTTGTGTAATTGACTGTTGATTTTCTTCCGCCAGAAAAATTGTTTTAAATTTATGATTTGCCTTTTATGAAGGTGTGATATTTCGACTAGTCCCCTGCCACCTTGTTTTCTGGACATTATAACTCTTTCTATTGCTGATTTTGGGATGGTGATATCTATGTTGTGTCAGTGTGGTTCTTGTTTTTACTTCAAGAGCATGTAATTCTGTGTTAGACCATTTTATTACACCAAAAGAATAAGTGAGTATAGGAATTGCGTATGTATTTATGGATTTAAATAGATTTTTACTAGATAAGTGCATTTTAATTATTATTATTATTATAACTGTCTGGTTTACCCTGAAAGGAAGTTAAGTCTTCAGAGGAATATAATATTATATGAATTAGTAATATAAAAGGGAAATGGGGTGATTACCGAGATGATGACTAAAAGATACGTCTTCATCTGCCTAGCCTTCTCCCAACTATGTTGGGTTCAGCTTCCAGTCTAACCGGATGCAGCTGGGTGAATATCCCAGCAGCAAATTTTACGCGTCCACGTTGAGAATCGAGGTGTTAAATGATAGGATGTTTCTTATTTTTTTTATAGTAAGCTACGTAACTTGTTTCAATTAGGGCCACATTTTTTTTTATAACTGTGTATTTAAATAAATAGGGAAAAAATAAATCGCCTTAAAATTCAAGTTAGGTGGCTTGTCCCAGCTCCATTTTTTGATATAATTGCATTCACCAAAGCAACAATTTGCTGTACAATAAAAAATAAATAAATTCGTTAGTATATGCTTAAGACACATTATCTAAAAACAATTAAACCATATTAGAAAATCTAATTTAAAAGCACAGGGTAGTCGATCAAAGTTTGTCCAAGTAAAAATCAAAATTTTGGTGGCACTTTTTCAACATACTATAAAATGAAGCTTCGTGTTCGTGCGTGTGCGATCAATCACATTTCATTATTTCACATCTCTCAGTTGTGCACTTGCGTGTAACAGGTGTGTGATTAGTGCTATGATTTTCCGCCAAAAACGTAAGTATCATCTTGGGTGGCACGGGGGACAAAAATTGTTCAATTTTTGGTGGATCGATTTGCTGTTAATTTAAAGTGTTTTAATAGTAAGCTACACATTATAGATAGTGATTTGGGTTACGCATAAATCAGTGATATTAATTTAATTGTAACTAAAAACCCCTATTTTTAGAGATTTTTTTTATAAGTATCTGGTTTTAATTTTGGTGGCTCAATTTTGGTGGTTTTGGTGGCGTTTTCACGCCACCGGTCCTTATTTTTCACGTAAACTGAAGAAAAAATTTCGCCACCAAAATTGAAAAAATATTCAGTTTGTTGATATTGACCCAGCTGAATACCAGTATTTTATATGCAGCGACAGCATATCTGACCTCCATAACCCTGTTACTGGTTAAACGATACCCCTTGGTAAGACTGGTTGTCAGACTTTCGGGCTTCTGACTACCCGTAACGACTACCAAAGATCCACGAATGACAGCCGGAACCGTCGGCTTAACGCGCTTTCCTTTCGGAGGCACGGAGGGGTCTCGGTATGTAAAGATGGTCACCCATCCACAGAGCAACCGCGGCAAGCGTAGCTTAGCCTGATCAATTGGCTGTTATTACTTAGCCACGTGCCCCCCGACGGCTAATAGAGAATATGGAAGAAAAGACATGTTGCACCGACCGAATACATTGTGATAAGGACAGGTCAATGATGATAAATAAGTAATTATACACTTACGAATAACTTCTTTATTTTTCTATCCCTGAAAAGCGGGACTGAGCCTGTCCCGCGCGGGACATTTAATTTTAAGCTAAAAATCGGGAAGTCCCGTCAAAATCGGGACGTCTGGCAATGCTGATACTAATTGATAATATAATTACATTAATCAAACGCATACAGTATTAATTTATTTTCTCAAAAAAAATATATGTATATATATGTTTACAATTAAACAAACTTTGAGAAATAAACTTTTATAATATTCATTACTTATAATTTCGTTCACTGTTAAGTTAAAATCAGGTTTTAATCATTTCGTGTGTGTCGTACGCGCGGTCGTTTGCGGAGTGTTGGTCGGCCGGCGCGAGGCGCGGGCTGCGCCCGCGTTGCCGCCCCTCGTCCCGCTCCTTCCTCTCGCTCGCCCTAGTGCGGGGCGCGTACATATATGTCAAAAGGAAAATATAAATCATAAGGTTTCTACGTCAATATTCAAATAATGTGTAAACAAAAAGAGAGAACAAAGTAATCTAAGGTCAGAAACAGTCATTACATTTTGTCTGTCAAAAATTCCGAAATGCTGTAATTTACAACAGTAATGATCTAAGCCTTTTCTTAAATAAGTTTATATTTAATTGAATTAGGTATATGGTTGAATATGATTGGTGCCACACAAAAAACACTTTCGCTCCACTTTCATTAAATACATGTTTACTGCTAATAAAGAAATACGTCCAGTGTTACTTTTAATACGTGAGGATGAATAGCCTAGAGGAATGTACAAACAAACAGTATGTACTAACTAAAGGAATGCTCAGCGTGGCGTTGTGCGCGGATAACGTAATTTTCCGGATCGGGACGGGTGGTCCGTAGCACATGCTCACTACGAGTGCTACGGCTCTAGTCGGGCAGACCCTAGGGGCGCTCGTAGCTCGTAGGGGCTACATACGCTACGGACCCTCAAACAAGATCAATCTCGTATAATGGGTTATGCGAGACTGGTCTGCACTCTGATTGCGTAACACACTCGGTTGTTCATGTTTAATTTCGAAAAAGTAACATAGATCCATTTAAATGTCTGAAAGTTTGTCTTCTCGGCACAATGAAAATTTAGGATTTTCAAAATGAGAGGGATTGTTATTTCTAGGGTTTTCGGTACATGGCTGATCGCGCTTCTGGAACTTATAGGCGCAGCAAGGAAGCATCTTCAGTCGTCACTGCCATGCTCTTATTAGGAATATAAGAATCCCACGCGCGAACAGGTTTTATTACCAACTCGTCTTTTCGGATTATTCGATTACCCAAATTAAGTGGATATTCGAATAAATGGGGTATACGATATTTTTCCAACGCTTAGTAGCGGCATGTAGTGACGTAACTTTGGGCGTTGGGCTGTGAGGGGAAAAGTCGAAACTTTTCAGAAAGTTACAGTAAAAAATAATTGCTAAAAATTCATGTTTGTGTAGCGGTGAGATTGTGATGCCTTTTCTGGATTTCGACTATCACTAATCCTCCCTATAATTAACAAAACAGTGAATTAGCGATCCTAGACGTAGGCAAAAAGCCTGCCAAGCTGAAATGGGATTGGGCGGGTCACGTCAGCTGCATGCACAGTGACCGCTGGGGAACAGTCTACACACGGTCGCCTGAAGATGGACGGCGGCGGCGCCGCAATGGCCGGCCCAGGAACAGGTGACGAGGCGACCTAGACGCGTAGCACAAGGATTGGATCGAGGCGACTTTAGAAAAGGATGCCTGGAAGGAGAGTGAATGGAGGCCTTTGCTCAGCAGTGGGACAGGGAAGGAAGGCCTTTCTCAGCAGTGAGACAAGGAAGGACAACTTAAATAAAAAACATCACGCATGTTTCCCCGATGGTTTGGGCAGAGGTGTACCTACCTATACTACGAGTAGGTAGGTACACTCACATTTCCATAATTTGATGTAATTAAGTCCGGATTTTCACCAGATCAAATAAATAGCGTTCACCCTCGCCCCACCCCACATTTGCACCCCCCTCGCCTACACGGACCACCTGCCTGAGAAGCCGCGGCCGCGGGTAGCGCGCTGTCAGGCAGCTCACAGACAGTAATTGATTTTTCGTCATACTAACTTCAGCATAATATTGACGAACCAGTCCAATAAATATTTTACAATTTTCTACTTTTGATAAGATTAAACAACCAACCGAATGATACGACGGCACAATACGTGGACTTAGAATTAGAAGGTTTTGAGAAAAAAAAAAATAATAATAAAAAGACTAGCTTTAATAGCTTTTTAAATACTAAGACTCTTCACAGTCGTGAGATATGCAGTCTCAGGGAATATTTCCTAGAATCCGACGTGGGGATGCATCGAAATGTTGTAGCAGTGGACAAGGACCTTACCGCGCTCTCCTTGGCTAAAGAGAACTGGCGCAAACCTGTAGTGCTTGACACTAACGACCGCATGGAGGTATGGCAGAGTAAGGAGCTTCACGGACGCTTTTTCCGGGCCCTACACGGACCCGATGTAGACTTCCTAGCGTCCGTAGCCTGGCTACGTTCCGGGGAACTCTTCGGAGAAACCGAAGGGTTTGTCTGTGCAATTATGGACGAAGTTATGATGACGAATAACTACCGGAGATTTATTGTGAAGGACGGTACGGTTGACATATGTCGGGCATGCCACCGTCCGGGCGAATCAATCCGTCACATTATCTCCGGGTGTTCTCGTCTCGCTAACGGAGAATATTTGCATAGACACAACCTTGTAGCCAGGATTATCCATCAGCAACTTGCTCTGCAATACAACCTTGTGGAATCGGAAGTGCCGTACTACAGGTATGCGCCCGACCCAGTTCTCGAAAATGGCCATATCACACTGTACTGGGATCAATCCATCATCACTGACAGGACTATTATAGCTAATAAGCCTGATATAGTGGTGGTGGATCGATCAGAGCGGCGCGCAATGATTGTTGACATAACCGTCCCGCATTACGAGAACCTCGTGAAAGCCGAGAAAGATAAGCAAATCAAGTATCTTGACTTAGCTCGCGAGATTGTCGACATGTGGAATGTGGACTCAGCGATCATTGTGCCGATAGTCATTACAGCCAATGGCTTAATTGCCAAGAGCCTCGACCAACACCTGAGGAGGCTCTCGTTAGGCTGCTGGCTCAGGGGCTTAATGCAGAGAGTGGTACTCCTGGACACGGCTCGTATCGTTAGGAGGTTCCTCTCTCTGGAGCCCTGACCGCCGGTAGCTTGGACCCTGTTCCCGATATCGGTGGGCTACAATTTTTATATTTTAAAATGTTTTTTTTTATTTTTTTTGTATAGAATATTTTAAAATATAACAAGTTTGTTAAAAAATAAATAAACGAAATATGTAATAATAAAACTTTATTGCATAAAAGGTGTTGCAGTAAATACATTAAAAACAGTTGCACTACAATTTGAACACTGGTATACAACAAAAATGGTTGGGGTACTGTCCTCTTAGATAGGCTACATAATAGCCTGTAGTAAAGAGAAACAGGCCGTAAAAAAAAAATCTGTAAATACTTTCTTTATTTTCAAAGTACTCTCCACTAGCATCTATACAAAGTTTCATGCGTCTGAACCTTCTGATGCTTCTTTGGTTCCGTAAAGGAATTGACACCAAGTAGCTAGTCAAATTGAAAAAGCTCGATCAAAATCTTCCTCCCCCCCGCTTCTAGATCGCTTCACTTTGGTAGGCATTGATTCGTTTTGAAACACCCAAACCGTCGACTGGCGCTTCGTTTCTGGATCGTAATGATAAATCCAAGATTCATCACCTGTAATGATGACGTCAACACGCCGAGACGACCCTGCTTCAAATTTGTTTATCATATCACGGCACCATTCCACCTGGGCCTGCTTCTGAGCATCATCGGTGAGGTTGTGCGGCACCCATCGAGAAACTATCCTCCTCACGCGAAGATGCACATGTAGAATTTCGTAAAGGCTTCCCGATCCAACCAATGTGCTGAATCGCTTGATACGTAACTCGCCTATTGTCTTGTATTAGATTTTTCACTGTTACTCGTAGCATGTTTTCTTCCGTAACAGCCTTCAAGGGGCGGCCACTTCATTCTTCGTCCCCCAAAGTTAGTTGACCGCGCTTGAATTCGTTATACCAACGATACACATCCATGAATGTCATTTGAAGTCTATCGTACGATTCGTCCGGTTTCAGGCGACACATGAAATCGTAAAAAATCATAGCGCGAAAATGTTCCCGGCACAGATCCATTTTTTAATGAGACACGATCATTTAAACTAGCTCGCAAACAATGTGGAGGGAAATTTTGAAGTTGGAACGTACCTACCTATTTTTACTTATAAATAATCATATAGTTTCAAAATAGATTATAACTGTCCAGTCTCTCATACATAAAAACTTTTTTCGCAATACTTTCCGAGTGGCCTGGTACAAGTAGGTACATTACAATAGCATCTTTACTGTGTTCTTTCAGAATTTAAACCTATATCGTATCATCCAGCAATTGAATATCACTGACGTAATAAACACTTGGATTATACAGTCGAATGTGTCCGCATGAAGTTGCACATTCGAAGTGTTTGTGCACCGCTTTTAGGCCTCGTTTCATAATGAATTGTAAACTGCGCATCTTCGCACTGTCTCACTTACAGCGAGCTACTCTATACGACTGCTCTGAACATACCTAGCAACCGCTAATGGAGATGTGTTTTGCGCACGATGGAATACACTAAAAAGCTGAAACGGCTCAGAATTCAGTAGCTTCAATAATTCTGTAATTACAGAATTATTGAAGCTACTGAGGTCAGGGCAGTTTAATAATCATTGGCTATAATTAATTTGTGACATCGACGTCACAAATTATACAGAAATAAGTAGCATAATTCGATCCGAGCCTCGCGAAGCTTGTTAAACCGTTGATCCCGCTGGTCGTTGGTCGGCACGTTGTGGAGGTCAGATAGAGAGTCGCTCCTACTAGTACTTATTCAGCTGCATACAGCTAACCGCATACGGTTAGCCGCAACAAAATAGTTGAGAAAAGTCTAGAAAGGTGAGATTGAGATAGCATAGTTAGATCTTCTACAAATCTGCGAAAACAAACGATAGCTGATTAATTAGGCGCCTACTATATATAACATACACAATTATCACCACAAAACTTTTCGATATACTATTTATTCATCAATAATAGTGAAATTCTGGTATGTCAATTTTTGAATTCTTATAAAACGCCAAACGACTGACATCTTTTTGTCTCGTCGAAATTTATTTTTGTCTTCTTCTTCTTCTTCTCTTCGTTTAATGGCTTTTAAATTGAAATATGAAATTTGACATAATAATTTATTATCGACATTATGTACAAACGCCAGCTCATCAAGCTACTACAATCTGTCAAATTTCTTTAATAGAATTTCAACTTTATCGCTATGGCATAAGGTTCAAAGTTGATTGGGAATGTTTTACAGTTTCGGGTAGCTTGATGTGCTGACGTCTGTACAAAGAGTATTTAATACAAATTTATTGAAAAAAATATAATGTTGTAGGTGTATTGCGAAAGAATATTTTAGAATCTGGAAAAATGGTAGGTAAATATAATAGAATAACGGAGAAGTAGCCTTTAGCGTGGATGTAGTTTTATTTTAGCAAAAAATATTTTTTATGTCTATCAATGAAACTACTAATAAGAAGTAATCCTAACGAATATTATAAATGCGAAAGTAAGTTTGTTTGTTACCTTTTCACATAATTGACGTGTAAAAGTGTTTGTACAAACCTTACGTGTACGTACTTACAGAAAATAAATCATTAATTTATTATTTCTTATTTTATCATTTTACGGAAAACTATCATAACTCAAATAATTTTACCTATTCTAGACTCAATGAACATCGAGGAATGCCGCCAACATTGTTTTCAAATATTAAAGCCTCCTTTCACGTTCCGTTCTCCGTTCGTTATGTAGTTGCGGCTAAAATTGAAGCTTAAATTAAACGGGTGTAAAAATATCCATAAGGAAGCCGAGAGTCACTTATTCTTCCCGTTATTAAGTATTCGTTTCACACCAAATATTAAACTCGGTTCCCAGCTAATATTTTTCAAATCAAATCAAATCATCGATCATTTCATTTGATTTTGGCACAAATTTACTAAGTTTCATGTACAGACAGCCCCAGATTTACGCCTAAGCCCACAAGGCAGGCGGATAGGGCAGCATCATAGCAAATGCTACAGGCCTCGCGCTTTGAGGTGCTTAAAGCACCGTGCTCGTGCTCATATCCTGATACTACGCGCAATGAAGGGTTCCGTAGTTGGAATGAGTTTATCCCATGAAATCATGTTCTCCCATACATTGCAACTGCAAATGTAAGTTGGTCGACTATTACTCGTAAACTAGTAAAGCCGTGATAGCTGAGATAGTTTTTCTTTTAACTTCGTTTTGTAACTACTACCGTGAATTTTTTCACATATCCAAAAACAACCAGTTCTCCATATAAAATACTGGTATTCAGCTGCATCCAGATAGACTGGAAGCCGATCCCAGCATCGTTGGTAAAAGGCTCGGCGGATGATGCTAATGATCCAAAAACAACCATTTAGCTGGCACACTTGACTCTAACAAAAATTAGCACTTTAAAGCTTAATATTTCACAAATGAATCCCTGAAACTAAAAAAAAATGTTTTAAAAACCCGCAATATTTTTTAAAGACCTATCCAACGACACCCCACACTATGTGGTAGACGAGAAAAAAACATCCCCTTTTTACGTGTAGAGGAAGTAGGTACTAATCCTAAAAAATATTTTTTAAGGTTTACAAACCACTTTGTCGGCGTGATTAATATGTAGATCCATGCCAAATTATAGCTTTCTACTACTAAGAGTCTCTGAGTTAAGTTGCGGAAGGACAGACGGACATGGCGAAACTATAAGGGTTCCTTGTTGACTATGGAACCCTAAAAATGTGTTTTATTAAATTTTCTCCAAAAACGACGATGAAAAAATATACATATATTTTTTTTATTTATTTATTCAATGATATCAAAAGTACAGAGGTGTAACTTAAATCTAAACTCGCCAAACTTTTACGTTTGATGGCGAGCAATATGTAGTATATGACTCGTATATTTTGAACATATAACATCGTTTTTAAAAATGAAATATCCGTGAAAGGTAGCTTATGTCCTTTTCCAGGTCCCAGGCTACCTGTATCTGTCTATAGATCGGTTCACTGGTTTAGGCGTCGAAAGGTAACAGACAAACAGACCCAAGCAGCAAAAGTGGTCTAGTAATTCAAAGTATTTATTTCAAATAGGCACATAAAAGGCACATTTGAACGTCAAAAATTACAATAAAATAGAATTGATTCTAGTCGCCCATTCCAAAAGGTAGTTTTCGTATGGAGAATAAAAAAATAAATAAAATAAAAGATGAAATAATCCGACTGTGGCATCTTCAAAAAGTCACAATAGTCCCCATAGTGCTATCTATAATAGGAGTAATTCCAAAACAGCTACATCAATCTCTTAGTTCCCTCAACCTGCCACCTAACACCTACCACCTGCTGCAGAAGGCAGTGATTCTTAACACATGCAGACTAGTTAGAAAATTTATTCAGTGTGAATCGGACAACTTACACCAATACTCCTACTTAAATATTGTTTCGTCTACCACACAGTTTACTTAAAATATTACTCCCACACTTAACCCCACTGTTGGACACTTGGCTTAGGCTCGTGCCATCAGTATTATCCGGCTAGGCCGAGAGAAAAAAATATATAAACAAAATAATAATAATAATTTAATATTAATAATAATTTCTTTATTGCCATAAAACAGGTTACAGAAAAAATTTTAGACCCTGGCTCCAGAGCTAGGTTAGGGTACCTGTATTTCAGGAGCCAGTGACTTCATCCATTTAGGTTACAATCATGCAAGTTTTATGCAGCCTAAGGAACTTAAAATTAAGTCTATTAGCAAACATTTAATTTATGCACTAAAAATAGTATTAGAATGAAAGCAAGTAAAATATTATCATTTGAATGATAATATTTTACTTAAAGAATGGGCAAGAAACTCCACCGTTACTCTTTTACAATGTTTTACAATATTTTGCTTACATTAATTGTATAATGAATAATATGTGAAGACGATGCACCTAAAATAAAATTACTATACCACAATAGGTAAAAGAATTAAAAATGAAACCATGACATATACATTAATTATCTGATAGATACATGGTGCTCACATATTTACAAACATGGTAAAAGTAAACGATTTTCATTTAAATAAAAAAAAATACAAGTTATAAGTCAGGGTGTGAGTTAAAGTAATTACAGAATGTAAATCAATGACAAAAAGAGAATAATATTTACAATTAAATTAGCAACCATTTTGATTTTCTCTAGACTCTAGATTGTCCTATGGAGCAGGACCAGCATGTTTCCAAGCGTTCTTATCTTGGATATAATCTTCTAATTTGTAATATGCTTGTTTACAAAGTGTACGTTTAATGTGAGTTTTAAATTTTCTTTCATTTAATTGCAATATATCACAAGGTATTTTATTGTAACATTTAACACAGTACCCCATAAAAGATTATTATTATTACTACTCCCAGAAATGCACGAAAAATACATTGAACAAGACACAAATAAAAAAATGGCTTAAGCTAGTGATTCACAGTAAAAAAATTGATAATTCGAAGTGTTGTGGCAGTCTTGCAAGATTTTTTGAAACTTTATGGTTACAACCACGACATTTGTGAGACAACAAGAAGTGTGTTTCGTTCCAAGGCCACCTTAATGTTTTTAAAGCTCGAAAATCCCTATTAGTCAAAAACCGATCGACGCGGACGTCCAGAAATATTACCATTTTCAATGCCGACACCTAAATAAAAACATTAAAGTAAGACATAGGTAATAGCAATATAAAATAACCGTCCGGTTACAGAAATATTTGCGGAACTCTAATACCAAATAATGTGGCCAAGCAATGGTTCTGATATATACCATTTTTAAACAAAGTACGCCTATAACGGTTTGTTGTCAAAATGGCGACTTTCATTGTATGTCTTACTGAAACCAACATTATTTTAAAATTCAATAAACACGCTAATTTCAAGGGTCGTGTAAAAATTTTCATAAAAATCTTATTATACTTCACCGAAAATATACGTGCGTCATGCACATTCAAACACGATAAATTATGAGTAGAGTATTAGTTAACAATAAGTCAAGATGTATAATGTGTGTGTGTTTTAGCTAAATATTATCTAAAATATCTCTTAGATAACATTTATAATAAGAAATGGATGAATAACTTACCTTTAACAATATTAATTTTTACAAATGTCTGCAGCAACATTCACCAATTTACAACACGAGAGATGAGAGAGAGAGCTTGTAAGAGAGCACAAAAATTGATCAGTCGCTATGGAGACATCCCGTGGCCACCGAGGTCGCCAGATTTAACTCAGTCCTATGGATTTTTTTATGGGGGTATCTTAAAAGCAAAGTATACGCTAATAACCTACGGACTATCATGCAGTCGAAGGAAAATATTCGCAGTGAAATACAGCAAATTCAGCCGAGCCTGCTACAGCGCGTGGAACACGCGGAACGTAACACGGTGGAACGTTTCGTACAGTGTGTGCGACTGAACGGACAGCATTTGGACGAAATTATTTTTAAAAACTGAAATCCGCATCATAAGTCCATCAGTTGGTTCTCTATTGTGTTTCCCAATTTTTTTATCCATAATCTAGTGCCATATTTTTTTTTTGTCCTAATCATCATTTGTCCGAATGATAACTTGCCCGAACTTAATGTCACATACATAATATCACAAACGATAAAATTGAAAGCCCTAAATACAATATGCCCTAAATTTGTTTGTCATAATTATTACAATCAATAATATACAAAAGTCTTAAAACCGTTTTCAATAAAAGTTATGTCCTAAATTCAAATTATTTAATGTTTATGTATCCTAATAATGTTTTTAAAACAAAGTATACAAAGTCTCAGCCGCGGCGGCTCGCTCTCAGCCTCCTGCTCCTCAGCCCGCGGGCCACCTCGCTCCTACGCGCCTACGCGATTCTAAATTACGCTCTGGGGGTAGGGCAGACAAGACTGCGTGGAGTCGGATTTACAGCGATTCATTTCTGTCACTAAAATCTAATTTTCAACCGACTTCAAAAAAAGGAGGAGGTTCTCAATACGGTTGTATTGTTTTTGTTGGGGAATTTTAGGTGACTGAATCAAAAAAACTCCAAATATGCTAATTATAGTCAAACATGTATTGCGTTGAAGACGAACAAAGGTGGAAGAAAAAAACAAGTACACTTACATCTAATTACAATCTACATAGTTAGCAAGACGTTGAATTGCTCATTCTAATCGAGCAGGCGTTTGGCTCGAACATGCCCCCAGACGTTGAAAGCAGCAGAACCGCTTTCAACCAGACGCAGAATCAACGGGCAGTGGACAAATCCTATTAAAGGCTCTCCTGACGACTCCAGCGGATGTTTTGACGTCTGCCACACGAACAATTCCATCCGACCCTGGATGGACGGCGACGACTCTTCCCAATCTCCATTTAAGAGGAGGAAGGTGATCCTCCTTTATGATGACCAAAGAACCCAACTTTAGCGTGTCTTTGCAGGTATGCCACTTGGTTCTTTGCTGCAGCTCGGACACAAACTCTTTACTCCAACGAGCCCAAAAATGCTGGCGTAGCTGCTCGATCCGTTGGAAACGAGACAATGAAGCAGTGGAGTAGTTCTGTAGATCTTGCTGCGGAAGTGACGTCAGCGGCCGGCCAACAAGAAAATGACCCGGAGTCAGTGGAGTGCAGTCCGCTGGATCGGATGAAAGCGGCGTCAGTGGACGTGAATTCAATATCGCCTCAATCTGGACTAATGTGGTGTTAAGCTCTTCAAATGTTAATTTACAATTTCCCAACACTCGCCTGAGATGATATTTTGTTGACTTAACACCCGCTTCCCAGAGTCCGCCAAAATGAGGAGTGTACGCGGGTATAAAATGAAATTTAATTCCGTCATTAGCCAATTGCTCGCCCAAGGAATTGCAATTAGATTTAAGGAACTTCGAAAGTTCATTGCAGGCACCGACGAAAGAGGTACCGTTGTCGGAGTAGATGTCACTGGGTTTTCCCCGTCGTGAGATAAATCTAGATAAAGCTAGTAAATATTTATTACTGGTTAAGTCACTCACCAGCTCTAAATGAACAGCCTTGGTGGTGAAGCACACAAAAATGGCTATGTACACTTTCACCAGCCTACATCCCCGACCTTGCCTACTAGCGGCCATGATGGGACCAGCATAGTCCACACCAGTGCTGTCAAAAGGATAACCACCTGGAAGGAGACGCTGCTGTGGCAAATTACCCATCATAGGAGTAACTGTTCTACCCGACATGCGACAACAACGCACGCAATTACGATAACAACTCTTTGCTAGGCTTCGTCCGCCTATTGGCCAGTATGAATCCCTAATCGAAGCCAGCAATAACTGAGGGCCTGCATGCATCAACTTTACATGTTCAAATTCGAATAGTAATTTCGTAAATTTGTGAGTGGACTGTAAAAGAATAGGGTGCTTTTTATCAAAAGAAAAAGTTGAATTTGCTAAGCGTCCTCCGACACGCATGATTTTATTATGATCTAAAAATATATTAAATTTTATAAGGGCGCTTTTATAAGGCAAATTCTGATTGTTTATGAGTAATTTATACTCGGGAAAAGACTCAATTTGGCTTCTAATTATAATAATATTTAATGCATCCTGCAACTCGACTTGTGATAGAAAACTAATAGAAGGTGTTTTCCTGCACAATTTTATAAACCTTAAAACTGTTGCTACACTACGGATCAGCCTTAAATAACTAGAAAAACGATTAAAATCTATGAATGTATGACAGTGACTGTTATCACTAACACTAGCGCTCAATAAAACATGGGGTCGAGTTTCAGGCAGCTTGTCTGACTCTAACGATTTATGTTGAGACGGCCAATGAGATTGGACTTGCTTCAAAAAACTGGGACCGCTCCACCACAAGTCCAAAGTTTGCAGAACACTAATATCCACGCCACGAGATATTAGGTCTGCAGGGTTCTTGGCGGTTGGGACGTGTCGCCAAGTACAGTGCCCCGCCTTATCTAAAACTTCAGCAACGCGATTACGCACAAATGGCTGAAGCTTAGAAGGTAACATCTGCAACCATCCCAACACGACGGTGGAGTCAGTCCAGCAATAAACATGACTAAACTTTAGTCGCAGTGAACTCACAACCTTCTCGCACAAACGAGCTCCGACTACGGCGCCACACAATTCCAGTCTTGGAATGGTGGTCGGCTTAATTGGTGCCACTCGACTTTTAGCGGCTAACAGACGAACCATGTACTCACCCTGGGCGTTGGCACTACGCACATAGACGCACGCACCATACGCACGCTCAGATGCGTCTGTGAATACATGTAGTTCCAGTATAGTATGCGCATCACATATAACGAGTCGTGGAACACGATAATTATTAATAAGCGGCAATGCTTTGACAATAGCATTCCAAATAGTATTAAGTGCCGGGGTTAATGGCTCATCCCACGAGAGCTTGTCTAACCACATCCGTTGTAAAAACATTTTCATTGTGACTACGCAAGGAGATAAAAGTCCTAAGGGGTCAAAAATACGTGCTATTGCGGAAAGTACATCACGCTTTGTAAAAGAATCCTTAGAAGGCAACGTTAAACTTGAAAACCCAAATTCGTCGGAACTAGAAAACCAGTCAAGCCCTAATAACTTGTTGGGTTCATTAGATCCCATATCTAAATCTAATGACGACTGAGAAGTTCCGGAAACTAAGTTAGGGACGTTGGACCTCCACTTTCTAAGCGGCATGCAAGCAGATGCTAGTGCGTTGGTGACCTCTGTGCGGATAAACATTACTTCATTTAAATCATCAGCTCCTGTCAAGAGGTCATCAACGTAAAAGTCATGCATGATGACGTCAGCAACCCTATCTCTGCTAGCTGAGGATGACTCACCCACAGAACACGAAGTGATCTTAGTGTCATTGGTTTGATAGTCCATCCCTATTTGCTTGAGGCAGCGTGTAGCAAGAAATGGTGCACTAGCCGTACCATATGTGACGGTATTCAATTTATAAACCTTGACAGGATCGCATGCATTATCACGCCACAGAACCTGTTGCAAGTACCTATCAGATGGGTGGACGTATATACATCTATACATCTTCGCAACATCAGCTGACAAGACGAACTTGTGTTGTCGAAACCGAAGAAGTATAGCTACAAGATCGTCCTGCACTGTAGGACCCACCATCTGCACGTCGTTGAAGGATACTCCTGAAGAAGTAACACAGCTTGCATTAAAAACTACACGGAGCTTGGTAGTTGTGCTACACTCACGGAGTACCCCGTGGTGTGGTATGAAATATCCACTGGGACTGTCATTATCCTTTTTTTCGGTCATATGTCCCAAAGTCTCATATTCAGACATGAAGTCACGATATAACTTACCGAACTCAGGCTTGGACTTCAGTCTGCGTTCTAGAGAATGTAGACACTTAGAAGCCCTTTGGAAAGATTCTCCTAATAAAATAGCAGGATCTTGCTTAACAGGAATACGAACGCAAAAATGACCGTTCTCTAAACGTGTCGTATTCTTAACAAAATGCTCCTCACACAACTTCTCCTCAGGTAAATAATGTGAGGATGGTGAATTAATTTCTTCTAGATTCCAGAATTTTTCTAAATCGGTGCGGATTTTATTTAATTCACCGTCACTAGGGGAATCAGTTTGAGTTAAATTGCATGAAATATCATTCGAAATTAATTTACCATTATTATAGGTAACAGGGCCAGAAACAATCCAGCCTAACAACGTTTCACACAACACTGGCTTACCTACTCCTAGTCGAATTCTCTGTGAGCCAACCAAGTCCCAGAAGAGATCCGCTCCTATTAAGACATCTACTTCTGAAGGCTTGTAAAAGGTGGGGTCAGCTAAACATATGTTATCTGGAATATTCAGATCTGAAATGTCGACTTTACGACTGGGCACAACAGTCGTCAATGATGGCAAAACAAAACAATAAAACTTAGCAGCATAACTATTGTCTAATGACGTCATTTTCACATGACATGTTTTGCCTACACGAGAACTTACGTTATTAATGCCATAGACCGAACCATTTATCTGACTAGTATTTAAGTTAAGCCGTGAACATAATCGTTCCGTCATAAAACACGATGTACTACCACTATCAAGCATGGCTCGCACTATGTGCTCACGATCATTGTGATCACATAACTTGATAAGAGCGGTGGACAATAACACAGCGCGTTGTTTACATTCACTACTTAACGAACTGAGCTCCGCAGACAAAGTTAAATTATTTGCACTCGCATCAGTAGTGCTAGCTACGGCGTCAGTGGGTAATGACGTTGATACGGAATGAGACGAGCTACCGTGTGATTTATTGTCATTATTGCAAGAATTCGCCGTACCTTTATTCTCCGATGAATGAATTAAAGTGTTATGTCGGCGCTTACATATCTTGCATCCTGGCTTTTTGCATCGGTTAGCAAAGTGACCTGCACGAAAACAGTTATAGCACACTTTATAGTTAGGTATTAATTTGAGTCGCGCGTCTATGCTAAGTGCAAGGAATTGTGAACAATTACTTAAAACGTGATCAGCTTTACAGTGCGGGCACAACTTATTTAATTCAGTGCTGGAATTATTAGAATCGTGTGATGTAACCATAGATTTTACCTTATGAGAATGTGAACTAGACTTAGCGGGAGTGGGATTACTGCTATTTCGTGCTGTTTCTAACGTTTCTAATAAGTCAGCGCGAAAGCGAATAAATTGAATAAATGCAGCAAATGTTATAGTGCTATCTTTGTCTATACGACCCTTGTGCTCTTCCCACTCACGATAAGTTAACTGATCTAGTTTCCGAGTTACTATGAATATTAATAAAGTGTCCCAATACTTGATGGGCTCATCTAATGATTCCAACGCACGGAGATTTTTATTAAGTTGATCAATCAATCCTTTCAACGCAACAGAGGACTCCTTTGCAATAGCATTCAAGTTAAATAAGGATGACACATGATTCTGGACTAACAACCTTTTGTTATCGAAACGATCACAAATGAGCTTCCAAGCTGTATCATAATTGCTTGCGGAAAACTCAATCGCATGGATTACAACAGCAGCAGATCCTTCCAGGGACGCTCGCAAATAATGGAATTTGTTAACCTGATCGATTTCATCGTTACAGTGAATGAGGCTAGTAAAAGTGTCACGGAACTCCAACCAATTGCTAAAACTCCCATTGAATTTAGGTAACTGTATCGTGGGCAACTTAACAGGCTTACGTTGACTGATACGGGTACATTTTTCACTACTCATCGACTCATTATCATTGTTATACTGACATAACAACTCCTGTGACCTAGACAGTGCTTTGTAGTATTGTGACTCAAATTCAGTACGCTCAGAGAATTGAGCTTGAACATCTTCTACTATACATTCCAATCGCAACTGTACCTCATCGTAATGCTCATACAACGACTCGATTCTTCCTATCCGTAACTGCAATTCCTTGACCTCACAACTAGTTAATTTCTTGTCACTGGACGCATCAAGGTAATTGATGAATGCAGTTAAGCGTCCCTTGAAGCTTCCTCGTTTTTTGACAAGTTCTCTTTCTTCGGACATTCTGGGAATCGAATGTAGTCAACCTGAAATTTGTATAACAACAACTTAGGTATATTTTTAGAAAATACTTAATTTAAGGTACCTACGTATTACTAATATGATTTAACAATTTAATCAAAGATGAAATAGTGAATTATTACCTGTTGTAAATATATGTGAATACAAAATGAGATTTTTAATTTTGACTTTTACTTAAGCTACATAAATTCCTCGAACTTGAACACTTAATTACGTAACGTCGAACTTTAACACAATACTTTAACAAATAATCAATTTAATTGACTAATACGGGTTAATTAACTGAATAAAAAATAATTAAGACTTGTAATATATATCTAACACCAACCTATGCACATAAGAATAGTTAACTAAAATAACTGCTATACAATTATAAATGTAGCAAAATATCTACTGGACTTTTCACTAAAAGAACGTATAATCGTATTTGCAAAATAAGTAATAATCATCAAATAAATGATATATATGTACTCACTAGAAACTTTTTACAATGCAAGTAGGTAAGTACACAAATATGTTAATTTTAACAATATAAGTATTCAGGCAAATTAAACACTAACCTTTTAAATCCTTAATTATGGTTAAATACTACCTGAACGAGTGTTGGGTGATGATATTTTAACTCTAAAATTCTTAACACCGTAAATTAGCTTGACGTCCTTTGTTCACAGTCACATTGCCGGCGTATAACCTCTTCGGCAAAATTCCACGATAATAATATCAAATCCACTGATTTTTAGCAAATCTTCTTGTGATTACCAATCCGGCTCGGTATGGACCAAAATGTTGGGGAATTTTAGGTGACTGAATCAAAAAAACTCCAAATATGCTAATTATAGTCAAACATGTATTGCGTTGAAGACGAACAAAGGTGGAAGAAAAAAACAAGTACACTTACATCTAATTACAATCTACATAGTTAGCAAGACGTTGAATTGCTCATTCTAATCGAGCAGGCGTTTGGCTCGAACAGTTTTTATGTTTGTTACCTTAGTACGCCGTCATTTATAAACCGCTTTGGAAAATTCTTTTTTATTTCAAAGGATATACTTCCAGATTGGTCCCATTTTTATCAAAATCCAGTTCTGATGGTGGGATCCATAAGGAATTGAGAGAACTCCTCAAATATTATAGGCACGCTTATAGCGATTTGGGTATTTTTTATAGTAACTCGTGCATTTTCTCTCGGAACCATCATTTGGTGAAGTGAAACTGATGAAGAAGACCACAGATGGCCACCGGAACTACTCAATAATAAGTGTTTCACGGGTTGCGATTCGATTACTTTAATATGGTTGCTAAGCAATTCATGCTCGACACAATGCGAATGGTGAAATGAAGCTGATGGTGGAATACTAGGAGAACTCCTCAAAAATTAACGTCTCTGCATCGAGAAAAGTAATCTATATGACGGCGCGGTCATAATATGAACGCGCGAATATTATTATTCTGCGTTCTTTTATTTAATTTGTGTAGTGAATTTGGTTGATCAAATTATTTGTATCGTAAACACTGATTTAGATTTTATTGTAATATAAGTCGCTCAACAAAAGAGGGGACTACTTAGTCCGTGTGGGCTTGCGAGTGACGTCAGCGCCGGAAGTAGTATCGCTTGTTGTAGCAAAGTGGGGGTAGTGGGGCGACCGGTGCCTTTATAAAGCAGCCGGCGCACAGTGTATTTTTCGGACCTAAAAATGGACACCTCTTTTTTATTTAACTAATCGTTTGTGTTCGTCATTTAGAACATCAGAGTAAAACTCCCGCGAGTCAGTTCTTCTTAGTTTCGGAGAAAATAAATATTAAAGTTAGTTTTTTTTTATGTGATTTTTTATAAAACCGTTAATTTCTCAATAACAGTTAGACTATATCGATTGAAACTTTAGTATGTTATGTAGCAATAAACAACACACTTAATTGCGAAGAAAATATTTCCTAATTCAACAGGAACAACGTGAATTATTTTTTTTCTGTTTTTAGGTTTTTATTTTTTTTTGCGAGGATGTATTGGTATTCGGATTTATTTTAAATAGGAAATAATTATTTATACTAATGTGCATCATACTGTTTTTTTTCACAACCGAATTCTAATATATCTAAGAGTTACTGGAGTTCAAATTTTTTTCAGATTTTTCTGTTAATTTGGTGTCTAGGGTTGTCAACTTTTTACAACACAAAAATATAATTAAAATTCAAAATACAAGAAAAGGTAATTAATATGTTATTTATATGTTATATTTTAAAATTATAATTCTTCTGTGACAACCCTATCAAAATAATTTAAATTTCTTTTTTTTCAGAGATATATCAAGATTCGGATTTGAAATTATTAGGGATAATGCCTAACAATAAAAGGCAAATTTTTGGTCAAAAAACTAATCCGAATCATTATTCGGATTAGTTTTTTGACCAAAAATTTACCATTGTACATTTCGGAGGAAAAAAATAAAGTATGAAATTAAAAATAAAAGCTGTAACTTTACTTTCGTACAACCTTTTAGGGTGAATCTTTTTTAAATTATACCTTATGTACATAGGAATAATATCTCCAAGAATCATTAAAATCACATACCTTTTTCATTGTAAAAGTAGGTTTCTATGGTTTTTTTGAAGTTTCAGAGTTCGATTTTTAAAAATTTATCTCTCTGAAACTAAGAAGAACTGACTCGCAGGAGTTTTACTCTGATGTTCTAAATGACGAACACAAACGATTAGTTAAATAAAAAAGAGGTGTCCATTTTTAGGTCCGAAAAATACACTGTGCGGCGCGCGTTGTGGAGAAGCACTTTGACTCGGTCCGTGGCGCTGGCCGTACGCTCGCAATTTCACATACCTCTTTGTCTTGATTTTTCGTTGTCATCAGCTCGGAAATCCTACATATACTAATATTATAAAGCTGAAGAGTTTGTTTGGTTGAACGCGCTAATCTCTGGAACTACCAATCGGATTTGAAAAATTCTTTTTGCATTTGATAGCTCAATTAACATCACGCTATGACCTTTAGGAGCCGAGCAAAATGAAAAAAGGTCAGAAAGAACGCTAAGCAAAAACGAAGTAATAGCGCGGGCAGGCTATGCGATGCGACGGGGTGGGTCGGAGTAACAAGAAATTTCATGCGGACGAAGTCGCGGGCAGAAGCTAGTATTTTATAAAAGGCGATGGGCAAGGTGACATTAGGCTATTGTAACTTAGATACATTATAAACAGACCCACTAAAAAGAGAAAATAAAAACTTTTTAACAAAAAAAAACCGACTCCCAAATAAAACACTACAAAGAGAAAAATAACTTTAATTTCGGAAGTCGATGGCAAAAACTAAAATACAGATCCAAAGACACCGTCTTCCGAATTTAGTTATTTTTCACTTTGTAGTGTTTTTTTGGAAGTACCGGGCTATTAATAGGTACAATGAGACCTCATCTGTTTGTGACAGAAAAATATCTGGCCGTCCACGTAGTGTTCGTACGAAAAAGGTGGCCAAAGCAGTAAGGGAAAGAATTTAAGAAATCCTGTCCGAAAGCAAAAGATTTTATCTCGGGAGATGAAGATAGCACCCAGAACCATGTCGCGTATTTTAAAAGATGACTTAGAACTTGCAGCCTATAAGAGACGCACTGGTAATTTTTTAACTGATAAATTAAAAAAGAATAGATTCGTAAAATCGAAACAACTACTGAAGCGGTACGCAAAGGGAGGTCACAGAAAAAAATTGTTTACGGATGAGAAAATTTTTACAATTGAGCAACATTTTAACAAACAAAATGACCGTATTTATGGTCAAAGCTCTAAGGAAGCTTCCCAATTAGTCGACACAATGCAACGTGGGCATTATCCGACTTCAGTGATGGTTTGGTGGGGTGTTAGCTATGGAAGGAGTGCGTGCTTCTATTGATAACTGGCCTCAACGTTTAAAGGACTGTATTGCAGCCAATGGAGACCACTTTGAATAAGGTTTGAATTTTTCAAATTGTTTTATATTTATGTATTAAACTAACAGACTGTAAAAGTAATAAATATTATTTGAAAAAAAAAAAATTTGACAATATTTATGGCAAGACTACGTAGTATTCGATATTATGACAGGATAGTTTTAGAAGTAAAGATAATTCTTCATTTCTTTTCTTCATTCTTAGGCAGGACATCTTCAATCTTCTTATTCAAAATTTCTAATAAAGAATTTATTGCTGCATATCGTATATTGTATTCTACAGCCCATTTTCTAAGAGCACTATGTACTTGATAAAAGTCTAAATTTAAATCGCTTTTTATCGATAAAACGTCGTTTTGTGCAGAATTATTAATATAAACATTTTGCCTAAAATTGTCAAAATAACTATTTTGTACGGAACCTTCTCCTATTTTTACGATTCGTACTTCGCCAGATACTAAACATAAAAACATAAAGATACTAAACACAAAAACATAAACCGACACCATAATAGCATTTACAAGACCATTATAAACCAATGTATTCTTGTACAGGACACCACGGATATATTTATTTATTTAATACAGCACATAAATAGCACATAAATGTAATGCATTTGGGTGATGCAGAGACAAACAGTGGTAGGTGCAATCATGAACATTGAGGAATAAATATTTTAAATATAAAGATACGCATAAACCTATAAAACTGAATATAATATATACCTAATTACATATAAATATAAGTACAAATAAATATACATAAATAAACTCAATAAAAAGAAATAAGATATACAATGAGAAAATATTACCGCTGTGTTGATACTGCCATATATATATATAGTTTTGGATACTAAGTATATTATATTAAACCTCTATAATCGTGTTAACGTTATAACAAAATTGGTTTATACCACTATAAAACCGCTCCATTTTACTTATAATTGTTCTGTAAAGTAAATTTATAAACACTTTTAAAACCAAGTAATAAATTTAATTAGTTTCCAGTACGTGTAGTTCTGTTTATCACTCTTATTGGCGTACTTTACTTATAGTAGTTCTATAATGCTGCTTGTTAGCAGTTATATGTATAGTTTACCAGTATATCTACTCGTGAGTGCATTTACACCCTTGCGATACTTTTATAGGACACCAAAGCTTATATTGTACCCTTAATTTCGACCTATAAGTAATTGTAAGTTAATGTATAAGATCAGATATACTATAAGGCTCAACTAACTCCATGCTTGCTATTATAAGCGTGGCAGCAAATACTAGAACCGTTAAGAGAACATTATAAGTGCTGGAGGCCTATAACATCTGCACTATAGGATAATTTTGCTGTTTGGGGAGTTACTTTCGCATGTATAATATTAGTATGTTAAGTATCCTCGTCATGACGAATGAATGATTGAACCTATTAGTTACAGATATGAATCATGGTTATGATCGATGCATTTACTCTTCGCAATATGGCCGTAAGCTTGAAATGATTTCGTGCTAATCAAGCGTCCTCGTCATCTGCATGTCCGGACTTTAAAAGACGCTGTGACCTCTAAGTTCGTTTGGGTCTTTCTTCTCAGAATAGTTTGATAAGAATCATCGACCTCATCTTGTTTTAAATCATAATTTAGTTTGGACGTGTAAAAGTATTTTTATTTTACTAAATTTTAGAAATAAGTATAATTTATCATTTATGTAAATGGCTGTGCTGTGAATTGTGGCCCAGAATAAAACTGTCCTTTGTTTCCAAGTACTCTTGGAAGCTGTGAAAACAAACCACTTTTGTTTGACAACAAAAATTACGTAGCCTTTTGTAAAGCTTAGACTTATTTGTTCAGTTACCTACTTGAAATGTTACGTAAGTAGATACTTTGTCAGAGCGTAAATGCTTTGCACAGTACCACCTTTATTCACAAAAAATAATTAAAAACTCAAACCATACTACGGCAAAAAAGCCAATTAAAAATGTTCAAGCAAGGAGTCGCACGTCCTTACTAAGTGAGGTCATGAAGGATTTAATCGTACAGATTACGTGGGATTCCGTAGTTGGGTTTTATTTCTTAACCTTTTATTTTATTTCAAATTTCTCATTTTATTTCAATTATTTTGGGGTCAGGGATCATTTCCTTAGTTTGGGAACATTCAACAAACTTTTTGTATGATCCGTTCTAAGTGATACTAATGTTATTAAAGAAAAAAACTTTTGAGACTCCCACTTGTTTGGATATACGTCATATTGAGTTTGTGTTAAGGGACCGGCGAACTACGCATGCTAAATTGCTAATGCGTGGTTCATACAAACGTAATACCAACATTATTTGTAAATCAAACGTATTCTTAAGGTGTGTATTTATTCCCATTGGATTACAGAATATCTAGGTTTCCAAATATATATTTTGAAAGGACTCTGATATAAAGACGAGATATTGAAGAATTTCAAATGTCTATAGAAAACTTATTTTTCTCATAACTCTTCTTTAAATCAGTGTCCATTCAAAATATACATTTGGGAATCTAGATATTCTGTAATCCAATCGGAATAAATACACGAGTACTATAGCAATATTTGATTTTTTTTTTTTAGCAAGAGTCCCACGAGACCTAGACCTAGTTATACGAGTACTATAGCAATCTTAGTGACCCTACCATGGCCCCAAGACTCCCGCGACACCTTCACCTAGCTATACGAGTACTACATCAATCTTTGTGACCCTACCATGGCCGCAAGACTCCTACGAGACCTTCACCTAGCTATACGAGTACTATATCAATCATTGTGACCCTACCATGGCCACAAGGCTTCCGCGAGACCTTCACCTAGCTATACGAGTACTAAATCAATCTTTGTGACCCTACCATGGCCCCAAGACTCCCGCGACACCTTCACCTAGCTAAACGAGTACTATATCAATCTTTGTGACCCTACCATGGCCCCAAGACTCCCGCGACACCTTCACCTAGCTATACGAGTACATACTATATCAATCTTTGTGACCCTACCATGGCCCCAAGACTCCCACGAGACCTTCACCTAGCTATACGAGTACTGTTGAGTATGACTGTAGAAGGCTGGTAAGAAATTGTATTTTTTTTGAAGGACCAATAATTAATAAAAAAAATAGCTGTATCAATATGTAGGTAAAGTTTGGAAAGTGGATCTTTGCTCGTAAATAGGTAGATAATTCAGTATGCCACCTACCTCAAACTTCCACACGTACCTACGTTTCTTCACGACAGCCTTGCACGGCAAGGGGTCCTGGTATCGAAGGCGGAGGCGAGCGAGGGCACTAAACGTTCCAAAAACACCATCTAAATTGGCACAGCACTGCGAGAACGTCTCACACAATGGATACTGCACGGCAGTGTAGAAAATGAGTTAAACTTGTCTTATTCACGGAATAGTTTCTCAATTAAAACAAAGAGACGTGACCGATAATGTCTGATCACGCAAGCCAACTGGCCAATCCCCTCGCGCAGAGGTTGCACGAGCGTCGGCCACGATTCAAAACGACGGTAGTCGTAAGAAAGCGGATGACAAAACATAAATCATCCACCCTCATATAAGCAAAGATCCAACATACCCCCCACCGAAATTATCATGATAATTTCAGTTTAAAAAAAAATAAGAGAATATTGCTATTGCAACTGATATGTGGTAGGAAAATTACCTTGAAACGGGCAAGAATAAACAAAAACTAAAATTAAGTAATAAACAAAAACTAAAATTAAGTTAAGATATTAATTAAAATCTAAGGTACAAGTTTTGTAAATATTTAATTAGAATATGGAAAAGGGCAAACCTTATTAACAGGTCTTTTAATGATTCCCTTTTGCGTCTTCAGAGTAACAACGCGAATTATTTTATCTGGACCTTCATGGAGACGCTCCACTCTGGCCCGAACCCAGTTTAGCGGACGAATCAGCTCAGATTTGATGAGAACTAGATCACCGATTTTAATATTAGGAGGCGAGGTGAACCACTTTGCTCTTTGCTGCAAAGTATGCAGGTAGTCGTCAGACCACTTCTTCCAAAACGTTTGGGAGATTTTCTGCAAACACTGCCAACGTGACAGTCTGTTAGTAGCTACGTCTAGAAGACCGTACTCGGGTACGGCGAGTAAGCTTTGACCTATCAAAAAATGTCCAGGCGATAAAATTTCGAATTCATCAGGATTGTCAGATAACGGGCACAACGGACGCGAGTTCATTACGGCTTCGATTTTACAGAAGACAGTGGTGAGCTCTTCAAATGTCAGTGCCTTGTCACCTACTGCACGGAGGAGGTGGCGCTTGGCCGACTTGATACCGGCTTCCCACAATCCGCCCATCGAAGCTGCCGTTGGAGGAATATTTTTCCATTCAATAGAACGAGTTGCGCAACCGTCGGCAATTAAAACGTTATTTTCTTTAAAAAAATTGCAAACTTCTTTCAATTGTTTCGCAGCTGCGACAAAGTTCGTCCCGTTATCGGAATGTAGACACGAGCACAGACCGCGTCGCGCTACGAACCGGTCTAGAGTTGCTAGAAAACAATCAGCTGATAAGTCGCTAATGACCTCAATGTGTACAGCCTTTGTGGAAAAGCAAACAAAAAGGCACATGTAGCACTTTAGAATTTTTGCATTACGATTCAAACTCGCTTTTATGTGAAACGGCCCACCTAAATCGCAACCGACATGATCAAAAACCTTATTAGGTTTTAATCTTTCAGCAGGTAACGTACCCATGTACGGTTGGATTGAGGTAGGGTTGCATTTAAAGCATACGATGCATTTAGACAACACACTACGAATCATACTGCGAGCGGATACGATCCAATATCGTTTGCACAAAATTCCTTGCAATGAACGAGGTCCTACATGTAGGTACACGTTATGAAAATGTTCTATTATTAAAGTTGTTATGTGACATTTTTTAGGTAGCAACAAGGGGTGCCTGCTATTGTAGGGTAAATCTGCTAGCGAGATTCTACCCCCCACCCTGAGGAAACCATGGGCATCGACGAAGGGTGATAGCTTCCTGAGTGACGAAACAAATTTATTATTTTTTATATGAGTGATTTCGCTACAAAAGTAGGTAGCTTGTGTACATTTCATAATAACGTCATGGGACGCATTTAACTCGTGAGTTGAGATCGGACCAACAGAACGCTCGTTCTTAAGTAACCTACAATTTTTAGCAAATCGCAAACACCAAGCGACGATACGTTGCAATCGGTTGAATGAAGAGTATTTTTCAAAAAACGTTTCTAAAATATCGTTAGGTACATTTTGAGATGCACAGGAAAATGTATCAACGTTTGTCTTTAGTTCCAAAATGTCCGTTTTTTCAGTGACGTAAAAAGTACTGATTGGCCATTGATGAACGTCATCAGATAGCCAGGCGGGACCATGCAGCCAGAGTTCATAATCAGCTACGAGCTGAGTGGGCATGGCGCCGCGCGAACAAACGTCAGCAGCGTTGTTTTCGCTCCGCACGTGGTACCAGCTGTTCGACGGAACCACGGACACGATTTGAAACTAGTGTTGCCCAAATGCAAGACCAAGACAAGACCTTAGCCAGTCTTGGTCTTGGTCTTGCGTCAATACACCTGGTCTTGGTCTTGGTCTTGGTCTTGCGTCAATACACCTGGTCTTGGTCTTGGTATTGCGCTCTCAGTCTTGGTCTTGGTCTTGCAGCAAGAGTCTCGCAAGTCTTGCGAGACTCTACTACTTAGTCTAGACTACATTCAAATACCTATTAGCCTATTGCTCAGGGTGGCAGGGACATCGACGCGCAACCGCTTACCATGGATTCAGTACATGATTCTGGACCCCCCGCGTTGAAATTTTTCGTCGACTTTTTTCTGCAATTTTTTTACTGTAAACTGTATAAAATCATTATTTCTATCTGACCCAATGAGATTTTTAATTAAAAAATAGTAAATTCACTTGTTTCACTTAAAACAGCAATGTAAATAAAACTCGAAAGGGCTACCTGATCAGCTGTATTAGGTACTAAAGGTCATTTGCGAGGTCAACACTGTCTTCGTACCTACGCTATTCGCTTTCAAATGCCGCGACAAAGAGACCGCAGCGCCAAGCGGTCTGCTCGTATTATTACCGCACTTGAAAATAAACTTTAAAATTATTACAATAAAGTGCATAAATGCTTGAACCTGACAAAAAATGCGAAAGATTGCGGGAATCCCCGCGCGGCGTCGAGTCGGCCATGAATCCCAATTAATCTAACAGAAGCGTCACATGAGGCATTTTAATCATCTACATAATTGAATGACCCATTTACTACTTTTATTTTAGATTCGTTATGAGGGGATAATTATTTGTATAAAGCTTCATCGATTTAAGGGGGAAGCGCTAAGGTAGCCCGCGAAATTAAAATTCTTACGTTTTTTACAATCAAAATCGGGATTGAAACCAAATACCTACTATAACGCCCAAATCTCAGTTTGACTTAACTGCGAGACGCAAGAGTCTTGCAGGCTTAGTCTTGTTCTTGCTCAAGTCTTGCAGGGTTCAGTCTTGGTCTTGGTCTTGCTACAATAAGTCGGTCTTGGTCTTGGTCTTGGTCTTGCAAAAATGCAAGAACAAGACCAAGACTGCAAGACCAAGACCGATTTTGGGCAACACTATTTGAAACAAAGGTTTTAAGTTTGTAGGGAGGGGTCAGTAACCAAGCGAGTGCGACACTGGAGTCTGTCAACGCAGTTACCTGAAAGTTTAGATTTTTAACATTTTGTTGAACGAACAAAACCAGTTTTGACAACAACACGGCACCCATAAGCTCGAGTCTAGGTATCGAGAGCGGCTTGATCGGCGCGACCTTACTTTTACTGATAAGCAGTCTAGTCTTCACTTCATTGTTTGGGTCAACACTACGTACATATATGCAGGCCGCATAACCACGGGTCGATGCGTCACAAAAAGCAATTAAGTGTACGCCGCAGAATTTAGGTATTAACATGTGTCGTTCGATTGTAATTGACGACAGACTTGACAATGACGCGATGAAGACTGACCACTTGTCACGCAAATCAACCGGAAGAGGGTCATCCCAACCGAGACTCAGCTTCCACAAATCTTGCATTATGCATTTAGCTAGAAATGTGCATGGAGATAAAAACCCAACCGGATCAAAGATGCTAGCAAGCAGTTTTAGTACTGATCGTTTTGTGTAGGTGCTATCCGTCATGTTATAATCAAACGAGAAGCAATCGATTGTCGGCAGCCACTTAAGACCTAAAACCTTCAGCGATGAACACACGGTGTCATCATCACTGAAGTTTATAGCTACTGCCTGATCGGCACCTATTCTAGACAGTAATTCAGGGGAATTACTCGCCCATTTACGAAGATCAAAACAGCCTAACTTCAATAGAGCTACGAGCTCGTCCTGTAACGTACAGGCGTCTGAGAGGTTCTGTGTCGACCACAAAACGTCATCAACAAAACATCCTTGCATGAGGACATCAGCAGCTTGAGGATATCGCTTGCCCTCATCACTCGCCAGCTGTTTCAACGAGCGAACAGCGACAAAACCAGACGATCGCAACCCGTAGGTATTTGTAAGAAGTTCGTAGGTTTTTATTTCATGCGAAGGCGATTCCCTCCAAAGAATGTGCTGATAAGTACGCTCAGTGGGATCAATTAGGACATTCCTATAGAATTTAGCTATGTCAGCGGTAAAACAAACGTCATACAAACGAAAGTTAAAAATAATTTTCAAAATATCATGATGGAGTTTTCTACCCGTAAGTAATGTGTCATTAAGCGACACACCGCTTGAAGTCGCCGCTGAGCCATCAAATACCACTCGTAGGGGCGTGGTGGTACTGGATGCCTTCACCACACAGTGGTGTGGTATTATATACCTACTCGGTTCTGTACCTACATACGGTTTCATATGACCTAACTGTTCATACTCGCGCATGAAGTCTACGTAAGGCGAACGTAAGTCGGGCAATCGAGCGAAACGTCGCTCGAGATGGTGTAACCTACGCACGGCGTGGTTGTAAGACTCGCCGAGGGCGGCGCACTTCGGGTCCATTAGGATAGGCGAAACATACCTACCGCTATCGTCCCTATAATGACGCTCGGAATATATCTCTTCGGCAAGCTTGTCATCTGGGCTGATAGGGTTGTCACACGGCGACTCCTCTATTTCCCAAAATGATTTGAGTTGATTATTGATGGTGTCACTATCACAGGTGTACGACACCAAATTGCAAGACGTTGCAATGTTAGTGACGTCATCGGAAGTACACGGTACTTCAATTTTCCCACACATTACGAACCCGAAAACACTACTGAGTGCAGTGGGTAGTGTAGGGCCGACAATAATTTTATTACCGTCATAAATGTCAGGGAATATGTCACCTGCTAGAATAATGTCTACAGAAGATTTTTTATAGAAGTAGGGATCTGCTAACAAAAGGTTTCTGTAATGCATGGAAACTTCTTCGGAAATTTCCACCGTAGGCAAATCGGAAGTGATTTGTTGTAAAATTATAGCATCGATATCAAACGATGGGTTATCGCAGTGTCTCGGCTTAATAGTGCACGAAGTCATGCCAAAGTTTTTAACACTAGTTCCGGTTAAACCAAAAATATTAAACGGACATTTTTGACGCGACAACCCCAGCCGTTCTAAACAATTTAAAGTTATAAAATTCGATTGAGCGCCTGAGTCGATAAGAACGCGACAAGCTTGCGGATTACCAAACGAATCTATAACATTGACTATAGCCGTACCTAGTAGGACCATATAGCTCTTCATATTGTTACCGCTGGACGAGTGCGATGTTTTAGCGTGCAATGTGTGAGTACCTACAGCTGTCTGCTTTGCGCTGCTATTATGCGCAGGAATAGATGGCGTAGCAGGACTACCTTTAGAGTCAAGGTGCAGTAATGCATGGTGACGCTGATTACACGTGAAACATCTAAATTCGCTTTGACAATCGGAAGACGAGTGGTTTTGCTTGAGACAGTTGTGGCACAACTTTAAATGGTCAGCACGGCTGACTCGTTGTGCAGGAGTCAATTCACGGAATTGAACACAACGAAAAATCATATGATTTTGACCACAGTGTAAGCAATCAAAACTCCTCGGCTTATTGTTAGATTGCGTCTGCGAAGAAAATGCCTTCCTATTGTTGGTTTCACTCGACTTTTTATTGGATGTGTTGAGGGTAGGATTTCTACCTTGCGGAACAGTAGAACTAGAATTATGTTGAGAATGTTCCAATATTTTTATTTGATTATGTACGTGGGACATTAACTGATCATAGGTAGGTATGGTCTTTTGATCGATACCTTGTTCGAATGTTTTTCTTGTGTTGGGGTCTAATCCCCTCAATGCTATATGACACAGTACGTAGCTAGATAAGTGCTCGATATTTAAAGCATTAATAGCGCGATAAGAATGATCGAAAGTCTCAATAAAATTATTTAAATTAACTGGAGATTCCGATTTGAGTGCGGGAAAGTTTAGCATCTTATCTAGGTATTTACCTACGAGCATCCTATTGTCTTGATATTTATCAAGTAAGGACTGCCACACTACGTCGTAATTACTTGAAGTAATCGGCACACTTTTTACAATGCTAAGTGCGGACCCTTTTGTGCATGACAACAAATAATGAAATTTATCTATGCTTGAAATACCCGTTTGATTGTGCACCAAAGAGCAAAATGTTTCATAAAACGTGGTGAAGTTCTCAATATTCCCATCAAATGTGAACAACTCGAGCTTCGGTAAACGTGGTCGAATGTCGCCATTTTTATCTTTCGTGTCTACGTGACTGCATGGTGGAACGTCCGCCATTTTGGTCGTGTGCTTCGAAGCGCACAACTTGACGCGAAAGAACAAGTCATCGAAGCTAACCAAATCGCTGTCTGAGAACTGTGCTTCAGGCGTTAAAATTAATTGCATTTCATATGTTTCCATACAAATACTTTCGAATGATTCACGTAGTGATGTTATCTCTGAGGCACGCAATAGGAACATTTCCTTGAGGGAAGGATGATTCTCAATTTTCTTGGATAAATCAAACACTTGTTGCAATTGAGAATAAATACGTTGCTTTTTAGCAAGACATTTGTTTATGTTACGAATAGTTTCTAATTCCTTTTTAGTTGGAATTGGATCAATCGGAGCAGTTACTTCTGATTGCGACATTTTTAGATTTTAAATATGCAATGAAATAATTTAAGAGGTTAATTATATCCGACTCGATTGGACCAAAATGTTGAGTATGACTGTAGAAGGCTGGTAAGAAATTGTATTTTTTTTGAAGGACCAATAATTAATAAAAAAAATAGCTGTATCAATATGTAGGTAAAGTTTGGAAAGTGGATCTTTGCTCGTAAATAGGTAGATAATTCAGTATGCCACCTACCTCAAACTTCCACACGTACCTACGTTTCTTCACGACAGCCTTGCACGGCAAGGGGTCCTGGTATCGAAGGCGGAGGCGAGCGAGGGCACTAAACGTTCCAAAAACACCATCTAAATTGGCACAGCACTGCGAGAACGTCTCACACAATGGATACTGCACGGCAGTGTAGAAAATGAGTTAAACTTGTCTTATTCACGGAATAGTTTCTCAATTAAAACAAAGAGACGTGACCGATAATGTCTGATCACGCAAGCCAACTGGCCAATCCCCTCGCGCAGAGGTTGCACGAGCGTCGGCCACGATTCAAAACGACGGTAGTCGTAAGAAAGCGGATGACAAAACATAAATCATCCACCCTCATATAAGCAAAGATCCAACAAGTACTATAGCAATCTTTGTTACCCTACCATGGCCCAAGACTCCCACGAGACCTTCACCTAGCCATACGAGTACTATATCAATCTTGTGACCCTACCATGGCCCCAAGACTCCCGCGACACCTTCACCTAGCTATACGAGTACTATATGAATCTTTGTGACCCTACCATGGCCCCAAGACTCCCACGAGACCTTCACCTAGCTATACGAGTACTATAGCAAACTTTGTGACCCTTCCATGGCCCCAAGACTCCCACGAGACCTTCACCTAGCTATACGAGTACTATATCAATCTTTGTGACCCTACCATGGCCCCAAGACTCCCGCGACACCTTCACCTAGCTATACGAGTACTATAGCAATCTTTGCGACCCTACCATGGCCCCAAGACTCCCACGAGACCTTCACCTAGCTATACGAGTACTATAGCAATCTTTGTGACCCTACCATGGCCCCAAGACTCCCACGAGACCTTCACCTAGCTATACGAGTACTATAGCAATCTTAGTGACAAAGGTAGGCTGTTAATAAACCGGAACTAGGTAAGCAGATATCCGCTCTCCATAGGTGTGATTTGCGGGTCCATATTGGCTCACCTAAAGTTCTTTACCCGAAATTGTTTTTCCTAAAGATTTGTAATCTGAATGATCACTCTTCCTAAAATTTTTCATCCTAAAGTTTTCATTCATACTATTTGTAGTGCTACCGGCGATGTTCATAACACTCATGTTTCCGAAAATTGTAATTAATAATATCATTACTGTAAATATATTTAAACTCCTACTGTTTTTTATCATAACGTTTTTATCCCTAAACATAATTACCATAATATTTTCACTAGTACTCAGAATGAAACATTCACCAAGTGATTTTTGTCTTAAATGAATGAAATTCAGGTCAGAGTGTCATATAATACTGATTATTATGAATAAAAAGAAATCTAAACAAAAAAGATATGACTTTGCATAATAGTGTAAAAGATGGTTATGTTGAGAAAATATAGGAAAACAAATAAAAGTATAATAGATGTTTATTGCTACTGTCATTATGAAGTTGAATGCTTCGGAATTATGAACATTAGGGACAGAGTAGTTAGGAATTGTGATTGTTAGGATGAAAAATGTTAGGAAGAACATTTTCGGATTTCCAATTATCGGAGTTGTTTAGATGAACTTTGGCGCACCGTTATTTGCACGAACCGTGCATAGCTGGTTTCGTGCGACGACGACGGCCCGCGTGAATACCATTGAACTTTATGCTCTAAATAACCGTTGTTCTTTTAGCAATGTATATTTAAATTGTGTATGTACAGGTAATGTTTTACAGTGATAAAATAGTCGATGCTCATTGTTTTGAAATTGGTAAGTATTTAATTTTTTTAGATACAATATTCTTTAGTATTTTTAGTTGGAGTTTATATAAATGTATTTTGCTGAGATATGATTTGAATGTTCGACCGTAACTACTAATTGCTCGGGTACTTACCATCTCTTCTTATCTGTACCTACTTACAACAGGGTTCCAAAAAAAGAATGGGTAAGTACCCATTCTTTTTTTAACGTTACCGAACGAAGTTAAGAAGGCGCCTACCGAGTTACCGACTGAGCATCGGTGTTTCTCTGTGACTTCCGGAAAATGCCGCACACTGCAGTCCTTATCTCATACTCTCGTAGTAACACACATCCTCATAGTATCGTTCATATTATCAACAAGGATTTGGTTTCAATCTGTGAGTGGAGTGAGGCGCATGGATTGCAGGTTAACCCATCGAAGACTCAACTCATTGTTGTTGGCAGCTCAAGGATGATCCCCAAGATAAACTGGTCGCAGCTTCCCCAGGTTCAATTTAACGGAACTGCGATTCCATTCAGCGAAAAGGTTAAGAACCTTGGTGTTTGGATCGACAAACATCTTTCTTGGGGTCATCAGCATCAGCTACAGGACGTAAGTCGCAAAATTTTTGCATCTGGTAAGTCACTGGGACGATTGCGGAAGTTTCTTCCAACTGCCACTAAAACTGCACTTGCACAATCCTTTTTACTTCCCATCCTTGACTACGCTGATGTCAGTTATCCTGATCTTACTGAGGCACAACTAGATTAACTTGAGCGACTTCAAAACTTTTGCATAAGATTTATATTTGGCCTGCACAAATATGATCACATATCAGAATTTCGTACAAAGCTCAAGTGGCTTCCTATACGTCTTCGCCGGAATTCTCATATCTTGTTTCAGCTCTACAGTATTTTCTTTAATCCTAAAAAAAAACCCCACTTATCTTAAAGAACGTTTCAAGTTCCTTCATGACACACATAATAGATATCTGAGGTCATCGGAAAACCTGAGACTAGAGATGCCGATGCATTCCACCAGATTTTATGACAAATCTTTTACTGTTCAAGCAGTATGGTTATGGAATGACTTGCCCGTGTCGGTAAGGCGTGCTCAATCTTTGTCCACGTTTAAAATTATGGTAAAAGAGCACTTCCTCTCTCCTTAAACAACATCATTATATTTTCTCTGCTCCTGTTTCATGTTTACTATTGTATGGATATATTTATACACGTGTAACAGAATAAACGCAATTCCTGAAAGTAGTTTGTTCAGAATCGGCTTCTGAATCGATTTCCGTCATCAAAAATAGGTGTTAAATTTTGACGGAAAAATCTTTTAAATGACTTAAATTGGAAACACTGTATCATGACAAATTAATACAATCCTTAATTCAAGGAAATTGAAACCTTAACTCAGAGCAATAAAGGCTACTTAAACGCACGACATTATTTGTATTACGCTCAAACGTCGTAATGCACACACGTTAATAATATCAATGCATTTTACAATAAAAGTAGTGTGCGTCAAATTAAATAGGTACCTAATTTAAAGGAATTTCCACTTTATCTCCAATGCGTAAGGCTTGTTTGAATGCACGACCAAACTTAATGCGGTCATCAGAGTAGCCCTACACACACACAAACAAATTATGGCATTATTACAAAATAAAATTATTGAATTTGAAGAAATTTGAACCTTATTGCAAAGAAATAAAGCATTTCGCCCCTTTAATCATAAAACGAAACAACTCAAAATTTACATTATTCGAGTGTTTATCAAAAAGTGAATTAACTTCAAACGGAGAACACGTACAATCCAACAGCCAACTCGATACGATGAAAATGACAGAGATAGAAGACTATCGTTCTCTTTTTGATTAACGGACTCGAACAAGTTGGTACCGATAAAGTGATCCATTCAGTGATGCACCGACTTTCCTCAAGGTAAGTTCTCGAAAATAAAAATAAAAAAGCGGAGTAAAACCAAAAGAAATCGGTGTTTTGCTATCAGGTAATTATTTTATAAGCTTTTATTTATTCAAACAGTGAATTTATTTGAGTTATTTCTCTTTATTAGAAATGTAGACGTAATTTGTGCCTATAGTATTTTGACTTAATTCAGTTTTGTATAAATTGTATGATACCGTATTACGACACATTTCGAGTTGATGCAGTTTTATAATAAAATGCATAAGCAAATTTAAATTATATTATGTATTATTCCAGTATTGTACTATAATTTATCAAAAACTTGGTATTTTCTTGGTTTGTTCCGGTTTACTGTAAATTTGTCAGGTATCACTTTGTTTTCATTTAGAGTTATTTTACTATTTTAGTAAAATAATGAGCGCATTTAATAAATTAAAATATTAACAAGGGTATAATAATTATTTGAGAGAGAGGTGATTATGAGAGTGAAGTGGAGGACTTGGAAGGAGTTTAACAGATACGAGTACCTACTCTTTGTCCTGTTTTAGAATGTTTTCAAGGGCACGAAAAATTTTGGGTTTACTGATGGAAAAAAAGTACCGGTTTGTGAAAACCCTTCACCGGACTTTGGGTTAGAATATGAGAAACCCAATAATAGCAATAAGGATTACAACGACGAGGTGCGTAGGTACCTAATTAATAATTACTATTATTGCAAATTACCTACATTCAAGTTATAAAACTGCGATTTATGTCTACCTATGACTCCACTAAATAAACAGAATATTCTTCGAACTCGCGGGTGATGCACCTGCGTGGCATGGTGAGGTGGGGTGCGTTACCAGTGTGAGGTAGAGCGCAGTTAGAGATACCCACTTTTATAATAGTCTGACATCTCTGGTCAGAGTCCCAGGTCGAGACAAAAATAGTTCTGTATTAGCAGCCTGCACTCAGGACATTGTTCTTATTAATTATAAACCACATTATTTATTTCTTATTACTTATTAAATCTATTTCTTGTTCTAATATTTTAGGTACAATATGAACAAAATTTCCCTGTTGATAC
This sequence comes from Luperina nickerlii, assembly GCA_963855955.1. NCBI lineage: Eukaryota > Metazoa > Arthropoda > Insecta > Lepidoptera > Noctuidae > Luperina > Luperina nickerlii. The sequence continues at coordinate 28,780,094 of OY979662.1, forward strand.
GGAGGATAAAACAATTACGGAATCAATAGAACACTTCGATAAAACAAATGAATTAGCTATAACAGTGAGTAGAAATTGGTGATGATTAAATTATCGAGAAACTAAATTTTTCAGTTATATATTCCTGGAAAAATATATAATATTATAATAGTAAGTCCTCGTCAAAATTTTATATTTATTAATTACAGAAAGCTTAGTTTGAACAAGCCAAATCCAATAAATGTCATCTAGTGCCTTATTCTGATAGTGACATTAGCTTGTCTGACCATGAAGATAATACTACACGATACATCACAACTACTGAGGCAGAATACAAAAATGAAGAAAATACTGTTCATCAATATTCATCATCTTCAAATTCGTGTTCGAGCTCATCGTCCTCAAGTTTAGACTCGGATAGTTCGCAATCAAGCATCCCTCGGTCACCCTCAAAAACTGCTAGACACTACGTGACTGTTGATGAAACAGACGACGATAACGTTATTGAAAATACTCCTCCGCAGCAACAGTATCTTGAGAATAGAAGGAATGTAAGTTATTAACTGGTATATTTACATGAAAAGACCAAGACTTGTCGTTATTTCAATAGAAATTGTCTTACAAATAAATTTTAATGTTAATTTGTCTTTCAGGAACCAAATCGTCATCCCAGGGAGTTAAAGAATACTCAGAGTTATTAGTTAAGAATACATCTCCAGTATATACCGACGAAAGTGATATAGACCTCAGTGATACAGATCCGACATTTACAAACATGGAACCCAGAAGAAAGAGAAACTATATCTTTTGCCAGTCGAGCTCTTCTTCTACTAGTTCGTCAAATTCGCGTATGACTCCAAAAAAGGGACGCAAACGTACCAAAAACCCATCCCAATGGAAACAAAATAAAGTAAAACGTTTGCGTAATAGAAGAAAATCATATATTTCCATGTCGAAAACACAGAAGAGTATTCCAGCCCGGTGTATCAAAGAACCTTGCTCAGAAAAATGCAGGCTTAAATGCACCACAAAAATAAATACAGATAGCAGATACGAACTCTTTCAGAAGTTTTGGGATTTAGGAGATTTGGCAAAACAAAGAGCGTTCATAAGTGCATCTATGATTGATGTTCAGCCTAAATACAAATACACGAACTCTAATCGACCTAGGCACAATAACAAAGCATTTCATTTTACAGTCGACAACACTATGATTAGGGTCTGCAAAACTTTTTATAAAGCCACGTTAGATATCTCGAACCGTATGATATTTACGACACAAAATAAAATAAAAGATAATGATTTTTCTCTTAGGGCGAAAGCGCCAGAGTAGCCCGCGAAATTCATTTTTTTTTAGGTTTTTTGCAATTTGCTGGTCAGTATTAAGTTGTACGTTGATTAATATATGATTCGCGGCCGTAACAAATATGTATTTACAGAATTAAAATCATTAAAGTCATCAACACAACTCTCTAAGACCACGTAAGTCCAAAGAATAACTGTTTCATGAATCATCATTCTTTGAAAATCCTATACATATAAACCCGACCAGTACATACCTCTTATAAAAAATGCAAAAAAATCGAAACCTCCATTGATGGTGCATGAACTGGATTACGAATCATTTTATGATTTTAAAACTTTACAAGAAGAATGGGGGTATAATTTTACAATGAATAGCAATGAACAGAATATCAACGGAAATGATAAAAAAAAAATTTAGCAAACAAAACGCTACCGTATTTTTCTATAAAACGTCTTATAAGCAAGTAAACCCAGGAAGTTGATGTTAGAAATAAAAGAAAAAAAATGAAAGCACTAACAGAAATATCACTACAGCGAGCCTATTCCACGAAACAGGAGATTAGTGCGAATAAAAAAAAAGATTTAAAAGAGCTTATAGCAAAAGCTCTGATCCCTTCTTTTTATGCAGGATTTTATAATACGATATTTTAAGTTTATAATTATTTTGATTAAGTTTGATCTCATTTTTAGTTGATTTTTGTGATAATAAAACCAAAAGAATTAGTTAAGTCTGATTACTAGAATACACTTTTATATTTTTTTGTAATAAATTTAGATAAGAAGAAGAAACACGTCTGTTTTTAATAATAAATACAAACATTTTATTTGTGAATTTAAATTAACATAGAAACAATAAGGAATGTTTCTCTGACAGTTAATGCTTCTTAGTTTAACAATGCACTAAATCAAAATACTTCGTCTACTTGCAAGATGATTTTAATGTAAAACTGCAACACTTTGAGTTACTTCGTCTATATAATAATTATTTGTCGACATATTTTATTGAAAAGTGAATTAACTACGAACTTATTTTTGAATTCTTGATTTAAGTGTCTTCCTGATAAAAATATTTTTTTGTTTTTAGATAATCATGTAGTTTATTAGTTAAGCTAACTATATCTACTTTTGAAACTGACCTAAACAATGTCTTTATTTTTTTATGATAAATTAAAGCCATGATTGTAAACATGTGAAACTTTAAATGCGTTTTCCCAAAAAACTTCAATTTTGAGTTATTTCGTTTTATGATTAAAGGGGCGATTTGTCGGCAACCTCTTTGACGTTTTTTGCGAAATGCCGACATACGCGCCGCCGCTACCGCCGAATTTACGGCTCCTACACAAAGGCGCGACGCGCGACGCGAATCGCGCGCGACACAAAGGCACCGCTCGTCGCGCGACTTGCGGTGCCTTTGTGTCGCGTGTCGCGTCGCGCCAGTGTGTACGAGCCTTAACATGAGTACAAATAACATTAAAATCTAGTCATCCGCCGCACGGTAGGCTGAAAATCGGCTTTCATAGACTTAGGGATTTCAATTTGCAAGTGCTTGTTTTTATGCCAGATATCGCTTCTATTAGTCATTACTATGTACAAAAATGACACCCGAGTTAATTCTGCCCAAAAACGAAGGAAATATATTTTTTTTACGAAAAATTTGTATGAAGCTAGTATGAAAAATCGAATTATCTCCTAAACGGCATGTTTAACCGTAATATCCTTGGAGGTGGTCATAGTGCTAATTATTTATGATTTTTTGGTTGCCGATTTGACGAAAAATTTAATGCCGTTTTTTTTTTAAAAATCGTCAAAATATTTTTATTTATTTTTACATGTAAAACGATCCCTTTTAGTGTCCAAGTTAAAAAGTTCGATATGTTATTAACCCAAATATTAAGAACACATAAAACAAGAAAAAATAAATAACAAAAATTTGTTTTTTGACACATTTTTATTAATTTAAATAAAAAAAGATTATCAAACTCTTATTCAAGTAACATATAAAGTTATATTATATACAAAATAATTTAATTTAAGGAATTAATACTAAGCATTTGTAAAATAAAGTAAAATAAATAAAAAAAAGACAAAATATCATTAAATATTACAAAAAAAAAACCCAAACACACTCAAATACAAATATGTACATATATAATTTTTTTACAAATTTTCGTTATCACTCTCGTTGTCAGACTCCAATTCTGAGTCAGCATCCAGATTGGATATATCCAAAAACTCGAACTCAGTTTCCTGAAATTGAATTAAGTCGAGAGTTTCAGCAAAAAAGCTTTGCTTTTTCTTGGCATCTAACTTAGGCCTTTGTGCACTTAGCAAAGGATCCGAAGAAACAACAAGCATAATTTAAAATGTCTTGATTGGAATCTTGCCTACTTCTTTTCCGCGAATGATGTTCTCGAAACCTCCTAAAATCTTTGTTTCGAGACTCTGAGGCTTCTCCCGAGAGAGTCCCAATCGGCATAATATTATTTTTCTCGATTATGTCAGCCCCATGGATTAATAATTTATGAACGGTCCAGTCGTATAATAATACGTACTTTTCTGCTGTTTTGCGGGCACAATCTCTAAATTTAATTATATCGACCTGCTCTCCAGATGTAATTGCTTGTAAAATTACAGCAAATCTTTTGATGAGGTCTTCATCCAAACCGGTTATAGCTGCGGTTTTATTAGGAAACTCAAAGAATTTTCTTGCAGTATTCCTAGTATTCATTGGTGGTTCCCGAGCCTTGTTTTACTATATCAATCACAGATTGAGCTCATCTTTGAATTTATTTTGAATTATTTTTTTCCTTGTCTGTAGCATTTCTTTGTGCTCATCACTTCTCGCTGCCCACCGTTTGAAGTCGAGCCTGTATGCAATGTGTAACAGACATTCCATACAATTTATACGGGCGTGTAGGGATGACAAGCCAAATTCATACAGGTCAGAACACACAATTTTTGATGTTACAGCATCTAAGCGGTTCATTTCTGTAGGTTTTTCTAAGCACAGGTAGCACGATGCATTTGATCTAGCTTCAGAAAGGTAAGTGCAAACTTTACGTGTGCGTCGATCATCGTCATCATTAGTTCATGAGTCACCCTATTATTATTATTGCACTCTATGGGGATAAGGGCCTCAATTTCTTTATCCATTTTGTTTTCAGCTCAAGGACAACTGCTTCACTCTCCTTTACAAAAGTAAACTGAACTGGACGACAATACAAAACTGTGCATGGTTTTGTGTTCGTCCATAAGATGTTGTCTCCATCTGTCAGTTTTAGTGGCACCAAGGAGGTCATGAAAATGCTCGAGTCATCTTCCTCACCCTCCATTTTCTTCTTGTATCGGCTTTGGTTAGAAGCACCATCAAATCCCCACTTGGATATCAGCTTCAACTGCTTGTTATGCTCTAAGTTAGAAAGGCTTTGAAGGATTCTTGTAACTGTGATATCAAGTAAAGCTTGAAGTGTAATCCTAGCCGATGAATCAGTAACTGTCACTGATTGCTTCGGAGGGTAACAATCAAGCTTAGTTTGTTGCACTTTATAGTAAGATGGATAAATATCCTTAGCACCTTCCCGAATGGCAGCCTCTCGCAACGTAATATATTGCCACTTTGAGAGTTTTAGCGAAAGAAGCAATCCAAGCGCCTTTTCTCTTTTTCTCTGCCAACTCCTTCGGAAATATAGGAGTGATGCTATTTTATGTTACGTGTAGTTAAAAGTCCGTGTTCTTCAACATAAACACTAAAAGGGATCGTTTTACATGTAAAAATAAATAAAAATATTTTGACGATTTTTAAAAAAAAAACGGCATTAAATTTTTCGTCAAATCGGCAACCAAAAAATCATAAATAATTAGCACTATGACCACCTCCAAGGATATTACGGTTAAACATGCCGTTTAGGAGATAATTCGATTTTTCATACTAGCTTCATACAAATTTTTCGTAAAAAAATTATATTTCCTTCGTTTTTGGGCAGAATTAACTCGGGTGTCATTTTTGTACATAGTAATGACTAATAGAAGCGATATCCGGCATAAAAACAAGCACTTGCAAATTGAAATCCCTAAGTCTATGAAAGCCGATTTTCAGCCTACCGTGCGCCGGTAGCGACCTAGTGTAGTTGTTTTTCAGTTTACTTCCGTGACATTTTTGATTCCGTGCGCGATGGCTTTCCGGTACACCAACATACAATACACGGAGATGGTGAGGACCCTGGCTCGCTGTCTTGATAATGTCGCGTTAGCTTGTCGGGAGTTCAATGACCGTTTTGGCTGCAGTGTGAGCGCCAGGACGATGCTGGCTGCAACTCAGCGACTGAGGGACTCTGGGACGTTCCTTCCTAATACGGCTTTGGACAGAGGGACGAATGTGCGGACTACTCGTCTGCAAGAGCATATTCTCGACCATTTTGATGAACATCCAGAGGACAGCTCGAGAGAAGCAGCACCCCAGTTTGACTGCAGCCACATGTACGTGTGGCGAACGTTGCGTGCTGATGGTGAACACCCATATCATCTTCGACGGTGTCAAGACCTAACGCCGGCCGACAACTTGCCACGACTGGAATTCAGTAGGTGGTTGTTGGAGAACTGGCAACAGAACATTCTTTGGACGGACGAGAGTACCTTCACGCGTGTTGGCATGTACAACCAGCACAACCAGCATTTGTGGCGGCATGAGAATCCACATGCTTGCCGTGTGGATTCGTTCCAGCATAGGTTCTCCGTCAACGTGTGGGCTGGTATACTCGGAACATTCATACTCGGCCCCATTTTCCTTCCACGGTTGACCGGAGATACCTACCTGCGGTTCTTGCAGGAGACATTGCCGAACTTACTGGATGACGTCCCTGTCGGTCTTTCACGTGACATGTATTACCAGCAAGACGGTGCTCCCGCGCATTTCACGTGGACCGTTCGACGGCATCTGGATGCGGAGTATGGCAGTCGCTGGATAGGTCGCGGAGGACCTGTGCCGTGGCCTCCCAGATCGCCAGACTTAACACCGCTAGACTTTTTTTTGTGGGGTCGCATAAAATCGCTCGTGTACGTCAGTCAATGTACAAGTGTCGAGGAGCTAAAAACAAAAATTCAACAAGCATTTGTGACGGTGAAAAGTGATACTGAAGTGCTTACAAAATTAAAATACAATTTAAGAAAGCGTGCTAATAAATGCATAGATCAAGGCGGCGGTCATTTTGAAACTTTAATGAAAGTGGATCGCAGAAATAGTGCAAATTAATAACCTAAGTGTTAAGTGTAAATAGTCCAGTTCTGTAAGTACCTACTTCTTCCTATCAATACGATTGTATTCTAATCACTGTAAACATTGTTATTATAATCTTTTAAACACGCCGTCTTTGCCTAAGACGACCCACTGACCATATTTTTGTAGTACAAACAATAAACTGGACCTACCTAACAACGAACTTATCAGAGGGATCGCGAGATTCGCGGGGGTGCAATCTCGAAAGATAGGTACCTAGGTAGATAAAAACGGCAAGTAGCGGCGCGCGGCGCGGTGCGTAGAGACTAAATTCAAAGCCTGTGAAAGTTTGATAGAAAAAAAATTTTCCCGGTGATATCGCTTATCAATATCACATCTAGCTAATGTTCGGTAATTTAATTATCGTTCATACGGCCATAGGTAGGTATCTAATGCCTAATGCCTACATTAGAACTAGGCACTCACCGTTGGCGCGCGCGCCGCTAAAATTGAACAAACACAAATGCAAAACCTAATTTTTAGGTCCATGATACACACGTGCACATGAATAATATCAAAGCATTTTACATTTGGATTCGAGCGCGCGCGCGTTTAATAAAACAGTTGATGTAAGAGAATTTAATCCTTCCGTCCAAATAATAAGGCTTATTAAAATGCACGACCGATTTGTATTCCGCATGTCTCTCTAATTGATTTGTTGAGAAATGTCGAAATAGGTACTTAGTAGATAATTTTCTTTTGCAAATGTACCGTAAGAATAATGTGAAAGAGCGAGATGCACAAAACCGGCGACCCTTTGATATCGCGCGCGCGCGCTACCTCCGGGCTGCCGGCCGGCCATCTTCAAAGTAGGTATTTTTCCATGCGCACAGCAAAGTTTGCTGTTTGTGATTAAAATCTTGTACGCACTGATTTTTGTTTCACGTAATTAGCAGTAAACACGCTTATAAGAGGTAGCTAATAATATCGCGAAAGTTACGCATCTGAGATAAATATTTTTTACCCGCGTGTGCCGCACGGAGTCCGGGCGCTTCGCCCTTCGTTAATTTCGAAATTCGGGTAAAAAGTCGCTATTTTAAATGCATCCCCGTTACTAAGCGTAAAGTCTTAGATTCATGTTGATAATTTCACTTGCTAGAAAATTATCAATCATTACATTACACTGTAAACTCAATTAAGTAGGTATCAAAAGTTATTCATTCATAATATCAGTCTGTGACATTTTAGGTACTTTTTTTTTACTATTGATAGGCGCGCGTTTGACCACTATCCACTATCTCACCTGATGTAAGTAAAATTCGTTCATTGAACTAACGCACATCAGTCTAATGCCTACAGGCTATGGTCAGCTGGCAAGCGCTCGAATGTGCGTGTCGCGTCGGCTGCTAACATTGCATGAGTGTGTGTGTAGGCATGTTGCTGCACATACGTTTTGCGTTTAGTAAGGATAACTATTTTATAAAAAACGACCAGGTTTGGTTTAAATTTATTTAATTACGGGTGTTGTTTTAGACTTATAATTTTATATTCTAATTGGGGTGTCTGAGGTATTGCGCTTAAGAGCGCGCCTTGGCAGCCCAACGCGAGCGATTTCGTACCTCTCGCCCGCGCCCCCTCTACAATAATACGCGATGGCATAGCGCGCGGCGCGCCACCACCGGCGCAGGCGGCGCGCGGCAACGCGTTCGAGTGCGTGAGTCGAGTTCGAGTTTAAACTGCGCGGTGCCCAGGCGATCAACAGCGTTCTGTGCCGAAGACGGGCCGTGAATATGCCGTTTCGTGAATTTGAACTTGATTCGTATGGCAATAAAAATGTATTCGTTAAAAATTATGTCATTCAAATAAAGTTCAAATTCACGGAAGTATTTGGTACGACGGATCGATCGCGATGTGTAGGTAAAGCATAACATAGCTGATTATAATCAAACGAGCTCATTGTCGGTATAGGTAAATACATAATTATTTGGAAGCTCCGTTCATATCAATTTGTCGATTTAGCGTATCATTTGGTTACAACCTGTGAGCAAAGGTATAGTGATTGAGTGGTTTGTGGATCTTTTGTTGGATAATAGTTATAATAGTTATAATACTTACACATGTTATTTACCTATATTTATTTAAACGCATTTAATTTTAATTTTATCCTAGCCAAATTGTTGTTTTATTTTATTCGCACCTACGTCACTATAATTATAATATTATTCATTTACACATTATATACTGCATATAACTTTATAAATAATATAATAATCAAGTAATCAAAACACAATACTAACACGCTTACGAACAAGAACGTTTCCCAATGCAAAACTTATTGTAGAACACATAATTTAAAGTGTCGGGTATACTTACAAAACTTCACTCTGCACTTAACACCTGTCACAACACCAATTTATTTCGTCTTCTCAACGTCCGTGTGTCACAGCAGGGATCCAGCAGAATATCAGCGTCAGGTACATTTACCTGACACATGCTGAGCTGGACTCCCATTTGGTGCAACCTTGAGACACACACCGCACTGTGTATTTTTCGTTATTAATTTTATTTTAAGTATTCGTCATAGTGTCACTTTTATTTCGATGTGTTTACTTTTTGTTTCTTTATCGGCACCTTGTTTTATAATCATGTGGGTAATTTGGTTATTATCTAACATTGTACTTTTGTGTGTTGTGCTGTCTTCTTGTATGTGCCAAATAAACGGTTTATCTATCTATCTATCTATCTATCTATCATAGACCTACAAACTGACATACCACCAATATAGTAGGTAAATAGGTACTAGGGCTTCCATCCCGAGTAGATATGAGCGCCGATAGCCAATGCCACGGCGGCGGCGTGGCCTTAAAATTTCCACGGCGGCGGCGGCGTCGCGGCGGCGCGACGTGGCCGGCCGTGGGCCTTAGAATTTTTTTTATCAGGGAAAGATTTCTTAAAAAAAACTTTCTTAAAAAGATTTCTTAAATAGAAAAATGTATTAAAAAGCTTTACCTATATTTTCAAATAATTGTTAATATAATTTTACAGTCTTTTAAATAAAATTGGAGATCACGTTTACTTACTGAATAATAATCATTTCAATATTTTCTAGTGACCGACCGAAAATTCGGTTTCGGCCAGTTTCGGCCTAAGTTTCGGTTTCGGCCAGGAAATGGCCGAAACTTTCGGCCGCGCCGAAACTTAAGTATTCATGAATTATCGTCCATCGTTCGGCGAACTTCGCGGCTAGCTCGTGCTCGCTCGTCGCGTCGCCCGCGCCGGCCCAGTTCGCCGCCGTCCATCGTTAATCGCATGGAGTTGAGGTTGTGTTTTGCACATACGAGGGCGGTCCCATAATGAATTGGCCTAACTATGAACTAATGAAGGAAATGAAACGAAACCAATTTTATTTTTCAATATAATCACCATGAATACTACTAACACACTTCTGACATCTGTGAATCAACATCTCTTAACCTTTATAAAAATAATCACAATTTTTTGCCTCAAAATGACCGAAGACGGCCGCTTGCAACTCTTCATCGCTTGAAACTTTTCTTCCTCTTAAGTCTCGCTTTAAATTTGGAAATAAATAATAGTCAGACGGGGCCATATCTGGACTGTGAGGTGGATGTTCAACTTCTGTGAACCCGCATTGACGAACTGCATCCTTCGAAACACCAGCGGTATGAACAGGGGCGTTGTCATGGAGCAACAGGACACCTTTAGACAGCTTGCCTCTTCGTTTTTCCTTTATCTTGTCTCGTAATTTATATATTAAAGAAGCATAATATTAGCCGTTCACGACTGTATTACTTTCTTTAAAATCCACCATCAATATGCCTTGAAAATCCCAAAAGTTTGTGCACATCAGTTTTTTAGCCGATTGTTGCACCTTTGCCTTTCTAGGGGGCTTTTCACCCTTATAACGCCATCCCATTGATTCGCGCTTGCTTTGTGGGTCATAATACAAGATCATAGTTTCATCACCAGTCACTAGCCGCTCAATCACAGTCTTTGAATTTTCGCCACAAAGATCCAAAAACTGATCCGAAGCGCAGCGCACTCTTTCCTGTCTCTGTACCGCTGAAAGAAGTTTCGGTACCCATCTTGCACTCACTTTTTTCATGTGAAGATGTTTATGGATCGCACGATGACGTACTTTTAGAGAGCCCAAGCCTAGCTGCAATTTCTCTAATCTTCAAACGGCGGTCACTCAGAACCTCCTCTTCGATAAGAGCAATCGTTTCGGGAGTGAGCACTTCCACAGGTCGACCGTCGCGTCGTGGCAAATGTCTTCAACGGTTTCTCTTCCGAGGCGAAACTCTTTCACCCAATTTTTCACTGTGCTATAGGAGGGGGCAGACTCCTTATACACGTCATCCAATCGTTCTTTTATTTGGGCAGGGTATAAACCTTCTTTAAACAAAAACTTTATGACACTTCGATACTCAGTTGTCGACATTTTGAAAAAATACGCGACTCTCGTTATGCTAATGCCTGCTAAACTAAGACTAAGCATTTCATGTCGATGCGTGTTTCTTATATTAAGTGCACGATAAACGTACTATTTAATGCAACACAACATGTAGCGACATGTCGCGTAGAACTATATCAAGCCAGTTCATTATGGGACCGACCTCGTAAATGATTAGGTAAGTATTCAACTGTCTGTATGTATAATATACATTGTATATTCAAATAAATGTGTAAAAAACACACCAGATTTCTGTATACGATAGAAATTTTAAATATGTTTAGGTTTCGGTTTCGGCCGAAACTAAGAGCAAGGCCGAAAGTTCGGTTTCGGTTTCGGCTGAAAAACCTGTTTCGGTCGGACACTAATATTTTTTTATGAGAAACTGAGCCATTTTAAGTTAATACACGTTCACTCGGTGAAATATTCGACTCGACTGAGTGTGAGCGACGAGCGAGCGTAGCGTCGCGAGGCGACTAGGCGAACTAATACGGCCGGGCCGCGCGTGCGAGCGGGAGAGCAAGTTGCGACTCGTCGCGACGGCGCGCCGCGTGTTTCACTCGGCGACGACGCGTCGACATGAACTCACGGCGACGGCGGCGCGCCGGCGCGGCGCTCATATCTAATCCCGAGACGCGAGTTTCGAAATTTAGAAGCTCGTGTTTTTTTTTTTCGTGGACTCGAGACTATCTAGTCTGATCCGTTATTCAGTCCTCGCGTAGGTACTCAATCTATATATTATGTACTTACCTAAAAGGTTAGTATGAAATAAAATATTATATGTAAATATTCATCAATATTTATTTATTAAACAATTTAATATTCAAAATTATATAATACCATTACAATATACCACCGGTAAATAATACCGGTACCTATGTATGTACCTAATACAAATATCGTATTACCGTAATAACAAAAAGTAATGTTCCTACAAAAATAAACTCATAACATAACCATAATAACTATGTACCTAGAACAAATGTTTCCTTATAAATAAAAATACTGGCCAAGCAAGTCGGGCCATGCATAGTGGGTTCCGTAGCTGAAATTACAAACGACTATAACATACTACATCCATCGATCCATCCATCCATCCATCGATCCATCGATCCATCGATCCGTCGAACCGTCGATCCGTCGATCCTTCGATCCACCGATCCGTCGATCCAGCGATCCATCGATCCGTCGATCCATCGATCCATCCATCCATCCATCGATCCATCGATCCGTCGATCCATCCATACATCCATCCATCGATCCATGGATCCATCGATCCATCGACCTGTCGATCCATCGATCCGTCGAACCGTCGATCCGTCGATCCATCGATCCGTCGATCCATCGATCCGTCGATCCATCGATCCGTCGATCCATCGATCCGTCGATCCATCGATCCGTCAATCCACCGATCTGTCGATCCATCGATCCGTCGATCCGTCGATCCATCGATCCATCCATCCATCCATCGATCCATCGATCCGTCGATCCATCCATACATCCAACCATCCATCGATCCATGGATCCATCGATCCATCGACCTGTCCATCCATCGATCCATCGATCCGTCGAACCGTCGATCCGTCGATCCATCGATCCGTCGATCCATCGATCCGTCGATCCATCGATTTGTCGATCCATCGATCCGTCAATCCACCGATCCGTCGATCCATCGATCCGTCGATCCGTCGATCCATCGATCCATCCATCCATCTATCGATCCATCGATCCGTCGATCCATCCATACATCCATCCATCCGTCGATCCATGGATCCATCGATCCATCGACCTGTCGATCCATCGATCCATCGATCCGTCGAACCGTCGATCCATCGATCCATCGATCCGTCGATCCATCGATCCATCGATCCGTCAATCCATCGATCCGTCGATCCATCGATCCGTCGATCCATCGATCCGTCGATCCTTCGATCCATCGATCCATCAGTCCGTCGATCCATCGATCCATCCATCCATCGATCCATCCATCCATCGATCCATCGATCCATCGGTCCATCGATCCGTCGATCAGTCGATACATCGATGCTTCGATCCGTCGATACATCGATGCTTCGATCCTTCGATCCATCGATCCATCCATCCATCCATCCATCAATCCATCGATCCATCGCGATCCGGCGATCCATCGATCCATCGATCCATCCATCCATCGATCCACAAAAACATAAAATTTCAAATCACAACGATGCTAAAGAAGTTTTCACTTCAAAAACTTCCCCACTTTACGTGTACCTAAAAAAACCGATAGCGTAAAAAAAATTTTTTTCAAGATTTTATTTTACCACTTTGTCGGCGTGATTAATAATGTACGAACGCCAGCACATCAACCTACCCGAAACTGTCAAATTTTCGCAATCAACTTTGAACCTTATGCTTCAGTGATAAAGTTGAAAATCTATTAAAGAAATTTGACAGATTGTAGTAGCTTGACATGCTGGCGTCTGTACTTACTTTTTTCTTTCTTTCGTTCAGAATACGGAGTTGTTCCCTCAAACGTTTTGTTTTGTTTTTGTTTTTTTTTTAAAAACGTTGTCCCGCACTAGGAATTACTCCTGTATCGTGGGTGCGTTTACAAACATTTAAATTCACATACACAAACATCCAGACCCGGAACAACTACCTGTAGGCAATACAAATATTTGTCCGGTCGGGAATCGAACCCGCGACACGCAGCGCAGCAGTCGATCGCTCAGCCACTGCGCCAACCACGGAACAAACTGTTTTTTCTGTTCCGTGGCGCCAACCATGTGTCGTGTTTTCCGAGAGTTTTCTTTTTGCCCATCTTTATTTACACTAAATAATGATAATAATTTATTATGTTTACACCAAACGGGTTTAACTCCTTTTTACAGTAGGTAATACTTACCACTAAACAAAATAAAAATGTCGAAAATAGTCCTCTCTCTGTAATGTCGCCAAACATAGGTTCGTCCTCCATCACATGCCGTAGCAGACTGATTGAATAAATTGAAAAGGATAGCGCTATTACTACCGCGTGCAAAACAAGAGACAGAAAGAGAGTATGCTCGCTTAGAATAAAATGACGCAAGCGCCAAATCACCGAATTGCTAATTACGAGGAGAACGAATAGAAAAATAAAAAATAATTCTGCACGATTTGAGATAATATTATTACCTATCTATTAGTTTAAAAATCATCATTAAATTCCATAGGGTTTCAGAGATCTAACTCAAAATAAGTGCAAAACGAGGTTTTTTCGTTATTTTTTTTTATCGAGATTTTTTTATCCAATCGTGTTTTCGCTTCTACAAATTTAAAGATTATAAGTCCAAGTTTAATGTGTCCAAATAGCAAACTCTCAAGTCTTACAGATACCGATATCCAGGGCCCCAAGTCTGCTATTACAATAGTGTCAAAATGGTCTATCATTGATTTCATAATTGTTGATTTTGACAAGTTTGGTAATCTACTATTATAATGGCGTCATTATGACTATCCAATGATCAACCACTGACACTCCATTGCATTAATGGTAATCTCGTACACAATGACAAATGAATGACTGACGTATGCGGTAATCTGCTAAAATTTTGACAGTTCCTTTGATCAGTGACCTACCATTATAACGTCATTGTGCAGTCATTGCTTTTACTTCGTTACGAATCATCGTGTTTGTGGAATTTGGAGAATGTTTTCACTACGAGCACATATTCTCGAGCTAGCCAACGCAGTAGACGCTAGAGAAAGAAGACGGGCGGAATGCAGAAGACGTCGTCGAGCCCGTCGCTTGACGAGAATGAATACAAACCCCTTTACTGATATTCCCGAGGCGGAATTTGTTAAAACGTTTCGCCTTGGAAAGGACTCAGTAAGGGGGTTAGTTGAAGAACTCATTCCCCTTATGGCCAGATCACGTCGACACGATAGCGTATCGGCAGAAATGAAGGTGAAAAACTGAATTGACATTGAGTTAATAATCTACAACTTGACACGAAATAGGTTGATTAATGTTACTTATATTTTTTATTGCAGATTCTAATAGCACTTGAATAGTCAATAAGAGCCGAAATTTGCTCAATTAGCACCATTTTGTATTAAATCAGTAAATATTCTATAAAATACACTCAAAATAATAACACAACAGAAATAAAAATAAAAACAAATAGACGTCAGTAGTAATGTCACATTTGACTTTGACAGCTAAACAGATAAAATATTATTGAGTTGTTTAATCTCACGTTTATCCGCGTTACACATTTAATGTTTTTTGCTATTTACGAACTTCTTATTACTTCAGATTGCTTATAACACTAATAAATAATATTTAAAAAATATATGAATGAAATCTGGCATGAATAAATGTTCAAATTTAGTAGTAGTTTTTCGAAAATCATTTCTACTAACGGGTTTTATATTAATGGCAATACTACAATGTCATTCTGGCACAATTCTATTACGAGACCATTGACCGACCAATGATCGACCATTATGAATTTAGCAGAATACGAACTTTTAGCAAAATGACAATGGGATCGTGTTGGAATGACGAATTTATAAAAATAGCAGACTTGGGGCCCAGATCGCCCAATATCACCAAAACAGCATAATATAGACTCTTAATCCGTTACACGTTGTATGTATGTGTATATATTTATTTAGATTAGTATTGTCTACGCCTGAACGCAGCCATTCTTCATATGAACGAACGCGTCTAATGTCAACGGCGCTCGCGACAAGCTTCACGCGGACGAACCGGACGAACGTCACTTCACTAACGAACTTCAGGAATTAGCGCGCACCGCCATACTTGTCGCGACACATATAATTATTGTAATTTTTAAATAATAAATAAACTTCTTTTAATCATCATCGAGGTCGGTCTTTATTGTATCGCCCACATCTTTGGCGACCGTGATAAATAAAAGCTGCAATCTTCGGAATCGAGGGCCGAGTCAATTTTGGAGAAGCCCTTTTGTCTGCCGGCGCGACGTGGCGTTTGCGTTGGCGCATCGAACATCGATCGAGTACAACCCGAGGCAAAATACGTGCTGAGGAACC
The DNA here is from genome assembly GCA_963855955.1 of Luperina nickerlii. Lineage (NCBI taxonomy): Eukaryota > Metazoa > Arthropoda > Insecta > Lepidoptera > Noctuidae > Luperina > Luperina nickerlii. The sequence goes on from OY979662.1 coordinate 28,796,104, forward strand.
ATCCAGAAACCATGCCAGATGTTCCGAGGGAAGTGCTCGTATCCTTTCTTTTCCTTTTTCATTTTCTGTTTGGGTGAATAGTGTGGTCAAATCTTTTTATGCTTCACCCGCCATTTAAATAAAAAAAAAAAAATATGTGTTCGTGACAATTATTTGGTTGGTAATTTAAATAGGTAATAGTTAAATTAAATTAACTCATATTTCGTTACTAATGTCGTGATAATTACGTAATACGTAAATAGGTATGTACGTAAAAACAAAAGTTTGATAAATTCATAGTAGGTATGCGTAAAAAATTAAGATAGCTAATTGCTGCCTGAAGCACCTGCTGCCCATTTCCACATTTATTTTTCATGCCTTTGCGGCTGAGCATTTTTGCAATTTTCTAGTGTGATACGCGGCATGAGTTTTTCTACTTCCTGCAAATAAAGCCTGATGGGCTTCCATCCCATTGTGTAATATAAGTATAACCGTCCTTATTTGCATTATTTTTGGCCTGCTTTGCTTCATAAGATTGCCGAACGTTCCAGGTTTGCATGTTTGGCAGGGCTGTGAATATAATATCCAGCCTGTCTTGCATGAAAGAGTGCGCCTGTGCTGCATGTGGCAAGTGTCTACGCCGCGCCAGGTTTCAGCACTGCTGCGACGTACTGCGGACTACAATAAGGCGGTCATCTTTCCTGTGCTACATACTGTGACTGGAGTAAGGAACAACAATTGGGTTCGATGCACAATTCATTTGCCTAGTTCATTATTATTTCCTTAATTTCATTATTTTGTTGTTGTGAGTGTTGATTGTGTTTAAGGATGTCTACTCCCAAAGACACTGAATTTGCCAAATTGATTAGGCAGCGTGGCAATATAAGGGGTCGTTTGACAACGCAGACACAATATATAAATACTTTAAAGTTAGTAAATTATACTTCTTTTTCTAGTGCACAAGTTATTGAGATTAAATTATACTTAAAAAAGTGTGAATCCCTGTACAAAGAGTTTGAGGTTGTTCAAAATAAAATTGAGTTAAGTTGTGAAGAGTCAGAGGAACAAGAACAAATTAATTTAAGATCAACAATAGAAAGTCAATTTATAACATCAATTTTCACGTTGCAAGATATCATTCAACAGTTAGAGCCAGTCGTTAGTCATGATAAATCACAATTACCAAATCAAAGCTCAGAAAATTTTGTTAAGTTACCTACTATCAAACTACCCACATTTGATGGCTCATACTTAAAGTGGCTTGAGTTTAGGGACACTTATCTATCTTTAATTCATGAAAATGCATCAATACAAGACATCAATAAATTTCATTACTTAAGGGCATCTTTAGAGGGCAGCGCTAGTGAGGTAATAAAGTCAATAGAGTTTACTTCGATTAACTACAAGATTGCATGGGATTTAGTGTGTGCTAGGTTTGATAATAAGACAGTTCTCATTAATAATCATTTTAAAGCATTACATTTCATAAATCCTATCACTACAGGATCACACACAGCATTGCGAAACTTAATAGACCAAGTTACTAAAAATATGAGGGCACTCAAAGCTCTTGGTCAACTCACAGAATATTGGGATAGCCACATTATATTTATTATGACTTTGAAGTTAGATGCCACTACGAATATGAAATGGGATGAATATATTAATAATTCTTCAGATATTCCTACGTTAGATCAGTTCTATACTTTTATCCGTAATTGGGCGAATGTTTTAGAAAGTGCAGCATTACGTTCATCGCACCAGAGTGATGGAGGAAATAATTCTAATTCAAACAATAATAATAAAAGGTCTTGGAATAAGAATAACAATAATAATAATTCTACATCTAAAAATAACAATTCAATTAAAGATTCTAAAAATTCAAATTCTACTAATTCAGGTGAGACTGTGTGTGACTATGTATGTTTATGTTGCAATAACCAAGGGCATCGTATTTATGATTGCACTAAATTTAAAGATTTGGAGGTTTCTGATAGAATAAAAGAAATAAAACGTTTAAAACTTTGTAATAATTGTTTACGTGAGGGTCATAACGCGCAGCATTGTCGGCTGAAGCCCATGTGTCGTCACTGTAAATATACTCATAATACATTATTGCATTTAAATAAAAATAATAAAAATGAGGAAAATATTAATTCCTCGGTTGTCTCTCAGTCGCAGTCGGAGCCATCGCCTCCAGTCACGTTGTCAGGTGTGTCTACTAGTCAGGTATTGTTAGGTACTGCTGTCGTACTAGTAAAGAATATGATTAATAATGAAACTTACCTTGCTCGTGCATTGTTGGACAGTGGTAGCCAATCTTCTTTTTTGACGGACAACCTGAAAACAAAATTAAACTTACCTGTTCAAAATATTGAACCGCTCCGTATTTCGGGCATTAATAATGTTTCTTTTAATATAACAGAACGTGTCACTTTAGGGATACAATCACGAAATAATTCTTACAGTACTATGATAACATGTCTAGTCGTCCCTAAGGTTACAAGTACTTTGCCAGGTGCTTCTGTTGATATGTTGGAGCTAGACTTACCTCACAATATTGAGCTTGCAGATCCAAGTTTTCATCGCCCCTCGGAAATTGATTTGCTGTTGGGAGCTGATATTTTTTGGGATTTAGTAGGGTCCAAGCGTATAATTTTAGGTGTAGGTAGACCAGTTCTTCAAGAATCACAGTTAGGCTGGCTTGTCAGTGGTCCAGTGGGTGATTATAAACCTGGCCACTTGACTTGTAATTTTACTCATCAAATAAATCATAATTTACAAAAATTTTGGGAAATCGAAGAAGTGAATTCAAAGGGTGATATTGTCACTCCTGAAGAAAAGTTGTCTGAGTCCCACTTTCAAGAAAATGTTAAACGTCTTACCAATGGTAGATTTTCTGTAAAAATGCCTCTGAAGGAAAGTCCTGAAGAAGCACTTGGAGATTCTTTTTATTTAGCAAAAAAGCGTTTTTTGTCTTTAGAGAATAAGTTAAATAAGAATTCTAAGTTGAAAGAACAATATTTTAATTTTATTAAGGAATACCGTGATTTGGGTCATTTAAGTGAAATACAAAGGCCCAGTTTTGGTTATTATTTACCTCATCATGCTGTTTTGAAAGAAAAAAGTGAAACAACTAAGCTTAGAGTGGTTTTTGACGCATCCGCTAAAACCACTTCTGGCAAATCTTTAAATGATATTCAGCTCGTAGGTCCAGTTATACAGGATGATTTGATATCTATACTAATACGTTTTCGTTGTTTTAGATATGTAATTACAGGAGATATTCAAAAAATGTACCGACAAATAGAGATTGATCCCAGTCAGCGCCACCTGCAACTCATTTTGTGGAGGGATGATGAGGCTGGGTCAGGTACTGGACAGGGACAACCACAGCCAATTAAGGTACTTCAATTAAATACCGTTACATATGGCATGGCATCCGCCCCTTACTTGAGTACAAGATGTATTCTTCAATTGGCTCGTGAGTGTTCTGATCCTGTTATTTCTAATATTTTAGAGCACGATGTCTATATCGACGATTTAACCACAGGTGCAGATTCTAAGGAATCCATAAAAAATATTTATAGTGGCGTCGAAAATTTGTTAATTTCTGCTGGTTTCCCATTACATAAAATACGGACTAATTGTCCTGAAGTCTTTCAAGGTGAGACCACAACTTCAGTTTTAGAATTAAGTAAGGAATCGTCTGTTCTGGGTTTAAATTGGTCACCAGATACAGATAATTTGCATTTTAGAATAGATATAAGTAGGAATAATAAGATAACTAAGCGTTCTATAATTTCACTTACTTGTAAGATATTTGATCCGTTAGGTTTATTATGTGCCTGCATTATAAAGGCAAAAATTATTTTACAACTGTTATGGAATGAGAAATTAGCCTGGGATGATCCAGTGCCATCTCACATAGCTAAAAAATGGCTAGATATAGCAGAAAATATTGAAACATTGTCAAATATCAACATACCTAGATGTGTATTTCGTGATGAAAATTTTACTAATGTTGAATTACATTGTTTTGTAGACGCATCGCACGAAGCATACGGGGCGTGCGTCTATCTGCGGTCTACGGATAGCAAAAATGATATAGTCGTCAGGTTACTGTGCGCAAAGTCCAGGGTTGCGCCCCTCAAGGCCATGACCACACCTCGTTTAGAGTTGTGTGGTGCTTTGCTTGGTGCTCGACTGGTGACAAAGGTACTTCAATCCATTCGTATTTCTATTACTAGAAAGGTTATATGGACCGACTCAACTGTGGTTCTAGGCTGGCTTAAAGCTCAGCCTAAGCTTTTGAAAACCTTTGTTGCCAATCGAGTAGTCGAGATAATTGAGTTAACTCAAGGTAGTTCGTGGCGGCATGTCCCCACTGAATTTAATCCTGCTGATCTGGCCTCTAGGGGGGTTGTTCCTCAACGCTTACTCGTTGAGCCCTTGTGGTGGGAAGGACCTTCCTTCTTGAAGGAAGGCTCTTCGGCCTGGCCGCAACCGCCACATGCTAATGTAGACTTGCCTGAGCTGAAGGCTTTTGTAAACGCAGCTCAAACGCCTGATGTATCCTTTATAGATTTTTATATTTTTTCTAGTTTTAATAAGTTAAAGCGGGCTTATGCATATGTTTTAAGATTTATAGGAAACTTACGTAATAAAGATAATAAATTAATTGGCTCTTTGCAAACTGAAGAAATTAGTAAGTCACTTAATTTACTTACAACATTTAGTCAGAGTGAATGTTTTAGGATGGAGTTAAAGGCTTTGTCTAGTGGTCAACAATTAAATAAAAAATCCAAATTATTACAGTTAAATCCATTTATTGATGCGGATGGCTTGTTGAGAGTAGGCGGTCGATTGGGAAATTCCTCATTTAATTATAACAAAAAACATCCTGTTATCTTAGATGGGAAACATCATTTTACATATTTGTTATTGCAACATGAACATCGTCGTCTATTTCATGCAGGTCCGCAACTACTGCTGTCCTCCGTACGTGACGATTATTGGCCTATTGGTGGTAGACAGTTGGCGCGCAAGGTCGCAAAATCCTGTGTTATATGTGCTCGCTATCGCGGTAAGACTGTTCAGCCTATTATGGGAAATTTACCAGCAGTTAGGACAGAAGCTACCTTCCCTTTCTATTCGAGTGGCACTGACTTTGCAGGTCCATTTATGATATCAAGTAAAAAGGGGAGGGGTAACCGTAAAACAAAATGTTATCTTTGTTTATTTGTTTGTTTGAATACTCGAGCGGTGCATTTAGAAGTGGTGAGTGATCTTACTACAGATGCGTTTATTTTGTGCTTGCGTCGTTTTGTCTCACGCAGGGGTAAACCTTATGTTTTATTTTGCGATAACGGTACCAATTTTGTCGGTGCAAATAATGAACTGGGTAATATTCTGCGCTCCAGTCGTGAGTCTGTCACAGAGTTTGCTAGCTCCGAAGGTATAAAATTTGTGTTTAGTCCAGCTTATTCTCCTCATTTTGGAGGTATATGGGAGGCAGGTGTTAAGGCAGCAAAGTATCATTTATCTAGAATTGTTGGTAATCAGTCATTTACTTTTGAAGAGTTGACCACATTGTTTACTCAAATAGAAGCCATTTTGAACTCCCGTCCTCTTTCTCCTATCTCTTCTGATCCATTTGACTTGAGTCCCCTCACTCCCGGGCACTTCCTCATCGGGCGGCCTCTGATGTCGGTGCCTTCGCGTCCCGCAGACGACGGCCAGCCGCAGTATCATCTAATTGAGAAGATTCGTCAAGATTTCTGGATACGCTGGCAGAAGGAATTCCTGGCTGAACTACAGAATAGAACAAAGTGGAGGACTTCTACTGATGGCCCGAGAATAGGAGAGATGGTAATAATAAAGGAAGATAATTCACCACCGCAACGCTGGCGTCTTGGACGTATCACACGTTTGTATTTGGGACCAGACAACGTGTGTCGAGTGGTTGATATTTACACCGCCAGAGGCACTATACGGCGGGCGATTCACAACATTGTTCGTCTGCCAATTGAACCAGTTGAAAGCTAGTCTTTCAAGGGCCGGAGGATGTCTACGCCTGAACGCAGCCATTCTTCATATGAACGAACGCGTCTAATGTCAACGGCGCTCGCGACAAGCTTCACGCGGACGAACCGGACGAACGTCACTTCACTAACGAACTTCAGGAATTAGCGCGCACCGCCATACTTGTCGCGACACATATAATTATTGTAATTTTTAAATAATAAATAAACTTCTTTTAATCATCATCGAGGTCGGTCTTTATTGTATCGCCCACAAGTATAATATACTATATGTATGTATTTATTGTATTATGTAAATGCTACACCGCGGACTACCTACAGTATTTGTCTGTCCTGCCCCTTTTTAAATCCATCCTAAGGTTGTCTTTAAAAGATCGCTCTTAGCGATAAGACCGCCCATTGTGTCACCCTTTGTACAGTTTCTATATTTATGTCTGTAATTTATATGGTGTACATAATAAAGAGTATTCTATTCTATTCTATCCAAATGCGTATGCCAAATAGATAGGTTTCTGTGCACAGACTTATATAAGTCTGTGTTTCTGTGGCTAGCTGTTCGCGACACACACTCATCGAGTGATCGTTATATCACAATCACGGTAATAATATTACCGTGTCACAGTGTTGTTTGTTTACGTCAAACAAATGGATAGGTTATATTACTAAGATACATCATATTTAATTTAATAAGTAACCGTTTAAAACCAAATACGTCTAAAGTACATATAGTTAAAAACTAATGACAGCTCCGTTGTCAGTTGTGAAGCTGAGAGTAATGTTGCCGGAAAAGCAAGTCACGTGACTAAGAGCTGTTTTATTTCACCTGCTAGTTTACATAGATAGCCGCCGCAGACTGCGGTGTGCGCAACATGTATGTTCTACCTATAATTCTTATTGGCCACACAGTACACATGAGTTGTTCTATTATTTATCTATGATGTGTGTGTGTGTGCGCTTCAGCTCGGCAATGTCAAGGTTGCGCGGGCGCACTGGCGAGTCACGCTGCGTCCGCTTCTTCTGCACGCGGTGTGCTGCAACCAGTATTGCCAACTTAACCGAAGCATAAAGCAGCAGATCAGACTTAAAAAAGCAGCAGAAAACAGTAAAATGGTAACTTTAAAACATTACTATATTAGAATTCAAAATAAAACCTCAATATTATTTATTTATTATGTTAAAAATACGACTAATTGACAAATTCTTAGAAATATTCTCACAAATAATTATTTTTAATTTCTCTATCCTTGATATTTTCTGTCTCGTTTTTTTTTATTAAAATCATAATACTTTTATTGAATTTCTTCATATGCCTTTCAGTTGCATTAAATGTACTTATAGCATTCCTTTATTTCTGTTTTACTATGTAATGTATCTTTGATTGTCGTCGTAGACATTTTATTTCTTAGTTTAGTTTTCAAAACGTTTACTGCTGTTTTGTTTGACATAGATAAAAATTAATTCGGATATACATACATGCATAATTCATGAAGCTAGGTATTTTAACTGGAGGTTTTATCGTTTTAGACGAAATCTCCAGTAAATCTATATATATAAAAATGAATCCCTATTTCCCTTGGTCACGGCATCACGCCTGAACGGCTGGACCGATTTCGCTAATTCTTTTTTTGTTCTGTTCGTTATTATCAGGAGAAGGTTCTTATGAAAGAAAAAAATAAGGAAATTGCGCGGAAAATTAGAAAATTTAAAATTACTTAACCACCATACAAAATTATTTAATGTAACCTTTTTAATGTAACCTTAAGACATTTGACAAAAACATTTGAAAAAAAATGACGTTTAAAACGGATTCTTCTGTCAATCTTATTTTATTGATAAAAAATACATTTAAAATAATTAAATTAAAGGATCTAAGAAACCTGATTTTCTTAGTTCACATGACGGTTACTTTAGAGCCATCAGGCCTAATATTAAAAGTTCAATTTAATATGGAATTTTGGTAAGTTTGGATAGACTAACATACACGTTACTAACATAACAAGTGGTGTATATCTACTTGGTTATAAAGAAGAATACAATAGTTTTATTTTAATTTACAGATGAATTTTCGTTTATAAAAATGCCAGCAGCTAGACGTACAAACTTAAGTCGCAGAACTCGCAATGCTGCGAGTCAAAGATATACAAGAGCAAGTCAAAATGACGAGCAACGCGAAGCGCGGAATGAAGTAGAAAGGAATCGATGGAATCGAAATCAACTACATAGAAATGTTGCGTTTAAACCACTACATTCACTGGTTTCCGGAAATGGGCCAGATTCTAAAATTTTTTTGACTCATATCCAGCAATATAACAATTGTTTTCAAATGACGTCATTTGGTGCAACAAAAGTTATTCAAGAAAACTTTATGCCAACTTTTAAGATTCAGGGTCAAATCAGGTTCCTTATTGCCAACGCCGAATAATGACTACAAATTTTTGCAGATTTATTTTATGGGCGATTCAGCAAGCCAAGTCAATCAGCGTTGTGCACACAACATTTCGGTGAAAAGATCAATTGTGGAACAACTACAAACGTTTTTTCATCGACATAACGAATTGGTTGCATTATTTACGACCGCTTTGGACCGCATGCCGTCTGATAATCACAAAATTGTCATCAAAGCTGATAAGACGCCTGCAGGACAACACGCGAGACGTTTTAATGCGCCAACAATTGACGAAGTCGCTATAGTTGTCGTGGGTGAAAATTTAGAAAACCGAGATATTGTTTTACACCGGCGTAGCAATCAACTGCAGCGTGTGTCCGAAACACATCGATCATATGATGCGTTACAATATCCTATGGGTAATTCCATGGAAAACGCTACCGCAACATATTTTTTTAAAATGCTGTTTTTAAATTAAAATGTATCTGAGGATAATCTTAAAACCCCATATTTTAATAATACATCATAAATTTTTTAATTAGTTTTTGATTTTATTATTTTTTGACATTTTAAAGTTAGGTTGTTATGTATGATTGATGGTGGTTTATTTTAATCATAACTGACAACACCGAAAAAAAGAAAACTACCGTCAGATTGACATTACGCGTCCCGCCATTAGAAAAGAAAAGGTTTCTAACAGCTGGTGTGTGAAATATTATTTGGTAAGTTTAATAATTCTTTCGATTTATTTAACTTTTAAATGATGCCTCATCCCTGTAACACCCGTTACAAAAAAAGTGTATTCGTTTATTTAGCGACTAAGTTAATGCACGCATTATAAAATGCATTTGAGAAAGTAAGGTTATGATTGAGAACTACTAATATTTGCTATTTATTTGATGATTGACTTATTTGCTTGTGAAATATTGGCGAGTAATGGTGTGTAACACCCGTTACGTAACGGGTGTTACTAAATTTTGATATGGCTTGTTAAAAACTAATGAAAAGTTAATTTGCTAGTTTGGTGAAGCTTTTGAAGGTTTTAACATTTAGGAGTTCTCCATAAATTATATTGACATGGTTTTGGGTGTCTTTTCGCGCACATCATTAACATTTTTCATTTTGCTATGAACTGGGTTGAATAAAATATTTGTATGTTATTCTTACTTCTTATTGTGTAAGTACCTAACTGGCTACCTCTAGTGTCAGAGTTGTTCAAGCAGCCTCTGAGAACCCGACAGGTCTCTAACATGGCTTAACAGCTGTTACATTTCAGCAAAAACGCCGAAAATTTAACATAATTACGTGATTTATTAGCGGGCCCCTAAAAATATCTGGCGCTTAATGCGGTACGGTTTGCTTTGCTTAGGTTGTGTTTGCTATTGTTTTAGATTAACGATGCCTTCAGCGAAAGATAGAATGAAGAAATATAGACAACGACTGAAAGAAAATCCCGAAAAACATGCGGAACACCTGCAAAAAGAAAAGGAGAGGGACAGAAAAAGAAGAGAAGCTAATAAAGAAAAAATTGCGCAAGATCCAAACTTAAAAGCTATAACTAGACAAAAAACTAGAGACAGTGTTAGAGCTTTCAGAGAGAAACTGAAAGCTGCAAAAAGTATAGATTCGATTTCGTCTTCTTCTATGGGCAGTTATAAATGTTTGCACTTTTGGGAAAGCTGTTAGAAAATTAAAAAAGAATCTTCCAGACTCTCCACTCAAAAAAGTAGCTGTTGTGAAAAAACTTGCATCAGAAATACTGGGTTGTGATTTAGGTAAACATCAAAAGAAAGAGAAAACAAAAGACGAGAGCGCTGAAAAAGCTGTACGGGATTTCTACTACAGGGACGATATAAGTCGGCAGGCTCCGGGTATTGATGTTAGTGAGCAGTAGGCATAATAGAAGTTCCTTTATTGTTTAAATGCCAAAAATTTGATTAAATAAACATTTATTACTACAAAAATCGGTTTAATTTTGTACTCGTAACACCCGTTACATTCAGCTGTAACACCCGTTACAGTTTTATATTTCTACGAAAAATCCTGTTTGTATTTTTGTTTTAATATGAGTAGTCTATGAAATTCAGAATCTATTTAGCTTTACATGGAACACCCGTTACATGGAATGAGCCCTATCTTATTTTGGCAAGGTGAAGATGGATATCACTTTTCAATGAAGATGATAAATCCAGTTACAGGTTCCGAAACTAACAAAAAAGTTAGTTCAATGAATTATTATTCATACAGACTGATGGTTCGGGAAAATGAGGACAATCATATATTAAAATGTCGGCGTCTCTTCCACCAATATGCTGTGGATATGTACGTGAAAGTTGAAACTGAGCGATTGACATTTATCAGGTTGAACCAGGCAAAACTGCGTTCTGAAGAATACATTCATCTACGGGATGCCATCAATGCTGATGGAAATGCACAGAATGTAGGTAGAACAACTATTCTCCCAGCAACATACGTCGGAAGTCCGCGACATATGCATGAATACGCTCAGGATGCTATGTCGTATGTACGTCATTATGGCACACCAGATTTGTTTATAACCTTCACATCCACAGTGGATAGAAATTCAACAAGAATTATTTCTTGGCCAATCACCCATTGATCGCCACGACATTACCGCAAGGGTGTTTAAAAGAAAGTTAAAATCACTCATGGACTTCATTGTTAAGCATCGCGTATTCGGCGAGACGCGCTGTTGGATGTATTCAGTCGAGTGGCAAAAACGCGGATTGCCACATGCACACATTCTCATTTGGTTGGCAACAACAACAACAACTGACAACTTTATATAATAAAACAATTAACTTAATAAAATCAAAAATCTGCTCATTTATAGCGTCTAAGGCGGAACAAAGTTCGCCGGGTCAGCTAGTATAATCATAAAAACAGTAGGAATTGGTACTTAAACAGAAAACAGGGATGTCATAGTGAAAATTTTTATCCCTAAAAACTATGAGGTCCAAAGCGATGTATTTTATTTATGAAGGTAGTTTTTAAACCAATAGTTGCTACTATACTAGTAGCAACTATTGGTTTAAAAAACTCGATTTATTTGCGCAGTTTGTTCTCACTGGATAGGTGACCAGCCATCCAGAAGCCATGGCCCAGAATGGCCCATCACCTTAAAAAGTACATAGTTTATTTAAAAAAAAATCGGGTTATCTAACGATTAGTAGCAACTAGAAGCAACTAGGGAGCAACTTTCTATAACTATTTCGATGTAAACATGGGTAGTGACCGTCCATTGTCTATTCTGATGGACACTACTTAGCTAGTTTATCATAACATAAACAAGGCAGAACATTACGATTCAGTAATTCAATACTCGCATTGATCAATTGTTTGATCTGAACTCAGTGGACATGGCCTTCTATGTGTTTCATAATACTTTATTAAAACCTATAGTAGTTACACTAACTCAAGCCTTATTCATTAATAAATGGTACGAAACCATTGAGTCGGTGACGTCACTTATAGTTGTTGCAGACACAAACGAAGAGTGAGCTTTTTGTGCCTGAGCGATGACCGCAGTAATCATTATCGAATTCGGCGGGCGGTGACTCAATGGACTCTTTACTCGTAGCGAAAATACGGAGTGGTCATTGTTGAATTATTGTTCGCGTCGTATTCATCTGATATGTTTCAGTCAGAAACGGAGGATTGCAAATCGCTTGGGTTGACACAAGGCTGTTCCTGCACCATTTGCGAGTATGTATATCTAATTGATGAATCATCGTCATAATCATTTGGCCGAAAGTGCTCTACAGCTGCAGCTGGGCATACATTCCCCTAACATCGCCACAACGAACGGTCGTGTACTTCGTGCAAGCCGTGGATTTCCACGACCTTCACCAGTCATAATTCTACATCGTGGGGGGTAATTGGATGAACATAGTTCATCATCTGCCTAGCCTTTTCCCAACTATGTTGGGGTCGGCTTCCAGACTAACCGGATGCAGCTGAGTACCAGTATTTTTACATGGAGCGACTGCCTACTTATCTGGCCCCCACAACCGAGTTGCTGGTTAAAACGATACCCCTTTGATAAGAATGTTTGGCAGACTTTCGGGCTTCTGACGACCCGACTGTCATAGATCCACGAATGACAGCCGGGACGAATGGCGTAACGTGCTTTCCGAGACACGGAGGGGTCTTTGTATGTAAAGATCCACGGACCAACCGCAGCAAGCGTAGGTTGTCCTGATCGATCGACCCATGCGGTTGTTGTTACTTGGTGAACTTAGTTATATAATAAACTAGTTCTGCCCGCGATTTCGTCCGCGTGTTTCACCCTCCCCCCATTCACCCTCTTAGGGGTGGAATTTCGAAAAACTATAGGATAGGTACCTACTCTTCACAAAGAACACACTCCAAATTTTATGTCTCTAGGAGCAGCTGCTCCTAGAGACATAAAATTTGTCAGACATAAAATTGACAGACAGAGACATAAAATTGTTGATATATCAACGCACAGCCTAAACAGCTGTTTAGGCTGTGCGTTGATATATCAGTCAGCAGGAGAGATTGTACTTAGATATGAATAAGCGAAGTGCCTTATTGGTGTAGTGGTCACAAGCGCTACTGCTGAGGATAAGCTCCTGGGTGCGGTTCCCTGGTCGGGCAGAGTGTTATTAGGTTTTTCCATCAGCATCATTAGTTACAGCCCGGAGTCCAGTCCAGATTGCCTAACCCTTCGGCGAGAACAGGTGTGGTGTGATGTTCTGTATGTATGTTGACGGTGGACGCATCACCGTGTTAGAACTTGGAAACCAAGAATAGTGTTTCTTCATTATCATCTTATCAGCTGAAAGATTTCCACTGCTGGATATAGGCCTTCTCCAAGCACCACCACTTGACTGTTTCTGTGCCTCTCGCATTCGTGCGACTTATATGTAGTGTGTGATGTCACAATAGTTGACTGACGTGATTTTTTCAGGGCGAGCGCGAGCGCGGCACCGGCGTACGAGCTGACAGCGGGCGGCGGTGGCGGCGGCGGAGCGTGCGCCGAGTCACCTGCCACGCTAGCGCACGCGCAGCACCCGCCGCCCATGCAGCAGTCCTCGCACCAGCACCACCATGACCCGCGCAAGAGAAAAACTTCACAATAGTAAGTCTTGTGGGTACCTACTACGAGAGAGAGACAAGAAGAATGGAGAAGTTGGATAAAGCCTTAGGCGACTGGCAAGAAATACCGTATTTTCTCTTATAAAATTCAGCACCCCCTCCGCCTTCATTAAAATATAGTTTGCGGAAAACAAACAACAGAGATGCTGACTAATTTTTTTATGCCCTGTGATTCTCTCCTCCTTTTTTAGGGCTCGTACCCAAATGGTGCCAACACGACACGACCCTATTATTAATTAAACAACAAATAATAAAATAGTGTTAAAAATTGAAGGGGGTTCATACAAGAAACGTGTTAAGGCCCCTGCAAACGGGCGCGACACGACACGCGACACAAAGGCACCGTAAGTCGCGCAACGAGCGGTGCCTTTGTGTCGCGTGCGATTATATCGCGTGTCGCGCCTGTTTGTAGGAGCCTTTATGTTCGACGTTTTTTGCTTGTGGTACGTACCCTTTCGTGTGCGAGTCCGAGTTACACTTGGCAGCTTTTTTATACAGGTGTAAGGAGAACGCTTTCCGAAGCCAGAACGTAGATTATTTATAACCTAAATGCAAACGGATACCAATAACCTTTCGCTTTAAATTGGTTATTTTCAACACTTCATATTTTGTAAACACGCCATGGAAACCGTACAAAACGTGAGGTCACTGACACGCAAGGCAACGACGAAACACGCGCTCGCGTCGCGCGTCGCGGGCGCCGAGCGCTCCGTACGGCCGAGTCACGGGATTTACGTCATTTTGTCATAACACTACTGTGGACGTGGAGTCTCACAGGCTCCTATATGCACACACATTATTTTTGGGGAATTTGATATAAGATCGCTATAAACCTGATTGAATATTAAAGTTATGGGATTTAGTAACAAAATAACGTACTTATAATTATAATCAACTTTTACTTTAAAAATTATAGAAATTATAAAAATAAAAAAATATGGCACTTTTCAGTCCAAATCTACTTAGGTTACATTTTTAGGTATTAAAAACACTCAAACTTATTCCTATAACAAAATGAGTCTTTTTTTCTCAAAATATAATATATAAGGAACCAAAAACACAAAACAATTATTTCAGATAACACATATAAAAGATTTTGACAACGGTCTAATAACGTAAATTTATTGGCAGTCGGTGCACAAAGGTCTAGAACATTGGAGACACACAGGTTTGGTGCACCCAACACAAACATAGGTAGTAATTCTATGTTTTTTCGCGAGACAGATTCTACATACTCTTCTGGTTCCTTGACTGGTTTCTTGATCCTTGACATCTTCTGTAACCATATCATTACCTAAAACTCGAGTCATAGTCAACATCAGCTGTCTTGGTAACCGTGTATTAAAAAAAAAATTTCACGCAGGGCCCTGAACAGAATTTGTAGATGGTCGTTTTGATTTAGAACTACCGGCTTTATTGTTTTTTGACATTTTGTACTACAAAATCTGAAACAAACATAATCGCCCATACAAAATATATCACAGGGCAACAATGGACGTGTAGCCTGACAGGCTCCGGTCAATATTTTGATGGTCATTACTTACGTGATATACATCGGAAGACGCAACCTCCTCCCTCATTGATAATTTTACAACTAAAACAAAAGCTACTGAGCCACTCAATCGCGGGGAGTGGGGGAAAGTAGGTGAAACTAAGAAAACGAAAACATCGAGTAGCCTGTGAGACTCCACGTCCATACTTAAAGGTTAAGGCTCCTACAAACAGGCGCGACGCGCGACGCGAATCGCCCGCGACCCAAAGGCACCGCTCGTTGCGCGACTTGCGGTGCCTTTGTGTCGCGTGTCGCGTCGCGCCTGTGTGTACGAGCCTTTATACGGAATTTACAAACACCACTTTCAAAATGCCTACCCCTACAAACTACTAGATACTTCATAAAATTATGAATTTTAATCGCATTCGTAGCCCACTGTTAAACATTAAAGTTGACAGAGGCATTTTACGTAAGTCTTGTACCTGTGTAAATCCTTTGCGACCTTATAAGGTATGGCTCGAAGTGCCGAACTGCGCTCCATCTATTTCTGACGGAAACATTTCGACGGCGAAGTGTCAATAACTCCTAACTGACAAAGTCAAAAATTTACACATACTGGAAAAAAACGTTCAAAAATAGACACGTTGTTTTAGTTGGGAGGTTTATATTTCCACATTTTAATTTAATGCTGTTGCATCTAAAGATACACTAAGGCGATTTCACTAAAACATGCGAATAACGCCTTTAAATTCAAAACGAAAAAAAAGAAAATTTCTCAAAAAAAAATCAGTTAGGAGGTATTGGCACTTCGCCGTCGATTTGTAAAATGGGTACCGATGTAGGTAACTCCTCCAAACTACGTTTCTCAACGCTATAAAAGGCAGAGGGAAGAAGACTTACCTTCGGAATTCAGCCAATTTAAAGAAGAAATGAAAGAGCTGTTCCAGTCATTTATGAATACCCAGCAAACCGAATTAAAAAACATCACTGCCAACCTTAAGGAGATTCAACTAACAAATAGTAACATAGAAACATCTGTCGCGTTTTTGACTAAACAAAATGAAGAGTTGCAAAATAAGATAACCCAGTTAGAATTACAGGTGAAGAAAGACAAAGATTATAATATTACTGTGTTGGAGGATCGAATTGAGGACTTGTAACGATGCTCGCGCAAGAATAATATTGAAATAAAGAATGTCCCTCGGAAAACCCAGGAAACCAGAGAGGATTTAATAAATATGGTACTTAGTCTGGCCAAGAATATTAATCTTGATATGAGTAAGCGAGACATCAAGGACATCTTTAGATCGCAGGGGAGGAAGGAAGGGGTGAATAGCCCCCCTATCGTAGTGGAACTGGACTCTGCAATTCTTAAACAGGATTTATTGAAAAACACTAAATTGTACAACATAAAAAATAAGACGAAACTTCAAGCGAAGCACCTTGCTATCGTTAGTAACGGGGACGTTCCTGTGTTCGTTTCAGAACAACTTACTCCCAAGAACGCCCGCCTATTTTTCTTAGCCCGGGATTTAGCTAAATCAAAGCAATATAAATTCTGCTGGACTGCTTTTGGTCGAGTTTTCGTAAAAAAGGACTAGGATGCTAAGGTTATCCTCATGAAGAGCTAATCACAGGTGCATAGCTTGCTTCAAAGTGCATGACTAATTCTAGATATTCCATTTGTTTATTTACTTTTTGCTTCATTAGTACTGGCTTTTATTTTGTTTAGATACTTTATGTTATAATATCTATGGTTTGTTAAAATCCGTCAGATATAACTTTCATAAAAACGTTTTTATTGGAAAGCATGCTCATATAATGGCAACACTAAAAAAACCCACTTCATACACACCTACACAACACTCAACTAACATCATAATTAAAACTATCTCTAGTTTACATCACACATCCACTCATATATCCATTGTACCCTTCTTGGAACTAAAACTTCAACTACATTTTTGTAATAATCCTGATTAATATTTAATTTTATTCTCCTCAGTATACATTTTTTATCATACACTGTGAGTTAGGTCGTTTAGACTTCTTGAAATAAAATGGATAGTAATTTAAATACACTTGATGAATTAGACCAGACTGAAATTGCGAACTCAGCCTTAGTTAATATCGAACATATTTGCACGTCTTTAAAACTCGAAAATACTTACCTTACGGTAGTGACCCAGAATATGAAGAGTATTTACGGTAATTTTGACGACTTGCAGTTGAATTTGGCTCTTATGAAGTTCGACGTGGATGTTCTTATTCTTACTGAGTGTAGATTAAATAGTAATAAACAAATACCACTACTATGTAACTACACGTCTTATTTTACCTCAATCCAGCTTAACCAAAACGACGGCGTGGTAGCCTATATAAGAAACAAACATTTGGCCCTGGTAACAGAACTACCTTCTGCCCTTAAAATCACCGTGTCTAATTTTACTTTTATAGGTAGTATATACCTATAAAAGTAAAATTAGACACGGTGATTTTTCTTTCCCCTTCTATTGCCTGTGCTGACAACTTCATTAGCTCATTAAACAATCATCTTGAATCTTGTAGTACGCACAAAAATATTATTATCATGGGTGACATTAATATTAATTAGTTACATAAATCCACAGAAGTATCACATCAAAGATCAAATAGGCTAAATTACCTGAACATGCTATTTGTTCACGGCCTCCTTCCAGGACATTGCCTACCCACTAAAGAACAGAATTGCCTTGATCATACCTTTCTGAAGCTTGGTAAAACTAAAACCTCTGCCTTTGTGGCAGTGCTTAATACAACAATCACGGATCATGCTATGGTTCTCCTACATATAACTAGCTCCAATAAAGCACAAAGAACTTGTTCAAAAACCACAACCGTCATAGATTATGAGAATGCTTACAAATGCCTTAGTACCTAGTATAGATGTATCAATTTTTGAAAACTACACGCTCCCTGATAGCTTTGCTATTAAACTGGTGGAGGTAATCAGGACGTCCCTTCTATGCAACTCAAAAATAAAATCCGTTTCTTGTGGTAAAAGAGCTTTAAAGCCCTGGATTACTACGGGAGCACTACGTTGCATAAGGCTTAGAAACAAAATGCAGCGGCAAACTAGATTAGAACCCTTTAACATAATTTTAATAATAACTTATAAACGCTTCCGTAACTTTTGTTCCAACTTGATAAAAAACATAAAAAGACAATATTATAGAAAACAAATAGAAGATTCAACCAAAAGTCCGAGACATCTCTGGTCAACAATAAATGAAATCACACAGTTTAAAAAACCTAAAACTTCAAATACTTCATATTACCTTACCTTATAAAATTCTTAATATTACCGCAAATCCCCTGAACTCACTAAATAGAGTAAACTTGTTCTTTATCACCGTGGGCAAATCTTTAGCGGAAAGTATCATTACTCAGACTGGAATGCCGGTAGTGAACAGCTCCTGTAGTAACACCAGGGCTTCCTCGTTCGTATTGTTGGAGACTGATCCACTGGAAGTGGACGATATTCTAATGAGTCTTGACTCTGATAGTGCACCAGGTTGGGACGGTATACCGACAAAATATTTAAAAATGGCCAGAGATTTTGTGGTTCCCCTGATAAGCCAGCTAGCTAATTTATGTCTCAGAACGGGAATTTTCCCGAAAGATTTAAAGCGTTCCGTGGTCACTCCTGTGCATAAGGGTGGGGACGTTAACGATGTTAACAATTATCGCCCCATATCTGTGCTGTCATCAATTTCAAAAATTTTACAAAAAATAATAAATAAGAGACTAATTAACTACTTAGAAAAATGCAGTATTCTATATGGGTTCTATATGGGGCACAGTATGGGTTTAGAAGAGGACGTTCAACTCAAGACGCTATTACGGCGTTCACATCTGACATTGTTAGTAAAGTAGATAAGGGTCATAATGCTTAACAGTGTTCTTAGATCTTCAGAAAGCTTTTGATACCGTTTTCGTCCCGATCCTTCTGCACAGACTAGAAAGCATAGGTATAAGAGGTACGGCTCTCTCCCTTTTTGAAAGTTATCTTAAAGATAGACAGCAAATGGTTAAACTAAATAACTTATGCAGTGCCGAGGAGGACGTCTGCTACGGAGTCCCACAGGGGAGTGTCTTGGGTCCGCCGCTCTTTTTAATTTATATAAACAGCCTATGCAATATGCAGATCAATGGAGGGTGAATTTTTCTCATACGCATGCAGACGACACTGCAGTTGTTTTCTCAGGTACGTCATGGCAACATGTAAAAGCTGTCGCTGAGTAGGGTCTGGCTGAGATAGCTGGCTGGCTTAAAGCAAATCTATTAACCCTTAATACTACTAAAACTAATTTCATCTGCTTTTCCCCAGACTAGAGGTCACATCCCGGTTCTGATTTTGGTATTGCGATTCATATTTGCCAAAATAATGCAGTCCATAACCATAATTGTACCTGTCAAACCATTCAACAGAAAATACTATGACCAGGATTAGATGAAAAAAAAATTATGATAAATAAATATTGGGTACACTCACACGCTCAACACTTACACACTTACATTCATACATAAACACACACTGAGAGCTGCTAAATGAATGTTTTATTTTATTTTTACTTTTATCTCTTTTTTTTTCTTTTAAAAACCTTTTACGCCTCATCATTGTTAAGTTACCACTTATGGGAAGAGCGAGGCAGCTCCGACACAAGTACTTTACTGTACATTTGTAACTTACTGGGGCTGTCTCAATTTATGTATGACACAATGTTTAAGTTGAAATAAATATTTTTGTATTTTTTTTTTGTATCCATTACAATACAAAATCGAGCCCGTCGCTGTGTCGACCCGTGAACACGAGGCATTAGTGTAGGATCCTCACACATTCTGCACGTAGTGTATTAAAAACGCTCACTATTTCTGCCCCGCATTTCATCAGCACTGTCGCATTCCCGATCATCATGTTGCCGTATTCACTAACACAGTACACGTATGCCTCAGGCATTGTTTAATACAACAAAAAATAATACTTAACTAAAAACAATAAAACAACACTACCAAACGTAACAATATTAACACAACACAAATTTAAAACTAACAAAACAGTATTAAATACGATTCAATAGCTAATCTATCGACGTTCGCTCACGAACCGAGTTGGAAAGGAACTAAGTACTAACTAGATTACTAAAGAAGTACAGTGCGTGCCACGTAAGAAGAGACTTGACACACCACGAGGTATGACATGCGCAGAACACGATTTTAGGTATCTTTAGCGGTATGAGGTCTGAGTGCGGGACGGGACCGGACGTCATAGGGGCGGCGGAAAGAGGCGGGGGAGGCGGGGTCAAGTCTCTTCTTACGTGGCACGCACTGTACTACGCACCGCGCGGACGGCGCTGACGCGGCGACGCGCGACGAACGGTGTCTTTTGATGTGTAAAGATCAACAAATTACAGAGGAGAAAATTTTAAAAGCATAATTATGAAATCAGAAACTGTTAGGAAATTGTACTTATACTTTATTAATTATTACAAACTGTTTTCAATTTCTAATTTTTCAATAAGATTTAACGGGTTACTAATTTAATTATCTACTTGAAATTGATTGGGTTTACGTAAGGATACAGTTATTGCAATAAACGAGCGCACGTCGTGTGACTCTAATTACATTTTATAAAGTTCAAATTCAATTGATTAACGCACGCTAGTTGCTTCAAACTGTACATGCGATGAAAATTTTGTAGTCAATCACGACTGAAGTCGCGATCTTTTATTTTATTTCATTCATTTTATTCTTTCAAACTTTCATTAAATGCACGACACAGTGCATCAATTTAAAACTGTTGACGCCTCTGTAATGTGTCTTCTTATTTATTTGGCGGTGCTTTACAAAGGATGCCTAAGGTCACCGCCACGCCGCGGGCGCCTCTCTCTCAAACTAGGTGACCAGGCCCGGGTTCAAACCTCGGTCTATACCAATGAGTTTTGTGATCGTTTACCTTGATCAGAATTACTGTACTAACTTGAGTACGTCGTGCAGAGTGCAGACAGCTGCTACAACACGATCACATCGCTGTACCTCGCTGGAATGCGATGCCCATCTCGCCTCCCCCTTCACCTCCCCATGTACCTACGCCGCGTCGCGGCGCGCGTCGCGTGGTGTTGGGCTCGTCGGCCGCACAGCTGTTGGCAAGCGCGCGCACTTTGACCTCGAGGTCATGCGCAAGCGTCAGTTGATATTTATTTACGGAATACATTGCTTGTTAGAATTGTAAAGAAAAAAAATGTGTTTAATCGCAAATAATGGTTTCATTTAACTTTGCTCACAGTGTACGAAAAATGCTAAAAAAATAGGTAAAATTGTTCATTCTTTTTTCCAATTTCGAGAATCACTAGCCCTATCAGCTGTCTTCGTTTTCGGAAGCGTTTCCCTTACACCCTGTATACTTGTACATATTATTATGTTTTGAAGACTGATTGCTATATAATACTAGCTACTGCCCGCGACTTCGTCCGCGTGAAATTCGTACTTTCCACTAAAAATTTCGAAAATGTATGTTTATGATCTTTATCATTTATTTAGATAAATAAGTATTCAGGCCAATTTTTAAGTTTATAGATCAAAAGGATCAGATTTTTCAAATAAACTGTATCCCCGCTTTTCACCTCCACAGGGGTGGAATTTTGAAAAATCGTTTGGGATGTGTTCATAACTTGACTTAAAGACCCATACCCAGTTTCAAGTTATTGGAAGCAAGCTGTAAAATCCACTACTTAAACTTTATTACCCTTTTCAAACTTGGTAAGAGTCGATTTTTGAAAAACCCTAAAACACATACTTTTTTATTTTTTGTTTTAGTAGTACCGAGTTTCGGGATTCATATTTTTCTATCAACTTTGTCACCCCTAAATCCTCTGTGAGGGGTTTTTTTTAAACTAATAGTGATAATATTTATTATTTACTGACCAAAATATTGCCAAGTTTCAAGTTTACTAACCAAATGAATAAGATTTTTCATATAAACTGTATCCTCGCTTTTCACCCCCACAGGGGTGGAATTTCTTAAAATCGTTTGATATGTATGTTGTTTATACGGGATTAAATTTCAAGAGTGGAATAATTAAGGAATGCTTTCGGCACGCACTTTTTGGAAGATTTTTTCGCTAAATCCTTACTTGGGGAACTCTTTTGGGTTGCTTTAGTAGGATTTGAAGCCGGCCAGCCGATTTGATAAGAAATAACAAAAATTAAGGAATTTGAAAAAAAAGGACTACTGACTTTCGGAAAACTTGTTATTGTGTGACAAATTATCTGAAACAGTACAGTAGCACTTTGTTGAATCCTTAAGATACACGACCACAGTGTGAAGAGACAGTTGAGTACGTGATCCCCAAAAGTGGAATGACTGAATTTCTTCATTATACTTTGTACAATGATTTTCACTAAAGTCACAATGGATCACTGCATCCTTTTCAGTCATGTTTTCTTTCAGTGCTTCAGTGTCTTGTACTGGTGTATGATGTTGGTTTCGTGGTTCATAAACTTTGGTAACTCTTACATGAAGCGATAAATTCAGTATTCCACTGAAAACCCCTTCTTAGTGGATACCAACTCTTCACAAAGAACACGCCCTCTAAAATGTATACCTCTAGGACCAGCGGTTTAGGCTGTGCGTTGATATATCAGTTAGTCAGGACTTTGAATTTTATATATGACGGAGAAGTTATAGTGTGTCTCGTTATTATCAGCCATATTTAACTATTGTGGGCGTACAGTGGGTATGTGTTGGTTATTGCGCAATAGAAAAACCGTTTGCAGTTCAAATACAATTATAATTTCACGAACAATTTAGTCACACTAGGAAATTACACACTGTAGGTACACGACACAACCAGATACGGAACGCTGGACAGTTTCTGAGCACACGTTGTCCGTACGATGTCCAATGTCCAAGTCCAAAGAGAGTTCCACATCGTTCTGTCGAGCTGTTTTCTAACCCCCACGGACTCAGGCTAGACTCTGTCAAGCGCCACCAGATGGCGCTAGCGTTCCGACTAGTCAAATGCATGACCGGTTGTGACATATATTTAGAGATATAATTAATATTATCTTGGAAATTGAAATAAGCTAATAACTGATTGTCATACTTTACATCGGAAAGTTCCCGATAGGGGCGGGCTCCATGAGCTCCATCTAAATATTATATTTACGACGTTGTGGAGTGTTGCTTTTATTGTAAAAGACGGAATGTCATTTCGACCTAATAAAACGCATGCAATTAAAATGTGTTAATTAGTCTATGTTTTGATTTCGTACCTTTCCTTTACCAGTATAACAGTTACTGTCTAGTGGTAGGTAGGTATAGTCAGTGTACAATCTTTGTAAACATAAGTTGTGACCTTAAGAACGAATTATATTGTGAAAAATGAGATCTCTTTTTTATTCTTCATTATTCAGTGATTCAATAGTTCTAGTAGGTACTGAAGGTTATTTAAATATTGTGCTATAAACTCATCTAATAAGGTTGATAAATCACAAGTCCATAAAAATAAGTCTCCAGACATATCGGCAACTTTTGCTTGATAATATCTACACAAAAAGTTTGTAAGTATTCGTAGCGGGAAGTAGGCAGGCGCGCACCTTGCGAGCTTCTGTGTCGCAACCATCGCCCCTGAAGTGGGCGCGCGAAGAGGCGCAGTCTGCGACCAACTGTGGCGACATACACTCGTGTTCTTTGCAGTTTGTATATCTTATGTTATTATCGTCAACCATGGATGAAGTCTTGTGGGTCGACGAAAGATTTTTTTTGCTTGTTGACCCGTATGGGAAGCATCTTTCTTTGTTTGATAACTTGAACGAACAAGAAACGGACCCTAAAACAGATAAACAACCGCAGATGTCAGTAGGTTTAGATTTGGATGATATTGATAGTGTTCTTGGGTTTGGGCATGAGCCGAAGAGGGCTCGCGGGCGCCGAGAGGCGCCGGCGCCGGGTACTAGCAGGTGAGGTCCTGTGCTTCATGCACAGCTGCTCGTCTCTGGTGACTTATTAACCCGAGTGTTTTTTATTTTTCCGCAGCTCGGAGAGTTATGATATGACGAGCTGCGAGGCCCCGCTGGGCGTTCCGCCAGCTCCCCTGCACGCGGCAACTAGCGCCACTCGCAAGAGAAAGCCATCTTCTTAGTGAGTACCTACAGTATAAAGATTTTTATTTATTTCGTTTATTGATTTACTTCTTACTTATTAAATACATATTTAAATATTTATATAAAAAACATAACAAAAACAATTAAAAATATAAAAAATAGTAGTCTGTCGGTATCGGGAACAGGGTCCAAGCTACCGGTGGTTAGGGCTCCAGAGACAGGAACCTCCTCGGAATGCGAGCCGTATCGAGGAGTACTGCCTTCTGAATCAGGCCCTTGATCCAACCGCCTAACGAGAGCCTCGAGAGATGTTGACAGAGGCTTTCGGCCATCAGGCCATTGGCTGATACGACAATCGGCACAATGACAGCCGAGCTCACATTCCACATGTCAACCTCGTGTGCAAGTTTGGCAGGAAAGTCCTGAAACGGAACTAAAATATTTAATCATTGGCAACACTCGCACTGCCTCGTCGAGTAAGGTAGGTACATATTCTGTCATTTCTTGTAATCGGTGACTGTTTCTCGTGTTTATTTTTATTTATTTGCGTTATTGTGGTGATACTGGTGACCCATTGTGTTCATAATGAACAGATCTGATATTGAACAGCTCCGCAAGAGCCATAATTTATAAAGTGTACGTGAGATGTTTGGCGGAACTCGAGGCCGGAATGTTTTTATCTGATCTCAACGATGAGTATAAAAGAACCGCTGAAATTACAGGTAAAATATTTTACACATGTAATCAGATGTAATGTGTATATTTCAAGGTGCAATATCTAGTATAAACCTTTCATACTATTATTGAAATGTACATTTACGAATTTGAGGTTACGTTTACAAAACACATTCGGAATGCAGCGCGTTCGTATAGTTTTAATACTTTTTGTTAATATTGCATAAATCACTGAACAAAAACAACTATAGTATTTTTAGGTAAATCCATCAGTACTAAATGGCGAATTGCAATAGAAGGACAAAGAAATAAATGTGTTTTCTCCACACCAGGTAAACACAGAGCAGGGCGACCTAAAAAAGAATTGGACAATTTTGACTTGTGTGCAATCAGACAAAAAGTTCAATTCAGTTACACTGTAAAAAAGGTTGTATGTAGAACTTTAAACTTCTCTTTTATATCAATCTTTTTTCAGTTTTTATCAAGTACACTGAAAGACATTTACTGTCGATTTTATTTTTAGGCACCAACTGTTCGAAACCTTTGTCTGTGTTTAGAGAAGAACTCGGGTTTGACGGCAGTCTTGAACACTTACGAAAGGTTCTAATAGCCCTGGGCTTTAGATACCTACAAAAAGTGCCAATCGGACAGGCAGCTTTGATGGAAAAGCCGAATATTGCTGCAAATCGTGAAGTCTACTTGTCAAGATTATTAAAAAAAATAGGAATTTACCGGGTGATCTGAGAAAGGACGAAAGCTATTAAAAATAAATAAAATAAAAAACATTTAATTCAGACCAGGTCCATATTTTTTTAGTAACAATGGTACTTAAAACTAATGTTAGTATTAAACAAAATAAAACTAAATTCATTTATAAGTATCAGGTAAAATCACACATATGAAAAATTAATTAATTAATTAAAGTTTACAATTTTTTTTTTTTTTTTTTTTCTACTGATGACCGCAAGAAGATATGGCAAAGCAAGGAGCTTCACGGACGCTTCTATCGGGCTCTTCATGAGCCCGGTGTAGATTTCTTAGCGTCCGTATCCTGGCTACGTTTTGGTGACCTTTTCGGGGAAACTGAAGGTTTCGTCTGTGCAATTATGGATGAAGTTATCTTAACGAATAACTACCGGAGACATATTATGAAGGACGGGACGGTTGACGTGTGTCGGGCATGCCACCGTCCGGGTGAGTCTATCAGACATATTGTCTCTGGTTGTTCTCGTCTGGCTAACGGTGAGTACTTGCACAGGCATAACCAAGTGGCCAGGATTATTCACCAGCAACTTGCTTTGAAATATAAGCTTGTGGATTCTGAGGTACCGTATTACAAGTATGTGCCCGACCCAGTTCTTGAAAATGACCATGTCACGTTGTACTGGGATCGATCTATCATTACTGACAGGACTATTGTTGCCAATAAGCCTGATATAGTGGTGATAGATCGATTAGCGCGCCGCACAATGATTGTCGATATTACCATTCCACATGACGATAACCTCGTGAAAGCTGAGAAAGAGAAACAAATTAAATATCTCGACTTAGCACACGAGGTTGTTGACATGTGGAGTGTGAGCTCGGCTATCATTGTGCCGATTGTCGTGTCGGCCAATGGTCTTATAGCCGAAAGCCTCGATCAACATCTATCGAGGCTCTCGTTAGGCGGTTGGATCAAGGGCCTGATTCAGAAGGCAGTACTCCTCGATACGGCTCGCATTGTGAGGAGGTTCCTGTCTCTGGAGCCCTAACCACCGGTAGCTTGGACCCTGGTCCCGACACCGGCGGACATCTATTTTTTTATATTTTTAAATGTTTTTTTTTTTTACTTATTTTTATATTTTAAGAAATATTTAAAAATGTAATAAAATAAGAAAAGTAAATAAATAAATGAATAATAATAATAATAAAAATACAAACAGAATTTAAAAAAAATGACAAATATAATAAATTAAAATTTCATAAATTACATAAATTAAGATTTCATAAATTAAGATTTCTTATTATCATACTTCCTGTAAATTAAAAAAATGCTGGCAGTCTCTTTACGTCAGTGAAATAAAAAAAAGTATGTCCAAAGGCAAAAGGTAAGTTGTTCCTGAAGCATGCTTTATTTAATGCGTTGTGTGTCTTGCACGTGTTGCACTTTTTTTTTCTCAGTTTCATTAACATACATGCAGGGAATGAAAATGGTTTTGTACCAAATGCGTTGTTAATATTTTGTGGGAAAAATAAAAATGAAGACTACCACTCGAAGATGAATAAGTCAAATGTTACTAAATGGGTTAAGGAGAAACTAATACCGAATTTGTCTAAACCTTCGATTATAGTAATGGATAACGCCCCCAATCATTCAGTGATTCGCAATAAGGCACCTACCTCTGCATCAAAAGTTGGCAAAATAAAGCTGTTGTTGTTTGAGAACAATGTGCCTTTTGAAGAATCAGCAAGGAAGCCGAACCTGCTCATGCTTGTTAATCGACACAAACCCAAGGTGGACCTTATCACTGCGATCTAAACCCTATTGAATTGATCTGGGGTCTAGTAAAATATAAAATTGCCTCACATAATGTAGGATCAATTGACATCAAGGTAATTTGATAATTACTAAATATCATTTTTAATTCATTATAAATTATTAGTCAGCTAAATTCCAAATTTAACGTTTGGTATCTCGATGGTGGATCCTTAGGAGGCGATGCAGAAACTGTATTACAATACCTTCAATTTTTTTTAACGAACTTCATTCCATTGGCCTTTATCTCAATCATTCCAAATGTGAACTATATTTAGCGGACAATACTGACAGACATCTGACACTTCCCAAATTTAACGCAATAGCTCCAGAAATCAAAATTATTGAAAAAGGTCTCTTCGCCTCCTCGGGTCTCCAATCTTTGACAATTCCTTTCCCGTTTTTATTAGACGTTTCGGAAAGATTGTTCCAAATTAATATGCATTCGGCCATAACCTTAATCTGCTACTGCTGTTTCGGCCCTAAATTAACTTATTTCCTTCGCGTTTCCCATTTATGGAAGCACACCTTTTAGACAAAACGGACCAAATTATCAGTCATACATTAACTTCCATTTTAAATGTGGCCATGAACGACCGAGATTGGGCACAAGCTACTCTTCCCATTCTTGTGGCCTCGGCGTCCGCAAAATTTCTAGTATTAGTTTACCGGCTTCCATATCTTCGGTCCATGGCACTCATAAATTAGTCAGGAAAATCCTAGCATCCACAATTAATTCTGATGTGCCGTGTTTCACCGAGGCTATGGGTGCCTGGAGACTCGCTTGCCCGAATACAGATCCACCCGACAATCCATCTTCCCAGAGACGGTGGGATGAGCCGTTCTGCAGAGTAGTACAGAACAATTTACTTGACTCGTCTGCTACTACTGCGGAACGTGCGCGCTTGCTGGCTGTGGGTAGGTGGGAGTCGGGTCTTTGGCTTCATGCACTACCTTCGTCGAACATAGGCACTTTGTTCGACGACACTACTTTTCGCCTCGTTGCTTCCCTATGACTAGGCACTACTTGCTGTTCTCCCCATCGCTGTCACTGTGGCGAAGATGTCAATAGCCTCGGACACCACGGCCTGTCTTGCAACCGAAGTGCGGGTCGCTTAGCGCGGCACGCGAACATTTATGACATCATCCGGTGAGCTCTTGTCACCGTCGGCGTTCCAGCTGTATTAGAACCCAATGGCTTGGCACGTGACGTTGGCAAGAGACCGGACGGTATGTCTTTATTTCCATGGATGGTGGGTAGGCCTTGTGTGGGACGCAACGTGTGTCGATACTCTTGCGCCATTCCATCATAACATTATCGGAAATTATATTATCGAGCCGTTTGGGGTTGAAACTCTCCGGCCGGCCGCTCTCCGCCGGCCAGTGGGGTCCGAGTGCTCATGGTCTTTTTAAAGAAATTTCTAAATGGCTGGTTGACACTTCCCGTGACCCAAGGGCTGGCTTTTACCTTGGTGTGTCAACTGGTAAGGTAATGTACCCAGTCTCTTGGGTACATTACACAGGTCGACAAAATTTGCCGAACGCTCTGTTACAGGAATCAGATTATACTTTTCCAAAGGATTTTGACGCGCTGAACTCGAATCTGGCATCAAAATTGCTCTATCACGTCAGGGTTTCGAGATATCCTGACCTAAAAGTGCAAAAAATACCGTTTTTTCTAATTTTTGAGGTTATGTAGCACAGCCGATCCTATTTTCTTTCAAGAATTATTAATGGCATCTCAAAAGTCTAGTCTTCCTCTTTAAAATGACGTTGAGTTTACTCAAATATCTTTTTTTTTCGCTGAGATATCGCATTATG
Source organism: Luperina nickerlii (assembly GCA_963855955.1). Classification (NCBI taxonomy): domain Eukaryota; kingdom Metazoa; phylum Arthropoda; class Insecta; order Lepidoptera; family Noctuidae; genus Luperina; species Luperina nickerlii. Next base: position 28,825,305 of record OY979662.1, read on the forward strand.
AAATTTTCGTACGTGTACGTGGATTGTTCTACGTTTGAGAACACATACAGTCTATTGACGAAAACACGAAAATTTCGATATCTCAGAGATCTCACGAGAAATGCGATATCTCAGCGAAAAAAAAAGATATTTTAGTAAACTCAATGTCATTTTAAAGAGGAAGACTAGTCCTTTGAGATGCTATTAATAATTTTTGAAAGAAAATAGGATCGGCCGTGCTACATAACCTCAAAAATGAGAAAAAACGGTATTTTTTGCACTTTTAGGTAAGGATATCTCGAAACCCTGACGTGATAGAGCAATTTTGATGCCAGATTTGAATTCAGCGCGTCAAAATCCTTCGGAAAAGTATAGTCTGGTTTCTGTGTAAAAATTTTGTCGACCTGTGAATTATCAGTCGAGCGATGCGGATGAATTTTTGGACGCTATTTTTTAGTTTCTGTATAGTTTTAGTTAAGTTAGAATTTAATTTTGTTATTTTTATAGCCAATTAATAAATGTATTTGAAATATATATCATAAACAGAATAAGAAGGATATATTCATTATAATAAGTAATTGCAAATGTTTAGTTGTTTTTATTTTATTGTTCTAGGCAGTGGCTGAACAAGCGTTTCAATGCATTTCAGTTGACGACTGAAAAAATTCATGTCAACATGTCATGATAATAGAAAAAGGTTATTTTCGAAGGGCCCAAACTCTGTATAGTGACATTGAAAAAATTATCATAAACCTACAAGATGAAAGCAGCAGTAGTGACGCATCTGAAGATAGCCAACAGAGTATTGGTGAAAGCTCACACCAAGACATGGATGAAGACTTTTCGGGCGTGGAATACTTAGAGGAAAACATTTTTGATTCTGATTATTTTTTTAGTTTTTGTTTAGAACACCAACTATGGAACATTTTGCCTGTGGTTAGAGGAGAACTTGGATTTGTGGGACACAGTCACACAGTAGTAAAGCTTCCAACTTCTCACTGTGATCTAAACCCTATTGAAATGATCGGGGGTCTTGTAAAACATAAATTTGTCTCACATAATGTGGGATTAGTTGACATCAAGGTATTTTGAAATACCTAATAATATTATTTTTATTTCATTAATATAAATAACTGCAAAAGTTATCGTTCTAGGCAGTGGCTGAACAAGCGTTTCAGAGCTTTACTTTTGTTCATAAAACCCGCCAATATTCATATTAAATAAAACATATATTATGTATGGCTCCACGCATATACAGGGTTATTTTGCAACCACCATCCAAATTTTAAAATCGAGGACTTTTAATTAACTTATTTTCATATGTGAAACATTATAATCAAATAATAACAAAAACAAAAAAAAAACATTCAAAAGAAAATATCCGAAAAATAACAGAATGTAGAGAGACACAGCAAGGTTATTGACCTCGCTCGCTGCGAGTGCGACTGATGTAGGTACCTACGCGTTCTTAAAAGGGTTGATTCCAATTTTCCCTTCATACTTTACGGGCTTAGGACCGACATAATAAAATAAGGAATGTGAAATTATTAGTTTTTATTATGGCGTATTTAAAAAATTGGAATCAACTAGCTATTTACAATAATTAAACTTACCAAATAAACTCGATTAACCTACAAATCACGTGTACTTCAGCAATTGTTCAAAATGGAGTCCGTTTCTCTCAATACACAAACGTGCACGTTTTTCTAAACTATTTTTTAATAAGTTTAAAGTATCTGTTTGATTTTTAATGTCATTAAATGCTATTATTATTTTACTACGGAGGTCCTCAACACTTTGTGCTTCTTCAACGTAAACACGTCTTTTTACTTCACCCCATAAAAAAAAATCAAGCGGAGTCAAGTCTGGTGACCTGGGAGGCCATGGTACAGGCCCTCCGCGACCAATCCATCTATCGCCATACTTATTATTTAAAAAGTCACGCACTGCACTTGTGTAATGAGGTGGTGCACCGTCATGCTGATAATAATGATTGTTGTAGTATGAAAGTGGCACCTCGTCTAGTAACTCTTCAATAACACCACGTAACATGTTTAATCAAATTAATTTTAATTCGTACCCGTCAAGCGTCCTTCAATAAAAATCGGTCCCACGATAACATTACCAATAATACCCGCCCAAACATTTACACTAAAACGCACTTGGTGGTAGTTATTTCTAATAACGTGGGGGTTGCTTAACGCCCAATAATGTTCGTTTCGGCTGTTATAAATTCCGATTCGCGTAAATAATGCTTCATCGGTCCACAAAATGTTACAATTAATGTTTCTTAACAGCCATTCACAAAACTCCATTCTAGCGGGTCCATCGTTATCATGAAGAGATTGCACTGGTTGGTAATGGTATGGGTGATAACCAGAAGAGTTCAGCAGCTTCCACACGTAATACTGACTGACACCGAAGCGCCGAGCAGCTTCGTTAGTGCTAGCGCAGGGGTCACGTTCGAAAAACTCGAGTACAGAATTTTCGACTGCTGGTGTTATTTCGTTATGACCGCCATGACTTGTTGCATGGGCTGGTGTGGTAAACTGCCCATAATCTAACAACCTTTGATTTGCTGCTAAAATTGTTTGTCTATTAGGCACTCGCGAATTAATTCCTCGTCTTTGTAAACGCGGTAAACTTTCTGTACGGTACATTCTTTGCGCACTATTTAAACTTTCGCCACTTAAAAGATAACACCTGACCATTTCATAATACTCTGCATTAGAATAAAAAGTCGCCATGTGTGCGATGATGATCGAACGGAATTCTGAAGCGAAAATGCAGCGAGAGTGACAAAAAAATATGGCACACGTTCACACGTAACTAGGTCACGGTCAACTGAAGGCCGGCGCGGGCGCAGGGCCGATAGGGCTGCGCGGGTTGCGACGTGTGAGGGAGGGGGGCGTAGTGCATGCTGTTCTTTCCCGAATTTTGAGGTAAGCGCGTGTGCGTTCATACAGTTCAACAACCTATTGTTCAACTGTATTTATTCCACACGTTGTGATTTTAGTAGCGGATAATGGTGAAAATCATGTAATTTTTTTTATTTTTTTTTATTTAATTAATTGATAAGGTTATCGATTCTAAATCATTTCTGAAAATTTGGATGGTGGTTGCAAAATAACCCTGTATAAACATGTACCAAATTCACTTCTGGAAATAGGTGATATAAATATATTTAAAAACAATATAAAAACACTGTTACTAAAAAAAAGCATATTACTTTGTCACTGAATATTTACAGGATAAAGTTATATAATAATGTTACTCCATACGATATTTTAAATAATGTCTTTTATTGTTAAAATTTTTGTTTCGTAGATACCTGTGTATTTGTAAATTTGCATGCCTTATGGTAGGATATGGCTAATGGACACTATTGTTTGTATGAGACCTTTTCTTTTGTACTCATATTCGCAAATTAATAAAATGATTATGATTATTATGATTACATTAATTGTCAAAAAAAACTAAGTATCAAAACCGTTTTCGTCGTACTATATAGGGTTACAAGATGCACGATAGTGGCGCCACCATTATTTTCACGACTTTTTGGCCAAGCAAGAGTTACCAGCAAAAGAGATAAAATACTAATAATAACAATTATTAGTATTTTATCTCTTTTGCTGGTAACTCTTCAATCAAGCTGTCGTCAAGACCTGTCTATAAACAATTTCATACCTTTTAGAAATTTTCATCATCATATATTCAACGTCTACCCGATTTGCGTGATTTTTCCATGTTCCTCTAGCTCTCTAGCTTGTATTACGCCCTCGTGGGCGGAGCCGATGCCACAGCTAGTCTTCTTTTAGATAGATTCATAGCTGTCGTAGGGCGTAACTGTGATGTGATGCGCCTATATCGCCATGCCTTACGTAGTGCTACGCTCCAAGCTGCAACTGTTGGACTGTTGGTTTTGCTGCTTATAACAAAATGAAAAAAAAAACAATAAGTATTTATTTACCTATACTTTTTACCGACTTCAAAAAAAGGAGGTTATCAATTCGACACTGTACTTTTTTTTTTTTGTACCTAACATTTACCTGTGAGCATACGTTGTAAATTGTGGGTTTCCAATATTGATCTCAATGGTTTCCAAGTGAAATGTTCATTGTTGTTTGGACAATGACTTTAGCCTGCGATTTATAGAAGGAGTCATCCCTTCATCTGTACTTCGTCACTGGACTGTTTAGTAACACTTTCTGATGATTAATCACTTTCCAAAACCCTATCAAACAGGTTTTCACAATAAATTAGATCCATCATATCGTAATTAAGCGGCGATTGTTTACACGCCAACTGTCATTCAGTTAAGACGTCAGTTTCTGGCGGTTAGAGGCGACATCTAGCTGTTGCAAATTCCGAGTTGTAGTTTTAATCGATAAATTTTAACATGTTGATTGGAAACCATCGAACTAAAATCGTACAGCCCAATCCTTAATCATTTTCAGCTTTTGGTTAAAATACATATTTCTCTTTTGGCCGTAAACGGAAGTGAAATTATTTTTTTATTATAAACATTTTTTCTAGAAACTTCGAGAGCACACAATGCATATTTAATCTGTGGTTTGTCAACGACTTAGTGTGGCCAGGTCATACATTCTCGATTCGCCGTAGGAGTCTGAGAAAAACTACTCCATTCTAGACAAACTTTAGTGTTAGAAATAAGAGATAATGAGTTTGTTAGCTTGGATCTTGAAAATTGTTATTGTTTCGGAGTAAAAAAACGTCATGTTAGAAAGTTGTTGGGGATTTTCAAGAATTAAATATCTTGGTGTAATGATTCTGTCATCCGTGCTCCTATAAGTTTTGCCTAAAACAGGGGAGAGTTTTTTAGTTGCTCCACCCTAATTCCGATTTGGAGGCATGACGGGTCAATGGAAGGTCACGGGTGTCGCATTTGCGATTGATCTCGCTTGGGATAAGCCACCAAGCAAACGTTATCCCATTTTTTAAAAGGTAAGGATTCTGGTGAGTTAGTGTTTGAAAGTGATCTCTGAGCCCTTCCCAGGTCGTTGAAAGGATATTGTAGTGATCCCTAGATATCTACTACAGGACTCCATGCGTTCAAAGGATTCGCCAATGAAGTAGGCGGTCCGGTCCTCCGGCCGGTCGCATCTCGCAGTCAAGTGTTTTCACCATCAAACAACCGTGAGGCAGCTCGAGAGATTCGTCTCGCCGCCAGGATCTAGCGGAACTTCTGGGACCTGGACGCGGAACCTGTTCCTCGAGTCCACTCAGCCTCCTGTGGAGACGACTGTGCGGTGGCAGAGTCCGCCTAGCGATTTAGCGCAGGCGGGACGGTTTTTTTTACATATAAATTTACACCTTTTAATTTATTCTCTACCGGTTCATATACGAACCCGTGTACCACCTGCCCGGTCTTCAACATTAGAAGCCGGTCTTCAACTACCTTTCATGAAAGGACCCCGGGTTCGACACCTTCGCCTAACTGGAAGTATATTGGACATCTTCGTCGGCTCCGGGATCCGGGACTCTTCAAGTCCCTGGCGCCCATTTAGTATTTAGTATTTAGTCACATTTAGAAAACTGGAAGGTTGTACCTTGATATGTTAGTAAGAACTTATTTAATCTAAACTTTTGGAAACAGTACTAGGTTATTCTCCAACCCCCCACAACCATAGTTTGAAACCGACTGAAGTTTACGCTGGCTGGCATTACCTTTTTAATATTTAGGTTTATTAATATTATATTTAGATTTAGATAAATATTCTTACATTGTTTGAGGTAGTCTGTTGTTTCTTTACCTTTCAATACCAACCCACCTTGCATCTGGGCTTTTGTTCCCTTACCACTAGTAGGACAAAATCTCTTATGTAACAACACATATGTATGTAATATTATTGGAACTGCATTATATTTACATAAGACAATCTATTAGGGCTTCCAAACCAATATACAAAATTTTATAGATGTGTGTATGTATGTATGTTTGTCCACGCATTTCTCCGCAACTATTAATCGGATCGTGACCATTTTATTGGCTTACATTTACTTCAACTTATGGAACAGTGCAAATTTCATCAAAATCGATTCAGTAATTTTCAAGATATGGACTAATACGTGTAAGTGTGACGGCCTGGCCTACTGATACGAGTTACGGGTGTAGTGTCAAAGTGAAAACATCTCAAAACCTTGGTCAAATTCTAGTGCAATATTTACAACAAAACTATTACCTACTTATTACAAAAAAATATTCTAGTTTTTACTTAAAACTAATAATTACGAAATAAAAAGTAATTTACAAAATATATATCGACTTCAATAAGAAATTAACTCAAAATTATGAAATAAATTTAATTTCGGAAATCGGTGGTAAAAAACTAAAATACAGATCCCAAGACACCGACTTCCGAAATTAAAGTTATTTCATAAAATTTGAGTTAATTTATTTTTGAAGACGTTTTAATTTTTTAAATTACTTTTTTGCTGTAAGTACCTACATAATAAAGAGAATTCATATCTATTCATCTTTCTATCTCCTTCTAAAACTCAAACAGTCAAGATATTTGCTTTGTTGAAAGTTGACTAAAATAGCTGTTCTTATAAATGTAAAGATTGAGTGCTTAGCTCCATAAAGGTATGCATAGCGCAATGATAATCATTTAAAAGGTTAATTCTGTAACTATCTGCAATATTCTGCCTTTTGGTTCATCTTTTTACAATTTGCGGTAAACTATATAGTGAATACGAAATTAAAGCAATTTTGCTCATCCGTATCAAATAGCGCGATTTTTTATAGCCTGCAGGCTGAACAGAATTATAGGGAATATCTATCTATATGCAAAATTTGGACAAACTGTAAGTATTTGGGTGATGCTGGAATATACATTCAGACAAACAGATAACCAGACAAAAATAATATTCTAAAAAGTATATTTTCGGCATGAGAAACGTAGCAGTCCCACCTCGTAGCTATAACTTAAAAAAAGCAATGTCTGTTTTAACTTTGCTACGATTTTATTATATGTATGTAAGTATAGATATTAAATTAATATACAGGGTGACTTGTAATTTGACGTATTATTTTCATGGCGTTGACACATTTGCAACAAGTAAGCACCCCATACAGCTTAAGCGAAAATTAATGGGATACAGAACATGGAGAAAACCCAATTTTCATGTATATTTGAAAATTTTCCAGAATTCATCACTAAATGTCACTTTTCTCTAAACTCTCAATTGAATCTCATTGCTCTGCCATTGGGTAACTAATACTTAAACGAACCTTTAGATGTAGGTAACCAATTTCTAAAATATTAAACAGTATTGTGTCCAAATAAACTTATTTCTTTCTTTATTTTCTATCATTTAGAAGTTTGCCACGTTAAAGAATGAAGCTTATTTTATGATAACAGGTGTCAAAGTTCATGTAAGCAGATAATTTTTGAAAATTGTTTAAAAAAAAATGAAAAAAACTTACATGAACTTTGACACCAGTAATTTCAAAATTTTACTACGGGATTAAGTGTTCAAATTACAGAAAACACGTTCATTTAATCAGCTATTTATTTATATTTAATCAGAATAGCAATGATGACCATTCAATTTGAGAGTTAAATTAGTAAGTACTAAATCATTTACAGACACTTCTAAAAAAATATTAATAGCGATAGGTATATACCTATACAACGTGTTTTTTTTGATATCCCATAACTCTAGGGGACATTGTACTCATCATTATGAACTTTTACTATGGGACCAAACCTGGAATCACGAAAAAAAAATCATCTGTTCCCTACATTTATCTTCGTATAACTCGTCAAAATGTAGGGAACACCAGATTTTTGTTTCGTGATTTCGGGTTTGGTCCCGTAGTAAAAGCTGTTCATAAGGATGAGTACAATGACCCCCTAGAGTTATGGGATATCAAAAAAAAACACGTTGTATATAAAATAAAGAAAAGAAACATCAATTAATCTAATCAAAGCTAACATGCGTCTAGCATGATACCGCGTTAAGGTGCCACTAATCGATATTTTTACTATACAAATTTCGGGAGAGTATTACTCCACTGTTTGACATTGTGCATCCAAAGTTAAACATGATATCGTTTAGTCTTATTATTAATTATATCTGTACGGAAATATAATAGTAAAATGAAAAGCCATTATAAAGTTACTAGCAGCGCCCCGCGGTGTCACCCGCATAACATTCGATCCCGTGGGAATATCGGGATAAAAATTCCTATGTCCTTCCCCGGGATGCAATCTATCTCTCTGCCTTTAATCGAAATCCGTTCAGTGGTTTAGGCGTGGAAAAGTAACAGCGTACAACACTACATCCTCATGCGACATGATGATAAACAGAAGTTCTACTTACAACCCACGAAGTGCAAAGTGAGGAGTTGAGTCATAATAAAGTTAAGAAGAAACCGAGATACACCCTGAAGTTGAACCTACGTTGTTATGAACTTACGGATCAAGTCCGGAACACGAATTTTCTGACTTCCTTTGAAGGTATTGAACATGGGTATAATACAATAAATTTATAATTACTTAAGTTTCCTTATTTTTTAGTGCAATTAGAGGAAAAAATGCTCAAAAAGTGGAGAGAAGTTTATGGTGGTCGGATTCGTTTTAAATACTTTCTTCGAAGTTTAAAAAAAAAATCAACGTGGACGACTTTTTTAAAGTATTTTTTTTTTTGCAAAGTCTTTTCTGAGTAGTAACAGTGGCGCAGTACTCCAGTTACTTTGCATTTGAACGGCTTCCTCAACCTTGATTTCTCGCATACCTATTCTTTGAAGGAGACCAGTCACGTTTCATACCCAAAGTGCCAGCGAAATAAAAAGCCCCTGAGAACCCTGATCGGGGAAGTCCTCCCTATCATTTTTCACTATAGCGCCGAATTTCTACGACCATTTCTTCAGCTATTTTAAAAGTTGAACAATCTAGTTATATAAAATTTAAAAAACTGTTTTTTTAATTATTCTTTTTCCTTCCGCATCCCGTCTGTCCTAGTTACCTTGCCAAGGACGTCGGTCCATCTAGCTGAGGAGCGTCCCCATAGGCGTCCTACACTATTGTTGTTGACTGCGGTCTCCACTCCAGGATTTGGCCTAGCCGTTGCATTCAAAAGTGCAATACATCTTACCTTCAAGGTCAAGATGTATGGAACAGCTGATTTAAAAAAAATCGATGAAAAATTTCAACTTTGTTGCATCTGGAATAATGTGTAGGTAATGAATTCATGGGAACAGTTCCCCCGTCGATGTCCCTATACCCTGTATGAAATATTTGAATCGGATAAACCAAGCCTGAGCACAGGCCTGAGCCAATTAATTAAAACAGCGACAGGCAACAGTATTACGGAGTGGCCGGTGGGCGGTGAGAGCACGCGACTTTGAATACGCCATATACTAGTAGCACCCAGCGGTTTCACCCGCATAAGTTTCGAACCTGTGGGAATATCGGGTTAAAAACTATCCTATGTCCTTTCCCGGGACTCAAACTATCTGTATACCAAATTTAATCTAAGTCAGTTCAGCGGTTTCAGCGTGAATAAGTAACAGACAGACAGATACACTTTCGTATTTATAATATTAGTACGGATTATATAGGTAAGGTACCGTAGGCATGCAGGGCCTTTGTAACATGATGAGTTAAGGCTCACAGGATTCGCGAAGCGACGACGCGACGCGGACGGTCCAACGCGATTCTGGTAGTATCATTTCCGTGAAGTTTTCATAGAAATTGTTCAAATAGAGTCACGTCATGCTGTCGTTTTGCGCCTGCCTTTAACACTTTAATACGTTGAGGATTTCGACTCGTCTTACTATTGATGCATTCATTTATTATGTGTGTCTGACAATGTAAATATGTTTGGCAGTTTGAGGAGAAGTCATCCTCTGCAACACTAGATTCAGTCGTTTTCGAACAATACAATTCACTGTGAGCCTGTTATTTATATGTGCTTTAATAATGATGATGATTCTCCAGTACTCTTCAAGTACTTAGTAAAGTGTTAGAACTTTAGACGGCGTGGATTGTTTTGTTGTTGATGGTTTACGTTTCGTAATAGGTAAGAAGGTACTTACAATGTTACACCAACCACGCGCGCAGCCAGGGTGCATTACTTTATTTGCTGGTTTACGTACCGGACATTTTATATTATAGCGGTTAAACGGTCAATCTCAAAGTATTTATTTCAATTAAAGTATTTTGAATTGGCAAAGTAGTCGGTCATTTATTTCTATTACAAATTGTATAATAGTGGTACATCAGGCATCTCTGCCAGGCAACCATTGGGTATCTTCTATCTATCGAATACGTAAATAAGTAGGTCAAATTGAATTACCTAGCGAAACTGCAGACTTTGTAAGTATCGATATATAGACACGATAAAATTACGACAACGACGGTTGGTAGTCTTGTTACTTGTTTTAGGGGTCAACGACGGTTGATAGTCTTGTTACTTGTTTTAGGGGTCAACGACGGTTGATAGTCTTGTTACTTATTTTAGGGGTCAACGACGGTTAATAGTCTTGTTACTTGTTTTAGGGGTCAACGACGGTTGATAGTCTTGTTACTTGTTTTAGGGGTCAACGACGGTTGATAGTCTTGTTACTTATTTTAGGGGTCAACGACGGTTAATAGTCTTGTTACTTGTTTTAGGGGTCAACGACGGTTGGTAGTCTTGTTACTTGTTTTAGGGGTCAACGACGGTTGATAGTCTTGTTACTTGTTTTAGGGGTCAACGACGGTTGATAGTCTTGTTACTTATTTTAGGGGTCAACGACGGTTAATAGTCTTGTTACTTGTTTTAGGGGTCAACGACGGTTGGTAGTCTTGTTACTTGTTTTAGGGGTCAACGACGGTTGATAGTCTTGTTACTTGTTTTAGGGGTCAACGACGGTTGATAGTCTTGTTACTTGCAGTACGAGTTGAGAAAATATGTTTTAGCGTGTTAAGACATCGATACCAATCACGTGTGTGAACTTTACCCAAAAAAACCGTTTTTTTTTAAATTATAATATATTTCTAGGGAATACACTGGAATACACTCACTGCGGTCGAATAGCCCACAAAAAGAACATCAAATTATTATTTTTTTTATCATGATTATATATCGATGGTACCCTTCACGTCTGCGGAGTTTCGCTAGCTAATTTAATTTGACCCTGTGTAACTCGTAACGAATAGGTACCAAAAATAAGAAACAATCATTTTAAAATTTTCTGTTTGCTGCCCTATTGGAATTCAGATTGCAATAAAAATAATGTAAGTAGTTATTTTTATTCCCGGTCGTTAATACTTGATTATTAACTTCAGTGTCGCCTACACTAGGTGAGTGATAGTGTCACTATCACTGTGGTATGGTGCAGTTGTGATAAAATGTGATTACCTACACGTCGCGCGTCGTGGGGTCTCATACATAAATATATATTTTTTTCTCGATATCAACAATTTAAACAAGGCATGCAGAAACTCTGTGAAGTAGGTAAATTGATTAGAGTCACCCTCTGAAGTGGCCGAGATGGTCCAAAAACTTTTTAAACGTTACTTTTTTAATACAGAAGAACGACCCGTAAATTATTAATTACCTAACAAGTAATATCTGTATACCTCATTGATGTGTACTCGGGAGCCCATACAAGCTTAGCGAATTTACCCTTCGGGCTGGGCTACAATGCGGCCAATTAGGCGGGAACGCGGGGTTACCTAGCAACAGAGCCAGGCATGCAAAAAAACACACCTGTGACGTCTGTGATCAAAGAGTTAAATTGACGTCTACCTTTCCAATCGTTAGAAGGCCTCTCATGACTACTATTGCTCTAGGAGAATGGTCTCCTCGTGACATGAGGCGTCACCTCCGTCACCAGTGCTTGTCGCACTTGACGGTCATTTCAATTTTCACGACTACCTATATTTTCCGGTACACGTTTAAAGAAGTCTCGATTATCAATCGACGTCACAATAGATAAAAATTACTTTGAAAATCTTCTATTCTTCACAGTGTTTTATTTAATGGACGGCTTTGGTCGTTTAGGTTACTGGGACATACGGTAGCATCAGTAATTAAGATATAGGTAATCAAAGTTGTGTCCCCGAGGGGGGTCGGCACGCAAGTTAGTTCATGTGCGTAAGATTTGGGACACGTGTGCGAGTGGCGACTCATCACTTGTCACCATTGTCATAGATCAATAAACTTCATTGTACTCATCATTATGAACAACCTTTACTATGGGACCAAACCTGAAATCGCAAAAAAAAATCAGCTGTTCACTACATTTTGACTAGTTATAACAACAGCAGGCAGCGGGAAGTGATGCCGATGATGCTTAGCGCGTGTGCCTGCGATATGACCGTGCGTTGGGATCGTTGCTGCTAAAGTGATAAGGACAAATACAACAGGCATCATTGCCGCATTCTTGAATAGGTACTTAATTGAACAATTTGATAATAAAAGCATTCAAGTACCAATATCACATAAAATTAACACAAGAAGTATCACCAATAATAAACTAATAGTACCTCAGGTTAGAAATTATTATGGCAGGCGAACAGTAAAATTTTTAATACCCACAATAATCAATGAAATACCAAAATCTATAAAAAACGAAATAAACTCGAAAAACTATAAGCAAAAATACAAAAAATATTACTACAACTACATAACTAACTTAGTCTAATAAAATAACTTTTAAATCTAAAACACGAATAAAAAAAACAAAAAAAAAAAAAAAAAAAAAAAAAAAAAACAAAGTAGCAACCTGTATAGCAATACTGTCTTGTAATGAGCGGCCCAGTAGCGAGCAAAACAAAACATTGCCTACATATGACTCACTTAATGATAGATGTTTACGGATTAGATAAATACGTATTATGCCTATATTATTCGTGTACCTACATTATTTGCACATAAAGAAATGGTGTGGGTACATGAATGATATAATATGATGTATAGTAAGTAAATTTATAGCGAATGTGAGTACCAATACAAACCATTTCTGGTTTAATGGTACAATAAAAACATAAACCTGTATTGAAGATTATGAATAAAATAAATAAAAAAAAAAAAAAAAAAAAAAAAAAAATCTACTCCGTCACTATTCCTTGTGTCCGGAAATATACAAATTTTACATACATTAAATGGCGTTGCTTTAAAATAGGTACAGCCGGGTGGCTGTACCTGTCATACAGGATAGGAATCACTTTTCGACTAAGATAATCCTTTAAGAACTAGTCTACGTCTCACGTGAACCATGGAACCATGGGTTAGCACCCATGGTTCCATGGTGGTTTGCCACGATGGCCGGGGATTAGTTCAGAAATAAAATTAATAATATAATATTATTTTATCAGTAGGTAGTGTATAACAGTTGGTGGTTGTGCTTGCAGCGGCACGGGCAGCGCGTACGACGACGACGGCGACGACTCGCGCTCCACCCGCACGCTTCCCGACAAGAAGTAAGTCGTCACTACGTACAATATACAATATGACTTTATCCTATTCAAATTCAAATATTTTATTTCAGATAAAAATCCATATAATGTTAGTAGTAGTTATTACTTAGCCTATTGTTAGTATTAATTTAAATTAACAATAATAAACAACTAATGAAAAATAGAAAGTCGATCATCAACTAGTTATATATATATATATATTATATACGAGAAGAAACTAAGTACCTACATAATGACCTAATTTCAAAAAAATACCACACCTATCGGTAGGTATAGGTGTGTTAATTGATGAATATGGCTACCTATCTGTTAAACGATATGAAATAAAATAAGTCATAATTAGCATGGAGCTTGTGGAGGACCCACCTATCACTTTATTTATTTATTTTACCATTTATGTACACACATATAAACAGACATGAAAAAAAAAAACAGAACAGAAAAATAGGTACAAATGTGATGCTTATTTCATAAGAAATCTCTTTCAGCATACCTGCGATAGGACAATAAATAGAGAGATGTAGACAGAGTGTGAAAGAGTAAAGGAGCCAAAAAGTACATAAAATCTAAAAACAATTCACTTAATAAAACTAAACAAGTATTATAAGAATATACTTACATACATACAAATAAACATACATACTTCTAAAATAAATAAACACTTTAAAAAGGCATAATGATTTATTTAAAAATGTGTGACTAACTGGTGTTTATTAAGTATTGATAACCATCATTATGAGAATTTATTTCGGAAGGTGTACTTATGTGTTTATTACATTAGTATTATTAAAATAAAAAAATCTCGATGTTTTGTTAAGGGGGAAGCGCTAAGGTAGCCCTCGAAATTCAAATTTTCTTACGTTTTATGCAATTTGCTGGTCAGTATTAAGTTGTATGTTGATTAATATATGAATCGCGGCCGTAAGAAATATGTGTTTCTTATAACATATTTGCTCGTAAAGGGTCTCTTATTTCACCAATTTCAATATCGTAATGTATCTCATTACGTACTTGTGCGGTAATGTAAAGTAAATCGCACGGTTTATCAAGATGCTCCGTCAAAACGAACGGTACTTTTTTAAATCTTAGCAAAGAGATTTTATTTCAGAAAATATGTCAACATTTTATGAATAAAATTAACTTTGGGAGATAAAATATAATAAATAAACATTTAATTCTTTAATTTAATTAATTTTGACAATAAATCACAACCATTAATATCTGTAACAAAAACAAAAATATTAATTTACTTTATTAATAATACTGGCTGTTTTGTGCCTATGCCTGAAAAAAAAAGCGCGAACGCGCGCGCATCGCTTATCTGTTAAGAAGTAAAAATTATTCCGCGCGCTTTTTCTTTTCACTGTACTTTTTTTTATTTGAAAATGTCGTCAAGTAATGATGAATTTATTAATTCCACACCGCCGGAAGTCTCAGAGACAGCGAAAAAGGCTACTCTAAGCCTCTTGCCCGAAAAATCGACCGATAGATTTTCGAATCGAACAAGCTTACAAACAAGCAAATATGCAAATTCAGTCCGAGTTTTATTTATTTCCTCGCAAATATGTTATAAAACGTCGTATGATATACGGGCGCTTTGATAATTACAGCCTCTGCTTTCTTTTAGCCCTCGCCTACGGCTCGGGCAAGCAATAACGCCTCGGCTGTAATTTTCAACTTACCGCACTTATATCATAATGTACTATTACAGAATAGGGAATATGCATGAATTTTTTTCATGGCATTTATTAACAAAATATGAAAATACCGTAGCAGAGATGACAAAAAGTGAAATTAAAATCGGCCAAGAAACACGGCCGATATGAGCATTTAAAACTATTGATTACACACCAATTAGACAGAGAGATCCGACATAGACTGTGACGTCACATGTCACTACGGCCATATAAACTCCGTGTTAAATTTCGTTTTGCGAGAAAGAGATAGAAACAAATCTTCGATGGCTCATATCTTTTTTAATTTCATAGTTATCCGAAAAACAGTTTTACTAAACTGTTTATTACATGAATGAGGATTAATTTTTTAAATAAAAAAAATCATGCATATTCCCTATTATAATCATTAAAGTCATCAACACAACTCTCTAAGACTACGTAAGTCCAAAGAATGATGATTTCATGAAACAGTTATTCTTTGGACTTACGTGGTCTTAGAGAGTTGTGTTGATGTCTTTAATGATTATAATTCTGTAAACATATTTCTTACGGCCGCGATTCATATATTAATCAACGTACAACTTACCTAATACTGACCAGCAAATTCCAAAAAACCTAAAAAAAATTAAATTTCGCGGGCTACCCTGGCGCTTTCGCCTTAAGCCAAACGTTTATTTTCTCTTGACTGTACTCTTACCTGTCAAAAAGAGTAACTTAGATAAAGTGGACAAGACAGAGAATAAAACAGAAGACGAACTAGCAGGGGATCGAGGGTTCAGGGGATCAAACCGGAATAAATCGTAGAAACCGTGCGAAGCGCCCGCCGCGGCCACCGGCCGGGTTGCTTGTTATTAGATAATAAACATCTAATATTTGCGGTGTGCTGATTGCAGACAAAACCACAGCGAGATCGAGAAGCGTCGCCGCGACAAGATGAACACGTACATCTCGGAGCTGAGCGCCATGATCCCCATGTGCGGCGCGATGGCGCGCAAGCTGGACAAGCTGACGGTGCTGCGCATGGCCGTACAGCACCTGCGCACCGTGCGAGGCGCGTTGTCGGGGTGCCCGCTGAGCGCGCGCCCGCGCCCCGCCTTCCTGTCGGAGCACGAGCTCAACCAGCTCATCCTGCACGCAGCACACGACTCCTTCCTGCTGGTGGTGGGCTGCGACCGCGGCCGCCTGCTCTACGTCTCCGCGTCCGTCACGCAGATGCTGCACTACGAGCAGGTTGGTCACTGCTGCTGCACTACGATCAGGTCGTTCACTGCTGCTGCGTCTACGAATTCGACGCGAATAACTTTAATGTTTCTCGTGCTATGTTTACTTATTTGCCTTTTTTCAGTAGATATTGTCTGTCCCGATAGGTTCATCTGTTACCGTCTGTCGCTACGTTTACTCAAATTGAGAAGTTTCTATTACAATGCTGAGCTGTATCTACATAATAATACTGCATTATGTTTCCGCAAACGTAGCAAGTAATCACTCGTAGCTGCGCTTGCGCCGTCGTGTGACATACTCATACAGCGATCATCATACCTTGTATGAGTGTACTTATTGTACTGCTTGCGCTCTGTCATCGACTCATCGTAGTCGCGGCTATTAATGTTGTTGTGTCGAAGCGATCGGAACATCTGTATCTGTCCTTAGTTAAAAGTTCGCGAATATAAGTGTGGACATATTTGAACATGGACGTCGTTATAAATATCCACAGTAAGGGAGACCAAAGATGATTTCCTGCTGAAATAAACCTGATCACCTTCTTTCTACCTTCTATGTATCTACGGGTGGACGGAAGCCCTGTCCTCGCCACTTGTCATGTAGGTAACATAGGTGCTGTTGTCCACAGAGCGAGTTGCTAGGCCAGAGCCTGTTCGACATCCTGCACCCCAAGGACGTGGCCAAGGTGAAGGAGCAGCTGTCCTCGTCCGACCTCAGCCCGCGCGAGAGGCTCATCGATGCTAAGAGTGACTACTTCTATTTATTACATTGTTGTGTGCTATTCTTCCAATACGAGAGGCGTTGTGTCTACTGTGCCAGTGCGCCGGACCCTACATTGATTTGTTATCTTATTTTTATTTTTTCAACGGTCATTATAAGTAACTGTACAACTGGCGATTTGCGAGAGTGTTTTCAGCGAGGCGATTGTTTAACGCGCTCGATGCGTGTGTGCAGCGAGAATGCTACGTGTGCGGAACATGTTCATCGCGTTTGCGTAAGGAGAGCGAGACAAGCGAGTGTACAATGTGGTGAGAACGCAGAGAACACGTCGTGTAGTGCAGCGGCCTCGCTTCGCACCGCAGAGAGTACGGCCTATAATTCCTTCGCTGGAAAGCGTGGCTGGCAGATTTGTGATGACGCTGTTAGTTTTATCGCACGTGTCCGTGGAGTTTCTTGCCCGTTCTTCGATTTCCATATTATCTACTACCCTTTGGAATGGGCAACTAACTTCGTTTTTCTGGCTGATCGACTCCTTGACAATTCAAAAGTAAATGGTTTAATTGAAATAAATGCTTTGAGTTTGCACGCTAACAAAAGCTGTGTTATAGCCATGCTGCCAGTGAAGGCGGACGTGCAGGCGGGCGCGTCGCGCCTGTGCCCGGGCGCGCGCCGCTCGTTCTTCTGCCGCATCAAGTGCAAGGCGGCGCCCGAGGCCGCGCCCGAGCCGGCGCCCATCAAGGAGGAGACCGAGCCCGCCGTCAAGCTGCGCAAGAAGACCAACGAGAAGAAGTACTGCGTCGTGCAGTGCACCGGTGCGATGAGCTTGTTAGCTACTGTTTTCGCAACACACTCAATATTATACTTGTGGCGGCATCTATAACGGCTCATGTGAACTAGGCAGAGATGCAATTCTCGTAATTTTAAGACTGAACGCCAATTCTTATACTTAACTGAAGGAGGTCCACACGCATGAAGGTCGCACCGCCTACAAAATCACTTCCCCGCCAACGCGCAAGCTAAATTGCACTTAATCGCCGCGCTTGAGAGTTATTATTACTTTTTGTCCTTTTTTTCTTTTTCTCGTCCTCAACATACTTCCGTCGCTCGACCGAGTAGGTACTAGCAAGCCAGGCGCATTCCGCATTATAGGGAATAGCTACAAGTGCACGGCGGGCCCGTCTGGACGGGCCAATTTAGTGGCGATGCCACGCGCCGGCCAGGTTATGCGTTAGTTCGGTACTCAGGCGCCGCGTCGCGTTGTCCGTTCGTCGCTTAATAAAATGAAGACAAAAACTTATTGCATCGTATTCGGCCGCTTAAACAATCCGAAACCGATCCGAACCTCACGTTTTTCTCACTTCCAAAGGACATCGAAATGCACGTTTACATGTACCTAATTAATAATTAGGTAGGTACTACCTACGAAATGTTTACATTTGTTATTCTTCTTTATGTCACCCGTATTTACGTAGTTAGAATATGAATTATTTTTAATAGTAGATTATTAAACAAGGGCTGTATGACATCAATTGCATACGAGGTTTTTGGCGCCTGAGCGAAGCGAAGGCGCTAATTAACCCGAGTATGCAATTGATGCTTACGCCCGAGATAAATACTCTGCTTTACATATCGATTGTGAGGTAAGTAAACAACAAGACAGCAGGTTTCAATGAACATTTATTAAGAAGAAAAAAATGTGTATTTAATTAAAATTAATAGTAAAATTATTACAATTTGTAAGAGATATGGTCACGTTCTTTTTAGGTATATTTATAGTTTGAATATGAGTTTGTGATGATAAGACTTGAGTTTGAGTGACTTGAGGTTCTTGCATCGTAAATGGCGGCAGTTGACTGGTACTATTTTCTTCATTAAAAAATGGCTCAGATGATGTGCTTTGACGTGGTGATTTTAAGTTTATATTTTCTGTTATTTTAGAAGTAATTTTGCTTTTGTTTGCCATCGAATCTTCGATATAACCTTCGGCCACTTTGCTGGACTTCCAGCCGCCGTGCCTTTTTAACAGAGTGAGGTTGGCTCCCGAATCAGCCAATAGAGTCGCTGATGTTCTGCGAAAGCAATGCCCGGTGTATAACTCTACGTTACTCAGTTTTAAATATTTGCTTTGGCATGCCTGTAAATTTGTTTTTTCCTATTACTTGTCTGTGGCATTTTCCTTTACTGTAATTAAGAAAAAAACGATTTGTATCCACGTTTTCAGGCCGAAGAGCTTGATATTTTTCAACATAATTTGCAAATTCTTCATGCACAACAAATGACCGGTCAATTTTAGTTTTCGTGTTAGGCAGTTTTATGAGTAGTAATTTGTTATGTTTTTCTACATTTTCTATTGTCAAGTTTGTCAATTCCACGGTTCTGCAGGCTCCCGATATCCCAAAAATTAGAACAACCTGTAAAAAAGACATAAGTTGTATTAAAGGCACCAAATTCGCATAGTATTTTTGTGAAATATTTTGGTAACTTATTAAAAAGGGCAAGTAAATACGTAGGTACCTTTATTGCTAAATAAATTTCATCCGGAGCTTCATTTAAGAATTTCTGTACTTCTTCTGCAGTAAATACCTTCGATTTCTTGCTTTTAAAGCCGTCAGACTGCCTTTTCAAGAAAGCAGTAAGTTTAGAAAAATCTTTCAAATTCACGTCATGTTTTGTCATCATTGTAGATTTTAGCATGGAATAAAAGCACCATAAACTGGAAGGTTGTAGCCTCTTAGATAATTCATCAAAATATGATATAAAAACACTTTCAGAAAGAGATTTCACTTTTTTTTCTGACCGCCATTTCATAAATTCGTCGTATGCCTTTACATATCTTTCTTTCGAGTTCGGCGGTAATATATTTTCGACAACTGTTTTTGCCCTTTCTTTAATAAAATCGGGCGTTAGATCTATGTCTTCGTCACTAGACATGTTTAAAACTTTTGAAAAAGAATTCAAACAAGAAAATTAATTATTTTCGCGATGCTTTCGCGCCTACTAGTAGACTGCCTTTTTTTTTTCACGCACGCAAGCGCGTCAAATCTTGCTGGCCAGTTTGATTTTTAAATCGATTCCATCTAACATACGATGTGGAAACAAATAGTTCCATATTTAAAATAAAATCTTTATAAAATAAATTGTCTAGATTCCGATTCGAGTAATTAATCGATACCGAGAAAAAAAAATTAACTTTTTAAAAATATTCTTCGTGCAGTATGAGTATGACAGTTCTTTTTTCAAATTCCAAAACCTATGCTGTAATGATAGTCATACACCCCGGCATTCAGGGGTGTAAGGGTGTACTTACAGAGCAAGAGATATGTAAAGTATATTTAGGTACGTACGTAGTTCTTAGGTTTAGCTTTGATAATATACATACTTATTAGGTAGGAAAGTACTTATTTAAATTTGCTCTTGTAAGTATTTTTGTTTTGGTGGGTAGGTACCTACAATGGACTAACATAAACAACAGGGACTTACTTACTGGTTTAGTACCTACTTTAAAGTAGTAAATAGACCAAGAGCTGATGCCATACTTTTTGTTACCATGTTTATTTTTTACTTTTATAAATAAAATCTGGTCAACGCCAATATATACCCCCCGAAGGGTTAAACAAAGACAAAGATGTACCTATAGTACACCCATATTTTGCCAGTTATGTGTGCTCCATGTAATACGGAGCGAGCCTATAAAATTGATAAAATACAGTATAAAACTTACAAATAATGTAGTTATTATAATAAATGGTATGTATGTATATTGTAGGCTACCTAAAGTCGTGGGCCCCGGCGGAGATGTCGGAGGCGGGCACGTCGGAGGTGGCGGACGACGGCGACGCCGGCAGCATGTCGTGCCTGGTGGCCGTGGGCCGCGCGCTGCCCGACCTGGCGCCCGCGCCCGCGCCCGCGCCCTGCACCCGCCAGCTGCAGTACGTGTCGCGACACGCGCCCGACGGCAAGTTCGTCTTTGTCGATCAAAGGTTGGTTGCACACAGTTATTTTTCATCATCGTCATAAACAGATAAGTACAGACTTCTGCTGGATATAGGCCCAGCAGATTGCCATCGAACGCAATCCTCGAGTACTCTCATCATGTCGCCCCGCCTAACCCAAAAGCACCCTATATAAATACAACCTTAACAGGATAGGGACGTCAATACGACCATACACTTCGATGTCTAAATAACCTCTCTAACGAAAATCCAATCTAATATTTTGATTTGTTGACCTCCGTATATTACTTCGAATGTACTATAACCTTTGTAATAGATTAGGTCATATAAATCATAGTCTAAATTATGCGCCCGGGGGCAGTAGGTATTAAACTAGTGTTCCAAGCATACGGTCGTCTTATTACGCTCCCTACATATCACTGGCGACGACGTCGGAGAGTAGGTACCCACGCTAACAAAATGAACGCGTATTTAGGACATTTGCCTATTTTCGACCATAAAACTAGCGACTGGAAAATACAAAAAGGCAAACTAATGCAGTTCTTGAAAATTAATAGTGTAGAAGATGAGAAGAAGAGTGGAATTCTACTGTGCCATCTCAAAGAGGAGACGTTCTGTTTATTGCTTAACCTTGCATTTCCAAAGGAAGTGGAAGCGCTGAGTTTTAAGGACCTAGTTGAGTTACTCTATGGCCATTTCAAGCCCAAAAAGTGCTCATTCGTGGACAAGGCGATTTTTTTTTAGTGCCAGCAGGAAAACAGGCGAATCCATAGGAGAATGGGCGGCGCGATTGAGAGGTTTGGCAAGTTATTGAGACTTCGGTACCGCTTTAGAAACGAATCTAAGAGATCGTTTTGTCCTTGGCCTGACTGCAGGTCCAGAACGCGACAAGCTGTTTGAGCAGTGCCCGTCAACTCTCACGTTACCGCGAGCTATTGAATTGGCGGAGCAGTAGATCATGTTAAGCACCAGTTCGGAGGCCGCGACTATCAAGGAAGAACCAATATACCGCGCAGGATTCCAAGGTCAAGCAAGCCGATGCCGCGGTGCGGGGGGCGCGGACGCGGCATCTCGCCGCGACAAGGATCGCTGCTCAAGTTGCGGTATGAAAAATCATAGTGTTGATAAGTGTCGTTACAAGGGCTATACGTGTCAAAAGTGCGGTGTAAAGGGCCATTTAAAAAAAAATATGCGGTAATCAGAAGGGTTCGACGTGTGTTAATCATATTGACTCTAATGAAGATAGCGGTGCTAACCAGTCCCAGGACGCGAGTTGTGAAGAGTGCAGAAATTTTAATATAAGGTATGTGGCTGACAAGCCTTTTCTAATTGATTTAGTTCTTGGCGATCAAAGTATCCAAATGGAACTCGATTCAGGATCTGGCAGTAGTGTTATCGCAGAAAGCCTATACCTAAATAAGTTCCCGCGTTATAAATTACAAAGCTGTAATGTTAAAATGTGCCTGTACAACGGACATAAAATCTCTCCGCTAGGATTTTTTACTATTATAGTGAAATTTAATAATACGCAGCTGAAAATTATTTTTTTTTTAGTTAAGAATGGAGGTCCGCCCTTGTTAGGCAGAGATTTCATGTTCGTTTTCAATTTAATTAAAACAACTATCATTAACTCATTAGCGTGTACAAACAGTCATTTATGTATATGCAAAAGAGCTGGCCACAAAAAATAATTTGTAGCAACATTTTACCCTTTTTCCAGTGCAAATCCGACTTGCAGTATGAACACGGTTGCCTTTTTAGGGGGTATAGAATAGCCCGTTGTCCCTAAGAGATAGTATGTTACGTGAATTACATGAAACACATTTAGGTATAACGAAAACTAAAAGTAACGCGCGGAGTAGGATGTAGTGGCCGGCATCGACGGCGCTCCGCGTGACCCCCGCGCCCCGGCCCGCTGCCGCCGCACCTTGGCAGCGCGTGCACATAGATTATATGAACAAAGGACAAAGGGTATCTCGTGCTGGTAGATTCATTCAGCAAGTGGGTAGAATGCATATTCATGAATAATGGAACAACAACTAATGCCCTAATAGCGAAATTAAAAGGACTTTTTTCAAGTTTTGGTATTCCAAACGTATTGGTATCTGATAATGACGCCAAAATAAATTCGATCGAGTTCAAGACATTTTGTAGTTCTAACGGTATTAAATATATGACGTCACCCATTTATTACCCGCCCAGTAATGGTCAAGCCGAAAATTCGGTAAGAACTTGTAAAAAATGTTAAAATGTATTTTAAAAGATAATTTACCACTGTCTGAAATTAACGAATTGTTACCTATTAGGCTATTTGTTCAATTATAGAAATACTGAGCACTGTACCACTGGGGAAACGCCAGCTAACTTAATGTTTGGTAGAAACCTGCGATCCCGTCTGGATTTAGTTCTATCTTCAAAAGCATTCATTTCGTCTGATACTCCTGCAGAGCACGGGAAAAGACAATTTGTGGTTGGCGACGTCGTTTGGACCCGATGGTACAGCGCATGGAAAGATATTTGGCAATTAGGTGTAATAAAAGATAGGATAGGTAATAAAATGTACAACATTTTTATTAAAGAGTTGAATCACCAGTGTATTAGACATGTTGATCAAATCATGAATTATACGGGTAATAATGAGAACTTGATCACAAATACTAGTGAGATGGTGTCACATCAGTTTCAACCGTCCGATACAGTTAATACTAGTCAAGAAGCTAGTGATGAGTCTGTAGAGCACTAGGTGCGGAATGCACCACTGATGGTGGTGATGGTGAGGAATGGAGTGATTGTGAGGCAACCGAGAGTGAGGGAATGGCCGCCGATAATGTAGCAACACCACCGACGCCACCAGGGCAGGGCGAAACTGTTGTGCCCGAGGGAAATCGGGCCCCAAGTACCGACGGACACATTGTTGCCTTACCATCAGAACCTTCAGCCACACCCTCACGCTCGAAGCGCACTAGGATAATAGTCGATTATAAGAAATACTTTTAAATACCTACAATATTTTGTACTTACATAGTTGATATTTATATTGTCACCAGGTTGAAGTGTGAAGGAGTGATGTATATGTACCTACGTACGCGCATACCGCCGCGATGGCGTGAGTCCGCGCGCGGGGGCAGTATTAAATTAGTGTTCCAAGCATACGGTCCTCTTATTACGCTCCCTACATATCAGTTTTTCTTTTTTTCGCTGCACTACGTAGATATAATCAAATCCAGTGATTTGGATTGGATTGATTGGTATTTTAGCACAGACAAAAAAAATTACTAAAAATCTTTCACCAATGGGAATTGATACGATTAACTTAACAGTTAACTGTCCATTATGATTCATAATGTTATCTTATTATGATTCTGCCAAAGTGGCCTTTTGGGCCCCCTGAGCGATTTGTTTTGAAATGTTCGTAATAACTATTCAGAATTAAGTTTTATGGACACAAAAACAAGAACTTTCCTTTTTTCTATCGGATTTATGTATGACTATTGAAATTTGGACAGGACAGCGTCTGTCGGCTCAGCTAGTGTATAATATGTAAAGATTATTGTTACCCACATTTTGTCATGTCCCACACGTGTGCTTGCAGGGTCACGCTGGCGCTGGGCTTCCTGCCGCAGGAGCTGCTGGGCACGTCGCTGTACGAGTACGTTCGAGGGCCCGAGTTGGGCGGAGTGGCGCGCGCGCACAAGGCTGCGTTACTGCGCCGCGAGCCGCTGCGCACGCCGCCCTACGCCTTTCGCCGCAAGGACGGCTCGCTCGCCAGGCTGCACACGCACTTCAAGCCCTTCAGGTTGGTAGCATCGCTTGTTTGATCCCAAACACATTTAAATTATACTTGATCCACAGGACATTCTCACTATTCTTTGTGTTCGTTGTTTTGACACACCTAAATTGTGAAACTCATGCAAAATCTCCATCCCGTCCATGTTGTCAATAAAACATACTCCATTGCGTCATCAGTTTGAAAAATCGTCTACTCGACACCATACGTAGCGCAATGAATATTAAGTACCTATATTAATAAATTATCAAAATTAATAGTGTGTGCTCCACGCCATTATTTGTCTAAAATTTAAACGTTCACCAAAATAAATTTGTATTTTAAAAAGTGGTAAATAATTCAAATCATTTAACTTAAATACAATAAACTCATAATAAGAATAATAGGAAGAACACACACATTAATTACAACCACAATATACTTAATAAAAATTTGATACAGTAATTAAATAAAATTAATAACAAAATAAACTACTAATAGAAATATGCGCTGCCCAAAGTAATTTATGCTTTTTAGCCAGCGGGGCAGGCCGACTTCGCAGGCAATGCTCGATCAATATGAGATTCCGTGTAATCAAAGTTTTCCTATAATTCATCTTCATCTATCATTTTGAAATACTCCGCACACAACCAAACCAAATAGTAATGCATTTAAGCGTCAATTAATTGTTTAAAATTATTTGTTTCTTTCGCAAAAAGCATATTATAGTGTCTCCGAATTTTTAGTCGAAAAAGTTTTTGATTGAATAATTTTATCTTTTTCCTGACACTAATATGCAATTTATATGAATACCGCTGTAATTTTTGACATAAATTGTGTAATTTTTGACATTATTCTTGTAACTTTGACATTGTTCTTGTAATTTTGACATCAATCTTGTAAATTTGACACACATCTTTTAATTTTGACATACATGTATTATCTTTGAAATTATTCTTGTATTTGATTGACAATAAAGTTTTGCCTTATTTTGAATTTTGACATTATGACTAAATAATTTCAAATTTTTAATGATTCTACATTAAAATTTTGTACTTAATTGCATTTTTTGATTTTTCTTATTGTTACTTATTTTTATTGAAATATTTGTACGCCAATACACACGGCTAAACATGATTGGACTCATACGATGTAATATCTTGCATGCTCTGGCACATTGTATACCTACATACGTATACAATGTTTAAAGAAAAAATATATATTATATAACCATCCGAATTGAGACCTTCCTCAGTCGGTTATTAAAGAAATCTTATCTTAACCTCAGAAAGTCAGGAGTTGTGCTTGTTCAAACGAATCGTGTACACGGACAAACGAGGCGACAAACACAATCAAAATCGTTCCGATTCCGGTAGACCTATAGTAACAAGGTTTGCACTTAAAATACTATTTATTGGTTAGTAACCAAAGAAGAATAGATGGAAAGACCACCCGACAACTTAAATACAAAAACAGCAATCTAGCACAAAATAAGAATGGTAGGTAACAGTTAGAGAAACATCGTATTTTTTTCGACACAGACGACCCACAGTGATCATGCGGGATTGTCCGAAAGGGTTACCGCTGGCCCGGAACATAACATTTGATGATTTCCCATCCTGAAAAAAAAACCCTCCTCGTTATGAGTGCACAAAGCACTTGTATTATAAAAGTGCTCTGTGACTTTTATAAAAGGAGTGGGTCGGTCGGGCTATGACGACATGCTATTGTGTATCTGATCGATTTGCGAATAAAGTAGGGAATCATTGTAAGTCAGTGCTTTTGTTGACTGACATACTTGGTGCCCGTCTGTTTAAATATCAGTTAATTACAAAAAAAATATTCGCGAGCGCAGCACTGTTATTGATTTTGAACAAAGTGCTTAATACACGAGTGTCGTGCCATTAAATGGACGAAGCTGTTGCGAACAAACGAAAGAAACCGAATCAAAAGAAGCTGGCTTCCCAAGAAACATTAACTCAAAATCTGAAAATTAATCCTAGTATGAAATCAAAACCAAATTGGTACAGCATTATAAAGAGGCCGCGAAAAAACAACAAGTCAACAAGAGTCTAAACTCAACAAAGACATAAAAAAGTTTGTTCAGCTGTAAAGTTGTTAAATCCGAGACGAACCCCAGCGATGGAAGGAGCTAGTGATCATACAGTCGAGTATACGGTTGGCCTGTCACTTGTAAGTGATCAAAAAGATGAATTCACACCTATTATGCCCGCCTTCCACTACAACAGGGTAATGAGCGGAAACTGAGCTGATGATCGGAGCGGACCGGAGTAAAAATAGTTGTACACTTCCACTAAGAAATAGTTTCAGACTTTGCCTTCCGCTGCCAGTGGGCTTTGCGGAGCGAGTAAGGCGGGAAATGAGCTGTACTCTTTTGATCCGCTCAGTCCGCTCATTCACAGTGGAAGCACTTCTATGAAAAAAGCCGTTGCGAGTTAAACGGAGTCCGTACGGAGCCCGCTCCGCTCGCAGTGGAAGGCGGGCATAAGGATTGAACTATTAGGAAGGACGCAGATCAGCTGAACTTTGCAAATGCATTGTTTAACCGGGGATTAATACCTAATGACTAACTAACGACCCATTGGCAAGTGTGGATGAAGACAGTGATTAGATTACTGTATTCGTAATACCTATTTATTGCAATACCAATTGGAAATTGTGCATGAAGATAGTGATTAAGGTGAAGCGCAGTTGTAGCCCGCGAAATCATTAATACATCTTTCTAAGTTAGATTGCTTCTAAGTTAGATTGCTTCTAAGTTAGAGATTTGTTCTTATGGAACAAATCTCTTAAGGAAAAGTGCTTATGGAACAAATTTAATTTAAAGAAAGGTTTCCCTACTTGAAATCGAAGGACCTGAGATTGAATAACACTTGCTCGAAAACGTTAACTCGATAGTACATGAAATCGATGAATTATGAGCGCGACAGTTCACTACCTCGATGCATCAAAATCTCGAATAACTATAAGCTCGAATCATCGGCAGCGCGAAGGCCCATTATCTTGAAACATCATTTCTCGAACGACCATCTAATCGATTCAAGGCCTACGCAGACCGGGACGGCATGGCAAGGGATTTTAATTTTTACTAATGGACATTTTCAACCGTACTGTTACAGAAATACGACATAAATTGCTATGTTTTAAAATGATGCCGTGGCATTGAAAGGGATTTTATCGCACGGCATTAAAAGACGCGCCGCAGGCTCCCGTGGCGGGATGCCGTGGCATACTGCGGTAGGCAACGGCATGCCACGGACTCCGGCGCTCTTAGTGATATACTGCGGGGTGCGGCGGCGGGGGTAGAGAAGCGGCATGCCGTGGCAAAGTGCTGGAATGCCGCGGAATCTAAGCGGCCAATGTGCGCAGACTCACGGCAAAATCCCTTGCCATGCCGTCCCATGTACATTTCAACCGCGCGGCCAACTCATAATATTTGACGAAACTTTGCCAGGAATTAGTGCTAATTTGTTACTTTACACACCCCTTTTCGTGAATTTGTTACAAAAAAAACTAAGACGCTATGACAAAGAATAGTTGGCCGCTAGAACCGCCACTTGCCGTAATCATCGCCCGTGATTACACAGAAACTATATAATACAGATAGACGAATGATGCATCAAAAGAAAAGTCTTAATTTGTTCAATTTGTTACAAAATTTAAAAACGTCATAACGTAAATAAACAAAAAGTTACGCAATATTTAGTTCTCAGGTTATGAGTAGGTAGGTATCTCACCATAAATATCAAATTAATAGAGGCTAATGTGTATGGACAATTAGTTACTAATTTGTTACAGCTAAAAACAGAAAAAAAATACTAGAAAGTAGGTTCAATAATTTGTTAGAGTCGATTTTAGTTGGCCGCTCGGACAGCAATATGCCTAAAATACAATGGCGTTTATCTCGTTATAAAAAGTAGGTTTAAGCTAAGTTTTAGTACTAATCGCCAGGTAACGTAACATAGTTTGGATAAATATGGCGAACATAACTGCAGCATCCATATTTTAGAATATATTTACAATAAATAGTAGTATGAAACCGTATGAGAGTAGGGTGACCATGATTACATTAGTACCTACGAAAGCATGTTTTCGTAAACGTAATAAATTATTCTATAACTAAGAAAAGTCGTCCTTATTTGACAGACAAAGATGTAGCGAGTTATTTTAAAAGATTTCTCCGATTTTTATAAATATTAACGATGTCATTTTTTTTTCATTTCCACGTTCATTTATCAGCGACAATACATAATTATTATGAAATAATAAGATTTTCAAAAGGAGATTTTTTTCGTTTGCGAGCAGCCACCGGATTGTTACAGCTAGTAACAAATTAGTAACTAATTGTCCATACACATTAGCCTCTATTAATTTGATATTTATGGTGAGATACCTACCTACTCATAACCTGAGAACTAAATATTGTGTAACTTTTTGTTTATTTACGTTATGACGTTTTTAAATTTTGTAACAAATTGAACAAATTAAGACCTTTCTCTTGATGCATCATTCGTCTATCTGTATTATATAGTTTCTGTGTAATCACGGGCGATAATTACGGCAAGTGGCGGTTCTAGCGGCCAACTATTCTTTGTCATAGCGTCTTAGTTTTTTTTGTAACAAATTCACGAAAAGGGGTGTGTAAAGTAACAAATTAGCACTAATTCCTGGCAAAGTTTCGTCAAATATTATGAGTTGGCCGCGCGGTTGAAATGTACATGCCGTCCCGGTCTGCGTAGGCCTTTATAGAATAGCTTTAAGGATTTTTATTTGAGTTCAATATAATGAAACAATATCATCATCTGCCTAGCCTTTTCCCAACTAAGTTGGGGTTGGCTTCCAGTCTAACCGGATGCAGCTGAATACCAGTATTTTACATGGAGCGACAGCCTATCTGACCTCTACAACTCAGTGGGTAATACGATACCCCTTGGTAAGACTGGTTTTCAGACTTTCGGGCTTCTGACGACCCGTAACGACTGTCAAAGATCCACGAATGACAGCTGAGGCCAACTGAACGTGTCGTGACGTATGTTTATTTAATGTAAATGTATTTTATTCATTCTTAAATCTAAAGTTATTATGTAGATGAGTGTCCATTGTCATATCCGTGACCAACTAACTTTCTATTCTTTTTTAATAATGATCTTGTCTTTAACGTGTTACAACTATTACATTACAATTATGAAAATTTTCATTCATCAAACCCTAACTATTATTAAAATTACTGTCACATTGATCATCAAATTATAGTTTGAAGGCTCCATCAGCAAGGGATGGGTCAGCCATGCGACCGGTGAACAGCAACTGTCTCGTGGCTTCATCCTGGATGAAGAACAGGACCGGCTTGTTGGCTATTACCTCAGCATAGGCTTCCGTGTCCTCGCCGAACTTGTTCACCAACTCTATTTGGGTGGCGGAATAGGCAACACTGCCAAGCTCATTGACCGCGATGCCAGATCGCTGCAGCACCTTGGAAATCATAAGTCTCTGGTCTAACAGTTGACCATGAGCGATACCAGGTTAGGATGCTGTTACTTCGAAAGCTGATCCGACATCCAGCTCTCTCAAAACGCCATCCAGCTGCGAGGTGTAGTCGAACTTGAACTTGGGCAGAGTGACGTCGACCAGGTACTCTCGAAGGTTATTCAGCTCCAAACGAAGGTCACTGAGGTCATTCAGCACGCGGGGTAGACCCATCAGGGAGTTAGGCACTATAATATACATCGCGTATTTCTTGCATTGTAAGGCACCCTCAAGATCGTATTTCTAGCATCGTACTTCGTTGACTCGGTGCAGTAAAACTTATCGTTGACATTCATGAAGGGAATGGTCTTTTGGCACTTGGCTAAGACGGAGAACGGGCCAGTCTTTGTGGCGTTGGGTGCGAACTGGTGAAGCCAGCTGCCCTTGAAGTACAGGGTGTTAAGGACCAGAACCACCATGTTGGCGACGTCATCTTCATTAACCAGCCACGGGATATGTCCCTCCTTGATATTAGAGACCCAAGTGTTGATTGCCTTCCAAGCGACGGCAGGGTCGTGGAAGTTGACGGTCTTCAGCTCAGTCTTGTAGAACTCTTACGCAATGGCTGCGAACCTCTGGCGCGGTTGCGCGTTGTCACCGATATAGCTCCTACTGCCAAGGTTCAAGATTTATTGTGATTTTTTTTGCAAAGATTCTATGATGTTGGAGAACTTCCTCCTGACTAGGTTCCAGTCTAGATCGAAACCGAGTACAGACGCGAGCTCGTTTTGGGTCACTCCTGTTGCTGCTTCTGTGAGGATGGCCAGGGCCAGCTTCAGACCCAGAGGTGAGAGCAAGTATTCGAACAAGGTATTCCAACGACGACGCCATACCTCAAAGTTATTTTGGCTCCTTGGAAATCCCCTATCACTATGGAGTTAAATTGAACACAATGCAGGTGGAAAAAAAGGCTATTTTATAATAATATTTCATAATTATTGTAATACATGATTATAGTTGATTTATATTTCTACGCATATATTGGTTCATTATATTGTACTCAAATAAAAATCCTTAAAACTAGATTAGATGGTCGTTCGAGAAATTATGTCTCAAGATAATGGGCCTTCGCGCTGCCGATGATTCGAGCTTATAGTTATTCGAGATTTTGATGCATCGAGGTAGTGAACTGTCGCGCTCATAATTCATCGATTTCATTTAGGTACTATCGAGTTAACGTTTTCGAGCAAGTGTTATTCAATCTCACGTCATTCGATTTCAAGTAGGGAACCCCTTAAAGGGATATATTAAAAGACACAACCTGACACTGACCTGAAAATTGCAAAAACTTAAGAAAAAATTGAATTTCGCGGGCTACTACTGCGCCTTCACCATAAGCGATTGTATTTTTAATGTATTGGAATACCCATTGAAAAGTGTGAATGAAGATAGTGATGAAATTACTGTATTTGTAATACCTATTTATTGGAATACCAATTGGATGGATGAAGATAGTGATTAAGCGATTGTATTTTTAATTTCATTGTATTGGATATCCGTTGGAAAGTGGGAATGAAGATAGTGATTGTATTTTTAATATCTACATATTTATTGGAAAATTAAAATGATGTTTAACTATTCGTTTAGTTTACTTAGGGCTGATTTTTCCAATGCCAGATAATTTTATCCGAGGTATAATTTTGAATTTTTACAGTTCGTCCATACAAAAACTTTCAGACGTCAATTTTATTCCACGAATAAAAATTATCTGTCTATTGAACAATCAGCCCTTAGTTATAATATGTCACATTATACAAACTAATATAAAAATCTGATAATTATAATATTAAGCCTTTTATTCGTAATGCCTGTTTCCACTCAAACTCGAAGCATTTATTTCAATTAAACCATTTACAGGCGCTTTTGAATTGTCAAGAAGTCGGTCAGTCAGAAAATAAGCTACCTAGTTGCCCATTCCAAAGCGTAGGTACCTATGGAGAAGAACGGGCAGGAAACTCCATGCACACTTTTTTAAATTATATTTTTACAAAAGTATTAGTTTCATCATTAATGTTGAATTTATAATTATGTGTGAGAACGATGTAAAAAGAGGTACGCGTTAAAAGCGTCCAGAGTACAGCAAATAAATGATAAATGATTTTATTTTTGTAAGTAGGTTTGCACAAACACTTTTACACGTCAATCATATATTTTTCAAACTAGATGAGGTCGGCGTTTCCTATCTGACTACTCTGAGAAGAAAGGCGAAACAAACTCAGAGGTCATAGTCTCTTTTAAAGTCCAGACATAATCTTGGTCAGGTTATATGAAGACCATGTAGATATATGTCTGAGATGGTCTTTTGAGGAAAGAACCACACAGATTGAGAGGACCTGTCCAGTCAGTGCACGCATTTGTCAGAAATCGTGCAGCTCAACTCAAGACTTAATGAGCTCAACGATTCGACGAACAATACCAAAGAAAGGACATTTGGGTAGGCCACATAAATTACTCAAACTGCCAGACCATGGAGAGAATAATGAAAAAAAATATAATATTAATAAAATAAATGACCCACATCGTCCTCACATTCACAATAATTAAAATAATGTAATACTTTACAAAGTAAGCAAATGTCATTGTTTAAAAAAAATCATTAATGTGAATGTGTATGTAAAGAGTTATCGCCTCTTTAATCTTTAGATAGTACTGGCAACTATGGCCATAGTGTTAGAACTTGACTTATGACTTCTGATGTCTTGACATTGTCAATCAAATATTGAATATTTTTTCTCAGTTATAATTATTAAATTAGATATTAATTTATTTAGTGGAAATAGAGGCATTAAATGTTGTTTCTTTGATTTTTACAGAGAAACGCAAATATCGTCTTTATTTCGACCTTAAAGAATCTACATCATTATAAAACAACATTTTCGCAACGAATTCCAAGAAAAATGGAGAAACTAAGATTTGATTTCGAAATGAAACCAGCAGAAGACGGAAAATCCAGTATTTTATGCATAACGTCAATAGCTACAACTAGTGGACAGATTTTTGAAATACCAGTCGAATATCAGCCAGCGAATTTACATAAAGAAATTACAACTACTTCTAATTATGTCAAAGTTAAGAAGACAATAAGTAAAAGATATCAAAAAAGGAGAGTATGGATAACCTTGACGGATAATATTTCGAAAATATATCTAGATGAAGAACAGAATTTACAATTTAATGACATTTACTTGGAAGAAATGTTTGAAGATGCAAAGGATGCTGAATGTACACTTAGTAGCTCCGGTCAGACACTTAATAAATTGTTGGAGAAGTTACTTGAAGAAAAAGAAAAAAAAACATGTTCTGTCCAAAATGTAGGAATCATTGCAAAGGATTTTATGCTTGAAAAATTTACAGGCAGAAACTCAAATGCTTACCAATGGATAAGGGATTTTAATAAAGAATGTGAACGTTTTCAAATTATTGAGGACCAAAAGAAAATTGAAATATTAAGAAACTTTTTAGAACACTCCGCTGTAGATTGGTATAGCTGCATGCTAATAAAAAATACAGTGGAATCGAAATGGGACAAATGGGAAAATAACTTTTGTGAGACATTTGCAAACAAGGGATGGTCGCCAACTAGATATGCTCTTGCTTTTAAGTATCAAACAGGATCATTACTTGATTATGCTATAAAAAAGGAAAAACTGCTACTGGAAGTAAGAAAATCGATTGATACTGGGACGCTTATTGACCTAATAGTATTTGGCTTACCTAATTATGTAGCTGATAAGATTGATAGGGAAACTTTACAAGAAACAGAAACTCTTTACAATGAAATTGGAAAGTTAGAATATCTTGTTAAGAGGAGTAAATACGACAACAAATACAAAAATTCAGATACCAAAACAAAAAAATATGAAGAAAAAAAACCATGTCAGATTTGTGTCAATGAAAAAAAGGGGAAACGTTATCATCCTGAAGAAAGTTGTTGGTTTAAAGGAGACAAACAAAAAGTAGTAAAAACTGTTAATAACTCTGAATTGGAAGTAGAATTAAATGAAAAGAATCCAAAAAACTAGAAGTACCACCATTAATAAGGGTAAGTTTGTTGTTGAATGATACTTTGAATGTTTCTGGAATTTACGACTCAGGTTCAAATGTGTCGCTGATAAATGCAAGATTACTAAAAATACGAATGAAAGATCATAAAAATATGCAAACAACAAATTTAAAAACTATTAATGGTGAGAACGAAACGAAAGGCATGGTAACTTTGAAAATTAAAATATACAATATGGAAGAGAATATGGATATTTTTATCATAGATAATAAAAATTTCAATTATGATTTTCTAATTGGGTTGGATTGCATAAAGAAATTTAAACTAATTCAAAATGAAGATTTAAAGATTATACAATCTGACGATTTAAAGAATGATAATTTAACTACAACGAATGTCGATATTCCTAATGAACTAGGTGACAAAAATAAAGAAGGATTATTTCCATACCCGGACATAGAAGAAGAAAACTTTGAATATGAAGGAAAATGTGAAATAAATTTCAACGAACATATAAACTCAGAAAATTTCGTAATAGCAATAAACCATCTAGATTTATATCAGCAATCAGAAATAAATAACTTAGTCGAAAGATATAAATCGGTATTTGCTAAAGATAAATATGACATTGGCACTGTTCGTGATTATGAAGCTCACATTGACTTGACAGTGGATAAGTATTGTTGTAAACGTCCGTATCGATGCTCATTTGAAGATAGAAGAGAAATAGAAAATCAAATAACAAAACTACTTGAGAAAGGATTGATTGAGGAATCTTATAGCCCATTTGCAGCTCCAGTAACGCTGGCGTATAAAAAAGAAGATGATAAGAAAACAAGATTATGTATAGATTTCAGAGAATTGAATCAAATAGTTATTCCTCAATCTCAACCTTTTCCATTAATAGAAGATTTAATGATCAAAACTGTAAACTGCAAATATTTCACAACTTTAGATATAAATTCAGCATTTTGGTCCATACCATTGAAAATTCAGGATAAACACAAAACTGCGTTTGTTACTCAAGAGGGACATTTTCAATGGACATGCCTCCCGTTTGGACTAAAAACTGCCCCAGCAATTTTTCAAAGAATTTTGAGTAACATCATCAGAAAGTATAAACTGTCAGACTTTGCAGTAAATTTTATTGACGATATTTTGATATTCTCGAGAACTTTTGAGGAACATATAGAACATTTATCCAGATTGTTGGAGGCAATTCTTAAAGAGGGTTTTCGGCTTAAATTTTCCAAATGCATTTTTGCAAAAAATCGTGCCAAATATCTAGGCCATATCATAGAAAATAATTCAATCAGACCTTTGAAAGATTATTTGACTGCAATAAGGAATTTTCCGGTACCAGAAACAAGGAAAAATGTGCGTCAATTTTTAGGGAAAATCAATTTCCATCATAAATTCATACCCTGCAGTGCAATAATCTTGGATCCGTTACACAATTTATTAAGAAAAGATGTAAAGTTTATATGGTCAGCAGAATGCCAGGAATCGTTTGACAAAATAAAAAAAATGTTGTGCTCAGAGCCGGTTCTAAGAATTTTTGACCCAGAATTGCCTATACATATTTACACAGATGCAAGTATCAAAGGAGTTGGAGCTGTTTTGAAACAAGAAGATGAAAATAGAGAAAGTAAACCAGTTGCCTATTTTTCAAAGAAATTAACGGAACCCCAAAAAAAGAAGAAGGCTATATATCTGGAATGTCTGGCAATAAAAGAAGCTGTGAAGTATTGGCAGCATTGGCTTATGGGAAGAGAATTTATAGTATATTCGGATCATAAACCTTTAGAAAACATGAACATAAAGGCTAGAACAGATGAGGAACTTGGTGATTTAATATATTATTTATCACAATATAATTTTAAAATAAAATATAACCCTGGAAGATCGAATCAAGAAGCAGACTGTTTAAGCCGTAATCCAGTTTTAGACCCATATGATAATGCTGATGATTTTTTGAAAGTAGTGAATTTCATTAATCTTCAGCATATTAAGGAAGATCAAGAAAAAAATGTCAACCTAAAAATTAGAAACAACAGATTAATATTAATGAATGGAATTTACTACAAAGAATACAGGAGAAGAAGAAAAATTGTACTATCAGAAGAATTTAGCAAGACTCTTATAAAGAACGTCCACAATAGCTATTGCCATCTTGGGAGAACACAAATGACAAATAAAATTACACCATATTACACAGCTAAGAATATCATTGTTAATATTAAGCGAATTTGTGATGGATGTGAAGTTTGTATAAAAAACAAATCAAGAAAGAGATCTAAATATGGTTTAATGTCACATTTAGGTCCAGCAAAACGCCCTTTTGAGATCGTATCTATTGATACCATCGGCGGTTTCGGAGGATCACGGTCAACAAAGAGATATCTTCATCTTCTGGTGGATCATTTTACTAGATATGCTTATATTCTCACATCGAAAAACCAAAACTCTAGTGATTTTATCAGACTTGTGAAAAATGTCACGAAGATTTATAATATTGATATGATATTAACAGATCAATACCCTGGCATTAATTCCAAAGAATTCAAAGACTTTTTGAATATAAACAATATTAGAATAGTTTTTACCGCTGTGGATGCACCATTTTCGAATGGACTTAATGAGAGGCTAAACCAGACTTTAGTCAATAAAATACGATGCAAAATAAATGAGAATGATAAAAAGATCGCATGGACAACTATTGCACGAACCTGTGTTGAAAAATATAACGAAACGGAACACACCATAACCAAATTTGCTCCAAAATACCTATTGGAAGGAGAAAATGTAGCCATTTTACCACCTGAGTTAAAATTAAGCTGTACAGCCGAAGATCTAAAAAGAGATAGAGAACTAGCCCTTAAAAACACATTAAAATCACACAATTATAACAAGGAGATCTATGACGCACTCAGGAAAGACTATACATTTGAAGAGGGAGACCTGGTGTACGTGGAGAACGGAAATCGACTAAATAGAAAGAAAATGGATGAACTGAGAATTGGGCCTTACAAGATTTTAAAGAAGGTTTCCAATTCAATCTATGAAGTTGATGCCGGGCATAAGAAAGTAGAATCAAATTTCTACCACATTACCAAGCTCTCACCAGTATTAGGTAGTAGGTAATTGAACAATTACATGTAATTTTTTTTTTTTTTTTTCTTTTCGGGGGGGGAGATGTAAAGAGTTATCGCCTCTTTAATCTTTAGATAGTACTGGCAACTACGGCCATAGTGTTAGAACTTGACTTATGACTTCTGATGTCTTGACATTGTCAATCAAATATTGAATATTTTTTCTCAGTTATAATTATTAAATTAGATATTAATTTATTTAGTGGAAATAGAGGCATTAAATGTTGTTTCTTTGATTTTTACAGAGAAACGCAAATATCGTCTTTATTTCGACCTTAAAGAATCTACATCATTATATGTATATATTATAAAAAAACAAAACAAAAACACTCAAAATGCAGAAATTGGAAGCAGCTCAATCCAAGCCTTTTTGTCCTCAAAATAATCTTTAACGGCACAACTTACATTTAATAAATGATTTAAATTTATTAAGGCTTAGATCTGGAACGTGGCTTGGTAGTTTATTATAAAAGCGTATACATTGGCATCTGAACGAGCCACCTATTTTCTTGAGCCTTGTTGTAGGTACAACAAATTTGTGTTTGTTTCTAGTATTTATATTATGGATATCACTGTATTTTGTGAACAATTTTATATTTTTATGGGCATATAAAAGATTTTCATAAATATACTGAGAAGGCACAGTCATTACATTAATCTCTTTAAATTTGTCTCTGAGATCTCGGACTTAATTTATAAATTCATCGACCAGCACGCTTCTGCAAAACAAAGATAGTCTGAATATCGGCGGCATTTCCCCACAATAGAATACCGTACGACATTACACTATGAAAATAACTGCAGTACACTAAACGGGCAGTCTCTATATTAGTTAAATTACGAATTTTTCTAACAGCGTATGCTGCAAAATAGTAACAAAACAATCAAAAAATTAATTAATTAAAAATAAGCCGAGCCAGGTACTACCCCACGTCGCTACTATCCAGAAACTAGCCACGTGTAATGAAAGTACGTGTAGTAAGAAAGTGCTGGCAAGCTATATTAGTTACTCTGGCCTCTCGTGTGCACGGATTAGGTATCCTCATTTTTAGGTTATTGTCTAGTGAGAAATATATCACCTAAACTAAGTGTGATAGTTTAAAGCTTGATTTACACGATGCCTGGAATGTTCAAGAGCAATAATAGCTCATACAATTATAGCCATTCAAGAATCGCAAGTGTTTACACGCGTCTGATTTCTATAAAATTGCATAGCGTCGTTGCGCGTGCAAAAGTCGCTATGTGTTATTATTTAGTTATTTTCGGTTCTCTATGCAGTTTTAATCGTTATTTCAATACTCACATACTGTAAAAAAAGGTTATGTGATAAGTGCAATATTTAAAGAGTTACGGAATGTAGCTGTAGCGGTATCTACAACGCCACATACAAACAACGC
The DNA here is from genome assembly GCA_963855955.1 of Luperina nickerlii. Lineage (NCBI taxonomy): Eukaryota > Metazoa > Arthropoda > Insecta > Lepidoptera > Noctuidae > Luperina > Luperina nickerlii. Next base: position 28,864,155 of record OY979662.1, read on the forward strand.
GTCATACTGACGTCACGCAAATCCTGCATCGCGCAAGCAGAGTTTACCGCGCAACTAGCATAGATACAACGGCCCGACATGAATCAATGGGCAGTTGCCCGCCAGACACAACACCCGTCTGGTCGGAGGATCCTCCCTTTCCTATAGAGTATGAGTGAACTTTACACCCTGTTCCTCATACCTCTATACTGGTGACCCCGAACATGAACGTCAGTGCAGCCTTCGTGCAAATACTTCAGCGTGACGTCATCATCATCACTCCCGCAAGCTTTAGCGGCGAGTCACCCAGCCAGCCAGCTCCCACGGCTTCAACGGGTATCCTGACCACCAGCATGCAGCGACCGCGCATACCTGGTCATCACCCTCAGCCTCATCAGCAACCTCGGCACAGCACACTGCACTTTCGGCCGGTCAACAAGAAGAGCTCCAATTCCTCTCCTGGTCGACGCAGCAGCCAGCCTCAACTCGGCGCTGTACTACATCCGACGCACTGGAGCATAACGCAGCGCCACCCCGACTCACTGGGGACATCTTCGCAGACAGTTCCGACTCAACGTGAACTATGCGGCAACCGGTTCCGACTCACTGGAACCTCAGCTGGCCTGGCAAGCATCGCAAGATACAAGACTCAGCCCACTATCGACCTCCGGTCTCCGGGGGGGAGTGATGTAGCGGTATCTACAACGCCACATACAAACAACGCGTCATACTGACGTCACGCAAATCCTGCATCGCGCAAGCAGAGTTTACCGCGCAACTAGCATAGATACAACGGCCCGACATGAATCAATGGGCAGTTGCCCGCCAGACACAACACCCGTCTGGTCGGAGGATCCTCCCTTTCCTATAGAGTATGAGTGAACTTTACACCCTGTTCCTCATACCTCTATATAGCTATGTGATATTCATACATCGAAAGTTCCGTATAAACAGGCTAAGTGTTATAATTCATATACCTCAAATAAGTTCACTAAAAACACATAGCCACTTTTGCACGCGCAACGAAGATAGGTACAATAATTAAATCAAATAAAATTATTTATTTGCTTAATACAGGTAGGTATAAACAGATGCAGATGTTACAAAATTAAATAAAAATAAAATACACTGTATCATTACCTAATAAGGTGTACAAATATTTATATTATTATTAATCTTATTAATGCGTTAATGTTATAAAGCCTGATAGGCACGGTGCGATTTAATTGCCTCTGGCATACCATAAGTTGAAGCAATAAAGTGCAACGTCATAACAATGTTTAAACGATGCAAGTCATTTGTTGCTACAATTTTATTGTAGGGGTAGATATGCCACGGGCAAGAAACATGCATCGATAATGGAGCTTATTTGTATGCGACTTCTGTTTACACCAAGGCCTGCGTCGAAACAGAGTTGTATGTGCTTGCAACATGTTATGACACGTTAATTTAAAGTAGTTATTTCCCGTATTTGTACTGCCTAATATTTCATTTAATTAGATGTATTCTAAAGATTTATTACACCTTGCTAAAAAAATTCAAAGCACTTCCTGGCATCCCATTGAGCTGAAACTTGGCATACCTATGTAACTTCGGTGACATTGCAATAATATGGTATTTGATGATGCAGCCAGAAGTTGATACTTCGTGGAATTGGATACCTAGTTTTTATTTAGTATCTACTTTTTATTTTAATAGTTCAGTCATGACGACAAAACTGGAATTGTGACGTGGAGTTGCGGACACCAGCCCGTATTACCTACCTATTACCTACCTTGGTGTGGGTTGTACCTACGTGTTGTGTAGACGGTGCTACTCAATTATTGCTTCTTTTTACAAGCTTTTATTTAACTTGTTTATGATTATGCCACAGGCAATAAACTTGCATCGTGTAAATGGGGTTTTATATGATGGAGTTGTATTTTTGAGCTACCCTGGCTTAATATAAGTATTAGCCTCGTGTGGTCGGCGAAGCTGGGTACGCAATCGGATCAATTTACTATTCAAATTTACTAGAATAAATACTTTTTAACACATAAACAACAGCTGAGCATGTGTGTGGGCGATACAAAGATACGAGCGCCGTTGACATTGGATGTGTTCGTTAATATGAAGAAGGGCTGCGTTCAGGCGTAGACAATGTGCAAGCCAGGATATTACTTGCTTGCTGTCCTAGCCTGAACGACTAGTATCGAGTATCCGCACGGTTCTAATCTTTCTGTTTTTGAATAATAATATGCAACCGCTCAGACATATTGTACGCACTACTCCGGAACAAAATGCAAGTCGGTTCCGACCGTTTATGCTCTTGGGCGAACTGGTTATTCCGTTTTTTCACTCCAAAAATTCACCCTAAGGTGGAGACGCGGACACGCATGTCCGAGAATCCACAATCCACCCTAGGCCTAGTTGGATAAACGAAATTTATAGGCTTAGGGTGGATTCTCGGACATGCGTTTTCGCGTATCCAAAGGTGGATTTTTTGGGACGGATAAACGGAATAACCACCACCACCACCACTTAGCACCACACGCGCACATCGTGCGGCGTGATAATCCGGCGCAGGTATGCTCAACTGATTTACACTGAGAACTTACTATGGATGGCCGTATTTTGTATGAGCTGTTGTATAGTGGTGAATGTTTAAGTGTTTGAATGAGATAGTAATAGAGGAATTTGTAGGAACCCGTGGACGAAGGACGTGGAGTGTCTGGTGGCCAACAACACCGTCGTGTCGGACGCGCACGTGGACGCGCACGCCGACGCCGCGCACGCCCCCTACGACATGTACAAGCAGAGTGAGTACCCCTTGCACACGTGGCCTGTCAGGTCAGCCGTCAGGTCACCGGCGGCTGAGGATTCAAACATAGTTCGGCACGAACAGCAACTCTGCTGTTACTTAATATATATTGGCATAGCGAAATTGATTCAGCTTGTATGCTTCGCTTACATCATCTTTGTAATGTATTTATTTGTTCAAGATGATTCGATTTTGTTTAGAGCTATATGTAGGTGGCAACTAGATGCAACATAATATGACAGTGTTGTTGCGCTTTTTCTGGCAACATCGTGTCGATACGTATGGCGCGAAGTGATAGAAATGTAGGGCAAAACAACCTTGGGGGTAGGTACCTAAATCAAATCAAGAATTTTCCAAAGGTCAGTTCCATAGTGCATGTGACACGTGTGTCGGTGCCGATATTCATGTACTCGTGGGGTGGTTTCAGAAGCTGCTGACGTGGAGATGCAGCGGCTCATCGAGTCGCAGGTGGAGTCGCACAAGATCGGCAGCGCCATCGCGGAGGAGGCGCTGCGTCGCTCCTCCGCAGAGTTCTCGCACGAGCTGCCCGCCGACTTGCTGCAGGACGCCGTCTTCAACCAAAACGTACGTCATCTACAACCTTGCTATCGTAAATAAAGAATCCAGTTTTTCTTTAGTAAACTTTGTATGTTAATGCTGTTTTGTACCGTTTATACAAGGTGTTATTGAATTCATGCAAATCTCTTAAGGGGTCATTGTACTCATCATTATGAAAAACTTTTACTATGGGAATAAAAAAAAACTTTTGCCGGTGTGGGCGAAGCAGGAGGGCGTCAGGGTGTCAGGCTCTTACTGACTTAGTTGCTGTGCCAGAAGCCATGGTATCTAGTACAATGACTCCTTAAGAGGTATTGCGTTAATTCAATAACACTGTGCATATTGGTTTTTATACATAAACATACACGAAGCCACGTAAAATTGAATCAGAAATAAGTATCATATAGAAAATTATTTAGAATTTTCTTGCCACTGCAAAATCAAGTTGACGATAGTGATACTCCAATTTAATTATGAATCTAATTTTAGAACTAGCTCTGATTTTTGCAATTTACTCTGGTTCGTATAAAAATAACAACATATTGGTATCTAATGACAATAAATATATAAGGTGTAAGCACACACTGACTGCAAGCTCTGCACTACCCCTGTTCATGTTCGCTCACAGTGGCCACTAAAAGCCGACGCCCTGTACGAGCAGGCGTCGCTGGCGGACGACTTGCTGGGCGGCGAGGGCTACGCGCAGGTGCGCCACAACGTGCCGCTGTCGGCCGCCGCGCCCGCCTCGCCGCCCGCCAGCCCGCCGCTGCCGCCGCTCACGCTGGACGGCAACGGCGAGGCCGCCATGGCCGTCATCATGAGCCTGCTGGAGGCCGACGCTGGCCTCGGCGGACCCGTTAACTTCTCCGGCCTGCCTTGGCCCCTACCCTAAATGGCGCCGTTGCTCAGCGAAGCCATCATCACGAACATTGGATGATTTTTAAGGAAACTTCTTTGCAACGCGAACGCTTCTTTGCGCTTGCGAACAGAGGCTTGTCTCCCGCAAGCAGCGCCAATTAGATGCCACGATTAAAGAAAGCGAGTGGAAACAGCGCAAATCAAGCAAACCCGTGCTTATTTTTATACACCTTTATTATTTATTTCTACTTATTTTCTCTAGCTCTAGACACTGTGATTCGATTGTTACTAGCCCTACTATAAGTGCTGATTACTCGATATAAATAATTTATATAATTATTTACATTAAGAGCTATATTTTTGTTGTTTCTTTGTAAATTCTATTTTGTTACTCCAATCAACAATATTTACACGAGTTTTTTTTTATACGGACATATTTTTAAGGTTCTGTACCAAAATAGTAAAAAGGAACCCTAAGTGTTTGGCCAGATTGGGGCGCAACCGCGGAGAGGGCGCAGCGCGGCGAACTTAAACATTATGAACTTCCTTTCGAGTGACCATAGTGGGCACGCGGGCGCAGTGAGCGGCGCGAACTGCTCACACCATAGCTCATTCATACAAGTGGCCATAGTGAGTGCGCGTGCGACACGCGCGGGGTTCTCAAACTTCGATCGAGCTTTTTTTTCTAGTAAAAATAAGTCTTCTTCATTCATATTTTGACAAACACTGGACACGGCAACACGCAGAACGCAGCCACGCTCCAGTGCGGACAGGTAGCCCGCGCGCATTCTGCACTCGCGCCACTAGTCTAGCCAAGCACTTAAGGTCATGGCACATTATATCGGCACCGCAACTGCACAGCTGCAGCACGGCGTCGCCTCTTTAGGCTACGGCTAACCGCCATCGCGCAACTACGCGATGTCCGCGAGGTGCAAGCTTGCTATCACCGCGAACACAATTGTTATCCAATAGGGTTAAACTTCCGATCTTCGTACACTTAATGAAAAGCAAGGAGATGATGATGTATCGATATACATAAGTATCCAATTACATCTGTAAAACAATATGAAATAAACTTCGTTGGGATGTGATACAGAGAAGGTCGAGCATTGACCTAGTATGTACATACATGCTCATTATCATTGCCACCTACCTTATATGCGTACCATTATTATTTATCAACGTTATATTTCATGTGCATGCATCGCATTGACACGTACATTAGAGCCTTGCTAACTCTACACTATCTCCCTTTGTTTTGTTTTGCGCCAACACGTTGCGATGGACAGGCTAACACAACAATTTGCGAATTGATCGTTCGATCACGTCGCATGTCTATGCGACGTGATCGAACTATCAAATCGCAAATGGTCCAGTTCAAATTACAGTCGTTAATTAGGTATAGTTATCATTTTAAGGTATTTTAATTCTCTTAAATATCTTTCATACACAGAGATTATTGTGCTGAACCGCATCGCAGTATGAAAATTCAAGGCATTAAATATACCTAAAGCTTTGGTTTCCTAAGAAAGCGGTAAACGGTCACACAATAACGGCTGTCACAGAGCGGTTTTTATGCGAAAATGACAGATTGACGAGAACTGCTTTCTAGGAAACAGTATCGTTAGTGACACGAGCCAACGTTCTTCTCCAGTCAACATTTCCGTCCAAGTGACCTTAATGTACAAACCACTACAGGCCGACCGCTAACTGAGACTTTGCCTGAGGTAGGTGCGCGGTGCGGGAGGGGTGATAATTGCCACAAGTTGACGAATCACTGAGCTGTCGCATCACGTCCTCCCGCACCGCGCTGCTACCTCAGGCAACGTTTCAGGTAAGCGGTGGCCTATAGTCTCGGTTCACAGCAAGAACATAAGTTTTAACAACTATTTACGACATTTATTTCAATTAACTACCTTATGCCTGACGAATTTAGCACCTTACATAAGTCGCCCTTTATCACCAATACATGGGTAGAATGCAGTTGGTAGATGGCAAGTAAAGGCATCAGAGTGAGCAGCTAATTCGCCAGTTCATATCTGCATCGAATCATGCTCATAACTTATTGAAGTAAGAAAATCTGAATTAAATAACCTTCATTAATTTGTTGTTATACTATAAAATAGATTTTAATAACGTTATGATTTAAATTAGTCATTTATAAATTCTAGTTGTGCATTTTTTATTAGGAGTAAGTAGTCAAAATTAAATTTTTTTAAGTTTGTAGAAGGAATGTTGGTGTTATATGACGTCATGCTTCCTAGACACCCCATGATCTATTTTGCTGTTTACAAATTCATATAAAAATTGTACGAAGTAAGTACCGAATTAGTACATGCTTAAAAAAATAAGTACCTTAACAGGTACAGGCATCTGAATTATGGTTTGCTGTAGAGCATTTCCCCAGCAACCCATGACCTATTTTGTTGTTTATAAATTCATATAACATTGTACGCAAAATGTACCGAATTAGTACCTACAAACATAAAAAAATAAGTACCTCAACAGGTTAACAGGTACAGGCAACTGAATTAATTATGGCTTGCTGTAGAGCATCTCTCCGGCAACCCCAAGTAAAATTTCAATATATTTTACGTAGACACTTATTAGGTAAATAAGTGGCTGATAAAAATTGTACTCTTCTTTTTACCACTGGATATGCTAGCTATGGCCACTTAAAACCTTTATTTTAAATCTCAATTATAAGCGCCTGAAAAAAAAATAACAAACAGTCTATTTCAAGTGTACAATCTCAACGAACAATGTTCTGGCACAATCACGATAACCTATGATTTATCTGATCACATTATAATATTTGAAGCAGTAGTCGACAAAGTAGCAATAGAGGAAGTGCCTACAACAATCGTTCTTAAAACAAATAGACGATACGACCTTGCGTCAGTTATCGAGTTTGTACCTCCAACAATTACAACAGGTCTGGGTCGTTTTACAGCTCATTGTAAAACGGGATCAAACTGGTACTGTTATGATGACCTTAAGACGAAGGTACACAAAACAAATTTAAGCAAACCATTTCAATCAAACGTGTTAATTTATTATTTAATTTGTTTGCCAATGCAAATGTTATTTTGATTGACCATTAGGATTGTTAATTTAAAGAGCTAATGAAATATACAGTTTCTATTCAATTTGTTCCTTTTTTTGTTTGTCGCTTTAATGTGATGTAAAATATAATTGACAATGTGCTCCATGTTGGTACCCATGTAATTCAAATCAGCATCGGCATCGAAATCGGTCCAAGTTTTCGAGAAAACTATATAGCCACAGTCAAACAAATAGTGCTCAGGCGCATAAGCGCCGTAAAACCTTTATTTTAAATCTCGATTATAAAATCGAGATTTAAAATAAAGGTTTTAAGTAGCCATAACTAGCACATCTAGTGGTAAAAATAAGAGTACCAATTTTATCAGGCACTTATTTGGCTAATAAGTACGTGTCTACATAAAATTTATTAAAATTTTTCTTGGGGTTACTGGAGAGATGCTTTATAGCAAGCCATAATTAATTCAGTTGCCTGTACCTGTTGAGGTAGGTACTTATTTTTTTAAGTATGTACTAATTCGGTACATATTGGGTACAATAATTGTTATATGAATTTATAAACAGCAAAATAGATCATGGGTTGCTGGGGAGATGCTCTACAGCAAGCCATAATTCAGTTGCAGGTACCTGTTAACCTGTCAAGGTACTTATTTTTTTTAAGTATGTACTAATTCGGTATATATTTCGTACAATTGTTATATGAATTAATTATAAACAGCAAAATACATCATGCGGTGTCCGGGGAGCATGACGTCTTATTTTTACCACCAGATGTGCTAGCTATGGCTACTTAAAACCTTTATTTTAAATGTCCGTGAACTACTGCCGCCCCATCAACGCCAATCGCTTCCATATTATAATAGGGAAATCTTGAAAATTTAACACCGTGACTACCGCCACCCCACCATCGGCATTGTATATCTCGTGAACTACTAGAGTACTAATTTTAGCTTGCAGGGTACTAAGTTTCTATGTAGGTTTGAGGAAAGCGACAAGCTCCTCAAACTTGGAATCAACATTCAAACTCGTGGTCCTGCTGAACGAGAGCACGAAAGTTATCATCGTTGATTTCTCGGAAAATACAAAAGCTTTAGTTCTGTTTTTTTTTCGAAATGAATCACATATATGGGTACTAATTATTTGTATACTTAGAATAGCTGTAGCGTGCCCCCTTTTTCGGCGCTCATGGTGGTCCTGCTGAAGGGAGCGATTACCGCTGACCACCTTCAAAGTAGATTTTCTCGAAAACTACTAAGGTACCAATTTTGTTGTTCGAATACTAATTGGTGCCAATTGAGTACTAATTCTTTACCAAATATGGAAGCGATTGGTGTTGGTGGGGAGGCGGTAGTCAAGGACATTTCAAATAAAGGTTATAAGTAGCCATAGCTAGCAAATCCGGTGGTAAAAATAGTACAATTTCTATCAACCACTTGTTTGCTTAAGTTTGTACTAATTCGGTACATATTGCGTACAATTGTTATATGCATTTATAAACATCAAAATAGATGATGGGGTGTCTAGGGAGCATGACGTGTTACATGAGTGCGTGGTGTTCATCATGACGTCATTCAACTTGACAGTGGCGATACTAATTAACGCTTTATCTCTCCCCCTTTAGCCGAAACGCAAGTGTATGCTCCATACAGATGTATATATTATAATGTTAATGTAAACACGCTGGAATTACATTGGGCCTTTGTACTTTATATAATCATTAAATCATGTCATGTTTCTAAAAAACGATAATATTAATTAGTATAAGTACAATATTTTGTATGTATTTAGTGAATGTGTAGGCTGATGTAATTTCATGGTGTAGTTTATTATAAATTATGAATAGTTAGTAAATCGAGCTGAAGTGGGCGCAGCAGCCGGGCGCCCCACGCTCGCACGTTGTCGTACATTACCCTGGTCTACGTTTGTTGTTATGAGATAACCTTCGCATGCACTCCATAAAACAATACAAACAGTCGCTGTGTACTGTATCAGAAACAACAAAAGACAAAATCTGTCTATATAACTCGCTAAGAGCACTGTGATGTAACTAACAATAGTGCGACATAATGTGTCGAGTTGATGTTGTTGATGTTCAGTTTATAAAAATAAAGTATTTGAAAATCTTGTTTCATTCATACAATGTAGTTCTTTTCATTTCTTCCCTACCCAAGGTCTGATAAAATAAGAATTATTAGATCGTAAGGCACCTAGCCCGATGTTGAGACTGGGCTGTTAAGTAGATCTACTAATAATAGTAATAAAACACCATTTTAGTAAACTCAACTATTATTTTTTCATTTTCGAACAGTTTCACACATTGTAATGAAGCAAGTTTGTTTAACAGATGCTTACTACTTGCTAAAGCCTACTCTACGAGAGCACCTTGCAAGGCTCTGTGAGTGAGTGCGCAATACCACTGTGTAATTATGGACGTATGACGTGTGGACTCTACGCGAAGACGGGACTACGACTACTCCATGACATCACCATACTTGTTGGTGGGCCCGGAGGGCGCGGGGGCCGCTGGGCGTATGCGCTGCACCGGCGGCGGGGGGCCCAGGTCCGTCCTGCAACAACCACAGTCGTCACTGCTGCACGCACTGCGCCCTCGCTTGCATGTTTGTGATGAACAGATAAAGCAAAATGTTCAATGCACACAAGAAAAGGCCACTCGGATGTTGCCGGTGCCGGCGTTGCGTTGTCGCAAAGCACGCTCAGCGGACAAGGGGACCAGAGAAACGAAGCGAAGAGTTAAGTTGCGGTGTGACACCGAGCGTCGGAGCGAAATCACAGCGCAGCGTTGTTTGTACTATAAAACAAACTGACACTTTCCACACCGAGACGCAGCGACGTCGTAGTACCCGACGTTACGTTACTATACTGCATTGCCCGTGTAGCACTCATTGCGTGGAATTCGTAGCGGTGCGACGACACCACGCACCGACAACGCCCGTATGGCGTCACTCTTACAATACTCGACAAGCTGGTTGTGTCGACACTTGTCTACGGACAAACGTAGTCACACAACTATCAAGTCTCGCGACGGATATTCGACGCGCCAGTGCCTAAAATGCCATTTAGTCTGCGACCGAGTGCGTGTCGCGGGACAGAGCCTTTATTACCTACTGCAATTAGGCCAACATTATGTCACACAATTTGCATTGTAAATTAAACGCGCCAAATTTCCGTCGCTTAATTTGCGGCAAAATTAAATGTGTCGCTACGTTGCAATACATTACATTTACTTAATTCCTTTAGTTCAATTTTTGAAGCAACCCTCTCTATGTTACTCTCTATGTTACGTCATGCAAACGTAAAAATAAAAGATTTAAAAAAATATTCAAATGAAAAATAAGGAGCAAGCATAACCAGCAGTCCTTACAGATTTGTACAAACAGAATTATAAACCGATTCCAGTTGCAGTGCGTCTCTTATTTTTGTAAATTTGCCGTTACTCTACAGAAAAGTTTAAAATAGAATGACAGTATTGAGCAAATCTGTAAGCACGAAGAAGCAAAAATTGGACACTTTACATTGTGTTAGCGTAGCGCATGCCATTCTCTCTCAGTGTCACTACATATTGCTGCGTGTTCCGACGCAAGCAAGTAGTTAGTCCGGAAACATTTACCTGCATGCAGAATAACTGCTTAAAACATCATGTATAAAGTAATAATACAAAAATATAACCTTTAATTATACAGTTGCAATTCTAATAACGTGAAAAATATCGGTAATTAGTGAGAGACACTGAAAATTAAAATAGACACTTAACAAGGGGGCAAGGAGGGCGTACCTACTTCGAGTGGATTAACAACACAGTACATACAGTCAAGGGAAACATGTACGTAGCAAATATCAAATGTGATTTTTGCCAAAACTTAAGCACGTTTTTTGAAATACTTTTCTCACCATAATAATATTAGTTGGTGGCAGATAATATTTTCTTGATACATAGATAATTTATGTTTGCCCTTGATTTGTACAAGCGTTCAGTAACAGCAAGCGCAAGAGTGACAATGTTTGTTCACCTGTATGGGTCCTGTTTCGAACCTTTATAGTCCTCTCTGTTTTTACGACGCAAGTCGTCATAGGAAAGGTCTGGGTTCGCTCCACGGAGCTGAGCGTCTGGCGGCGTTGGTGGAGCTGTGGAAGTATAACATAACGTGATGAAATGTATAATGTAAGCTTAATGATGTTGCGCACTCTATGGTACTATTATGTTGATGTAGTCTACGTCGCCAGCAAGCGTAGTGAGTGGACGTGCGTACTGATTAGTTTTAATTATTTATTAAAACTAATCAGTAGGCACTTGATTCGATCGTTCAAGTTAGAACTTAATTACCATATTGTTATACATGTTGGTTACAAGGTGTTGTATGTGTGCATGGGCTGCGTCCCTGCCCAGCCCATTCTAAGAAATAAACAGTGTGTTTTTAGCTGTCAGTGGTTTCACTTGTGTCCCTACGTACCTACTTAACACATATAAAGACAGTTGATTTTTCAAAGTGCTCAAAAGTGTAGACAATTAGCTAATCATCGACACATAAGTGCGAAGAGTGCGGTGGTGTTATTATAAAGGTGCACGCAGTGCATAAACGGAGCGATAAGCGGGGTTATTGTATGTTGACACATCTTTTTTCAACATTGTTATTAACAACAACATGAAGCCTTTCCGCTCGCCAACTAAAAATCCTACTACGACGAAAACAACATTTTCGGGAGAATCCAGTACTTCTCAGCCTGATTTGTCAAAAATGATCGAGCTATACTCAGAAAATGTGTCTTACTGGAAGAGAAAATCGCCTGACAGCGACTTTGAAAATCAGTTCACTGAATTTAAAAACGAAATAATGAAAGAGATTGTTGGAATACTACAGGATGCTTGTACAAAGCAGAACCAAAATATAAAAACAATATGTGATAATATTATTAACGAAACATTGCAAGACATGAAGATTACAAACGAAGAGCTGATAGCAGAAAATAAAAGTCTTAAAACGCTAATTAGTACATTAACAGACACCGTTAAAGAAAACGAAGAAAAAATAATATCCCTCCGAACTGACGTCCAGCAGTTAAAATCTGTGTCGTCAGCACCAGCACATACACAGGTAGGTAACACCAGAGATTATTTATGAAGATCTCTTTTAGGAATTTCAAGACCGAGCTGAACGTAGCTATGCGTTCTTAACATTATTATGGTAGGTGTTCCTGAGAGACATACATATAAATAACAGCGAAGAGAGACGTGAAACAGAAAGGAATGATAATTGAAAATTTAGATGCAAACAAGCGCCCGGTATCGATGGAATAAGTACAAAAATGATAAAATGTTTTAAAGATCAAATAGTGGAAAACTTAACTCTTTGTATTAATAGGTGTCTAACAGAAGGAAATTTTCCAGAATCCCTGAAAGTTGCAAAAGTCAGCCCCATATATAAGTCAGGAAACAAATCAGATCCAGGTAAGTACCGACCGATATCTGTATTATCTGACTATTTATTGATACTATTTTAATACTATTTTAATTCTATTTTCATTTTTATTTTAATTTATTTTAATTTTATTTTAATTTCATATTTTTATATTATTATTATTTTTTTTTAATAACAAGCGCCTTCATCCTCTCTCCTATTAAAAATTAACTTTGCTGTGCCCGACAGGGTCCATAATTGATTCAATGTTTTAAAATACCAACCATTTACTATGTACACATTATGGAATGCAATAAAGTATTGAGTATTGAGTATTACCAATATTATTAAACTGCCGTGCTAAACGCAAAAGCGGTATCTCAGGAAAAGCTAGTTTCGAGAAAATTGAAGTTTTGTGTTTTATTCTCTCAGTGATTTGAGGTAAAGCTAAGATAGGGAACACTTTTCTAAGGACTTTTTTATTAAGATACCGTTATTTGGCTGAGCTCATTGGATGCATATTTCTTTAAGCTATCCGATGCCACAAAAATCAACTTTACAAATTTTTTTGAGATACCGCTTTTGAGCTTAGCACGGCAGTAAAGGTGTTAGAAAAAATATTACACAACCGACTTAGTGCATTTCTAAAATCAAAACAGTTCTTATATGAGAAACAATATGGTTTTCGGCCAAAGTCAAACACGGTTACAGCTGCAACCGATTTAAAGACAAAAATCAAATCCAATATTGATAGTAAGGAAATAATACTGGGAGTATTTGTAGATTTAAAAAAAGCTTTTGATACTGTTAGTCACGATATACTTTTGTTAAAACTAAATCAACTAGGTATCACAGGATCGGCTTTTAAAATGTTAAAATCATACAATCCTCGGGCCATTATTATTTCTGATCTATATATAAATAGCATCCATGAAATAGGTCTAAGGAGGGATATAGCACTGTACGCTGACGACACGAGTTTATTTTACTCAGGTACCTCAGTATGCTCAATCAACGAACAAGCTCAACACGATCTAGACCTCTTACATACTTGGCTTAAATCAAATTTACTGACAATAAATATATATAAAACCAATTATATTATATTTGCAGTACAAAACAAAAAAATTGGTCAGCACAGTAACTTACAATATATTAATGGTCAAATACTAAAGAGAGTTCATCAAGAGAAATATCTTGGTCTTATTCTCGATGATCAATTAACGTGGAAACCACATATAGAGTATCAAAAACAAGCTCACATCACTGACAGGTGCGCACCGTGGTGTAGTGCGATGTCTTCCTGGACATGTGCGTTGTACTATATATAACTCCATGGTTAAATCGAGACTACTTGATTGAGATCTGGGGAACTGCTGCCAAATCAAACCTAAAAATACTCCAAATTGCCCAAAATTGAATAATCAAAATACTATTCAGGTATAACTATTTAACTCCTATTGAAAAAGTCTACAAAGAAACACAACTTATGAATCTCTATCAAATATATAAGTACAACACATGCATACTTGTAAGGAAAATTCTAACTAAAGATATACATTCTCAGATAATATTTACAAAAAGGGCACAAACTTATAAAATCTTAACAAGACAAGCTAATAACATCTGCTTAACCCAGCCTACGACTAAAAATGGAAAAAGGAATATTATGTATGACAAACTACCTAAACACATAAAAGAAATCAAATTGTCATACATTTACAAGAAAACTTTGCATAAACATATTGACAAGCAGGTTATAATTACATTCAGTAGTACAGTAACCGGCGAAAAATATTGCGCATCGACCTATTCGATCCTATCATTTTATACAAAGAATAAAAATAATTATCAAAAGAAGCAAATCATAATTGTTTTAACAGCTCCTAATAGATACCGGACTGTTTGTATTTCGTGCGACAGAGATAACGCTCTACGAAGCCGAATTTTTAAATTTTAAATTAGCCGATTGTCTCTTTCCAAAGGTCGATGTGCAATATTTATCGCCGGGTACTGTATATTATTTGCCGCTTACACCCCAGGGCAGTTAAGACTTACTTCAGGTTAGGTTTGCATGATATTACCAAGCAGGTGGTACGAAAAGGTAATAAAATTATTAATGTAGTGCTTTGACAATAAGATGAGCCGGTGGTGAGCGGGTTACCTGCCGCGCCCGGGCGGTACGCCTCCTCGTTGAAGAGCGGCCGGTCCGTGTCCAGGTCCAGCGAGCTACCCGGGCCGGCGTCCGAGTAGATGTCACCCGGGTTCGCGCCCAGCATCGTCGTGCCCGACTTCGCCATCGGACTGCGACTGAAATCGCCAGCATTTCCATCAAGATAAAGTTCAAAATATTTCATTTTACATACCTACATGGGCAGTTACGAAACGTCAGAAGCTAGGTGCACGATTTCAGTTTGTCATTTCCCTGAGGAGAAGAGCCGGCAAAGAAACTACACCTACAGCACGTAACCAGCAATCTGATTATGGGCTGATTTCTCAATCATCTGATAACTTTATTCGAGGAATAATTTTGACAGTTATTTCATACAAAAGCTGTCAAACGTCAATTTTATTCCTCGAATAAAAGTTTTCTGGCGATGGAACAATCGGCCCTAAGTTAAACAAATAAGTAATTCAACCATAATGTCCATTCTCTCCGAAGAGTTAGGTTAATTAATTGTTAAACAAATAATTATTGGTTCCCTACGACAATTTGTCTTGTTATATCCATACGCGGCATCAGCCTGAGCCTATAAAGTACACCGCTCTTGTGTCAAGTGGCGTCGCGCGTACCTTAACGAGGCCAATGACATCTTTTTCGCTTTTATTATTACATCCACAAAGGTGCTTACCCCCCTCCGATCTTCCCCTCTTTGCGCTCCCGCAGCAGCTGTCCGATGTAGCTGCCGGGCAGCGCCATGAGCTTCTCGGCGCAGGCCTGCTGGTACGACAGCTTGCCGAGGAAGTAGCCCACCATCACCGCCAGCGTCACCTTAGGGAACGGCCCGAACCGAGGGTTCGGTTTCAGGTTGCCTGTCGAAGATACTTCACTTTAGCAATGTGTTGGAACACGTTTGTTGACAGATAACAAAGCATCACGTTTATAGATAAGAGTGCTACAAGGATCTCTTGGTGCCTGAATCATGTCGACAAGGGGGCGTTGTAAATGTTTGTGACAATCTGTTAACAAAACAAGATGGCGGCGTTAGTTCCTATTTAGGCCACGAGCCAAAAAAACCTTGTAGAGTTGTAGACAATATTCAGAGCGATATATTATAATGTAATTATTAAACGCGTGTCTTGTCGCGAGCATGTTCGCAGAAGGCAAAAGGTTTAAGCTGGTGGGAGAGGGGCTCACAATGCTCACATGTCTGATAACAATGCAGCTGAGACAGCAGTTATATATTTATGCACACGTTTTTGTATCTCGGATAAAGAAGTAGCAGCAATAATGAGGATTGGAAACAATCGCATGGAGAATTAGTTAGTAGCAACAATAAGTTGTTTCATGCAACATCACATATGAATAAAGATACATATTAAACTCAACTGTCGCATGAGGATAGGCTTCATAAAACTCTTACCTACTTAATATAGGTATTTGATTAGGTAAAGATAGATCTAAACCATGTCAACAAACATCTGTCAAAGAATTTTGATTGTTTGCGCAATCAGTGCCCCCCTTACTCCGTGATATCCATACAGAGTCAGGCGGCTACAGTGCATTACAAGCAGTAGAGAGTACACATATTTCTACAATAATACAACAATAGACGGTCACTGTCAATATGGCACCAACTAAACGGATAGAAAGGACGCGCGCTAGGCACCCGCCGCAATATATGACACAGTAACAGATCCAGTCTCAGTATGGACACAAATGGTGGCTACATATTATGAATTATACTTCGCACCTACGCAAGCCGAGGACGAAGCCAGACAGGTCTTCCCAGACTAAGTCCTGGTATAAATTAATGTTTATAATTGTAATAGTTATATGTTAACCTAACATAAAATTGATCATAATCACAGAAGTTCTCCGCCAAGGCTCTGTTTACAGTGATTAAAATTCATTATAGTCGGTAAGGTCACACCAGATTTGAGTTTGTTTCAATGTTTCGGCACTTCGTCTCAGTCAGCTGGATCTCAATAAGGAAATTGCACCATCTAGTTTTAAAATATTGACCAAAAAAATTATATGTAAAAAACAGAAATAAACATCATTTCATTTCAGTTCATTATGAGGTAATAATGTAATTTTCTCAAGTTGGGATGTTGCATCTTATAGTGTTCACATAATAACTTAATACCACACCGTGATGGCTGAGGTGAGTCTAATACAAGCTAAACAATTATACAAAACAACTTGGACACATTACTATAATAACTGCCAAAATTTAAAGCTCAATTATATCTAATGATTGAATTACAAGGTTTTTTTTATTTGATTATTAAAATGTTATTTTTTGTGATTTGCAGCTCAGTAGGTACCTAAGTATATCAGTAGAAAAGTAATTTAAAAAAATGATGCAGCAGTACAGAATATGTTGTAGTGCTCAGTGTTAGTAACTGTGTAACAATTATTTGATAATAGTTGACCCGACAGACATTCTCCTGTCCAAATTTCAATAGTTCATTAAAGAATACCATAGAAAGAAAGGACATTATTGAAAATTTCCTAAATTACTTTCCATAAAAACTTACAAACATAATTATTAATTAAAAATAATACACACACATGTTGTCACTGTTTCTGTGCTCGCTTTCACATTGTCACACAACTTGTTGAACCGAAAATTTGTTTAATTCATTCTTGTTTTCTTGTTTGATCAACAAATCTTGAAATCTGTCGAAAAATCACTAGATTTCTTAAAGAGCGGACGCAAATGCCACAAAACAAGATACGAGATTTTTTCATTACTCGTGAATGAAGCTAATATTACAACATTGAACGTCAACGGAAATAACACAGAACGAACAAAGAATAATGTAGTAAGTAGATAAGTACTGACCTTTCTGAATAGCGACGTAAGTCCCGAGGCCGAACGTGGTGCCGAGAGGCAGCGAGCGCTGGAAGAAGCTCTCCTTGTTGCACTCGCCCAGCACGCGCAGCTCGTCCGGAGCAAACTTGTACTCCGACTGAACCAACAAGCCTACGATTACGTACAGCCGCCATCCGACTACATCGACTCCAAGCAAATAACCTTACCGGCAGCACCCCCGGTTGCCCTGGCGCCCGCTCCGCCGCCGGCATCTGCGTCGCGCTCTCCCGATACCCAAACGAATTAGGGTCCGTCATACTCTCAGCAGACAAATGACATACAAGTGTAAGTCAAAAAATCAGATAAAAACCAAGAAAAACAATACTCGACCATCTACACATTGCTTTACTGCTTTCGGTGGTGTGAAATGACATGACTCGCCTGCCGAAATGCTGACTGACATTGACATCTATTTTTATCTTCAACTTTTGCTATCTGACATTATTTTGATAGATGTTGCCAATAAAATAAAGGAAAAACTGTAAGATTGAATGAGTGTCAAACCTTGAACTGTTAAACACCATCTAACTTAAGGTGCCACTCGTCGATAGTTTTTCCATACAAATTCAGGAGGGAGAGTATTACTCCACTGTTTGACTTTGTGGATCCAACGTTAAACCTGATATTATCTTATTAATTTTGACTGTACGGAAAAACAGTAAAATAAAAAGTCATTAAAAAGTTATGAGCCAACAAAGATTCGTTTTCTTGCTATTTTTAATCTATCTTATATAATTATAATATATAAATAAAACAAAGTCGGGTTAGTTACACCATTTTTAAGTAACTCACAAAGTGCTGAACCGATTTTTATGATCTTTGATTTGTAGGATTTGTCTCCGCCTCGAATAGCAGAATAAGACGAGAAAATTTCACGAAGTAAGCCGTTTCCCAACTATGTTGGGGTCGGCTTCCAGTCTAACCGGATGCAGTTGAATACTTAAAATAGGAAATTCATCCAGCCCAGGAACTTATTCATATATTCAAAATCAGGGGGCCTAAAAGGGCACATTGGCAGAATCGTAAAAGGATTACGTTATGAATCAAAATATGGCGAAGACGGTCCATGTTTCTCTTTTTTTCGCTGCACTACGTACAGTGCGTGCCACGTAAGAAGAGACTTGAACCCGCCTCCCCGCCTCTTTCCGCCGCCCCGATGACGCCCGGTCCCCGTCCCGCACCGGGCGTCATCGGGGCGGCGGAAAGAGGCGGGGGTGGCGGGGTCAAGTCTCTTCTTACGTGGCACGCACTGTAGGTATAATCAAAGAGATAGGGATTGGATTTGGATTGGACTCTAGTATTTTAGCACAGACAAAAAACATAACTGAAAAATCCTTCATCAATGGGATTTGATTCGATTAACTTAAAAGTTAACTAACTGTCCATTACGATTCATAATATTATCCTTTTCTGATTCGCCAAAGTGGCCTTTTTAGGCCCCCAGCCCTTCTTCTATTCAGATTATTCGCAATGACATACTCGATTTATGATTTCTTGTGCCTATGATCAGTCAGTGGTACCACAAACGCATTTAATAATGCTGCAGCTATTCTTATTTCTTCAAATAAGTGACTTGCAGCTACATTAAAATTCTGAGACCAAACTGTTTTTTAATCTGCTTTTAATGGTTTCGACTAGGTACCCATCGGCACATTGTTACTTTTCTTGAATCGTAGGCTTGTTGTGTACTAAGCTGGTATTCATTGTCATCTTTAGATGAGCAAATATGCACGGTATCGGCACATGACTCCACATATTCGATGCAGACCCTGAATCCTCTGTCGGATCTAATAATAGCACATCGTTCTCACATGAAAGAACCAATGAAAGGGATCACATATAAAAGAATCGTCGCATCGGATTTAGTCGCTACATAATATAAACCATATACAGGGTGTGGCGTAAGTAGTGGTCCACCGTTAAGGATTTGATATACCAGACAATTTACTATAACATATTACAATTTTAACCATTTTTACCCAATGGTTCCAAAAATATATGTTTTTGTTTTTTATTTATGAAATTTCTACCTTTTGTTACAAATTTGGTTGTAGTTTCAACAAAAACCATTATATTTTCATTTTGATTTCTGCTATTTACTGCTGAAATACTAGAGCTGTCGTGTAAAGTTATGGTTTTTATGTAAATTTAGAGCTTTTGAAGAAAAAGTTAGTTCTTCTCTGTTTTAACCATAATTTTTCACATAAGCATGCAAATCCAAGAGGGATTTTTGTATAAAAAAATTACTACTAAAATGGTTAAAATTGTATGTTATAGTAAATTATCTGAGGGGCAATTCTACTAATTTTAACAACGTTCACAGTCTGATCTCAGTCTCAATATGTCAAAAAATACTTCAAATTTCCCTACATTTTGACAAGTTTTTGACATTTCTTTGTCGCTGAGACTGCGACTAGATTTTGAACGTTTTAAATTACGAGAATTGGCCTTCTGGTATATCGAATTCCTAAAGGTGGACCACTATTTACGCCACACCTGTATATATTGTCTATGATGTGGCCAACAGATCAGTTTTAGGTCAGCGCCATCTCTTGACCGACAGTGGAACTAATGTAACTTTTGTTGATGATAGTGTGCTTTTTAGAGAAATCGTTTAATTTTTCCTGTAATTTTTACATAAACCTCTATCACATAGAATAATTTCAGCTTTTTCTCTATGCAAACTTCGGAGATAAGAGCTATATTTTTTTAATTTTTCATCAACACTCGAAAACGATGCGGCGTAAAAAAAAAGTGTTTGAGAATGTGCAAACCGCGCTCTTTCTTATGATACCCCACATGCCCTAGTAGCCTCACTTCGAATTTTACAGACCTCTTGCAAAAAAAAAAAAAATATTATTTGCAAAATAGTTGGGCAAACGTCATCGCGTTATCTAAAACTATTCTAAATTTCAAGTTGGTAGCATAAGTAGTTCTTAAGATATCCAGCTGTGACAGACGGGCAGACAGACGACAGACTGAGTGGCACCATAAGGGTTCCTTTTTACCATTTTGGTACGGAACCCTAAAAATTATATGACGTTTGTTAGTCTCACTAAAACTCGAGACCGGCTGGACCGATTTGGCTAATTTTGTTTTTGAAATAATTCTAGGACTCCAAGGAAGGTTTAGCAGGTGATAAAATATGAAGAAATTGTAAGGAAAATAGTTATTATCGCATACAAACTGTTCGTATCTGTCAAACAGGGTTCAGAAATACGGAGGTATTATGATTGTATAGTTTGATTTATTGAATTGTTTGGTCTGTCCTATAATCTTTTATTTAATTTCTACGAGTATTTTAGTTTATTATTAAGACAGACATTTTTTTATGTAGCTTGATACATCTTTTCTTGATATATGTATTATTTTTCTTATCGTGTAATTTATGGGTAGGGTAGGAGTAGGGTAGGGTGTAGGGTAAGGGGTAAGACACCACGCGAACAAAGTCGCGCCGGGCAGCTAGTATACCTACATATAAAAATCTCGTGTCACAGTGTTTGTTATCGAACTCCTCCGAAACAGATTGACCGATTTCTATGAAATTTTTTGTGTATATTTGGTAGGTCTGGGAATAGGTTGTAGGTAGGCTATTTTTTACGTCCAGTAGCAGTAGTTCGGTTGTTAGTCCGGTTGACCGAACCGAAACTTTCAGTTGCGATATTTCAGTTCTATCAAAGCACTGAACTACTGAAACTTAAATACGTACCCTTTTAGTTCGGCAAATAAATAAATTCAATGATTGCAACGAACAAAATGCAAATTTACATGTGTAAACAAATTATTAGGTACGTCAAAATAGTTCTACACAGAAGTCAATATTGTACCTAATGATGCGAACTCCGATTGTATTACGAAATTCCAAGAAACCGACCGAATGGCGATATTGCTCCATCTCGTACACGCGCACGCTATTTCACTCATATAAGCCGATCTTCTTCGGCTTACCGCCAGCACATGAGTAGATAATCCACCCGCTCAAAAAAAAGCAAGCCACGTGACCTGAAGTGACGTCATGACGAGTTTTCTAGAGAGAAATTTAAACTGCTGCAAGCCGCGCGCGCCTACAAGTTATATTAGAGCAAAAAAAATTGTTGTTAGGAAAGAAAGATAAAACATTTAATGTAGGCGTTTTGCAGTGTTTTAATTGTATGGTGTATTAAATACCTACAGTATGATATGATTATATTTTAATGATGAATTGACTTAGAGAGTGATCGTGTTCGGAATTTTCGAAGGGAAGCCGGTGGGAATCGAGTTGTATGGTACCTTCGCCACTACTACGTCGAGCTATGCGCCGCTACGTCGAGCTACACGCCGTTACGTCGAGCTACGCGCCGCTACTTCGAGCTACGCGCGGCTACGTCGTGCTACGCGACGCTACGTCGACCTACGCGCCGCTACGTCAAGCTACGCGTCGCTACGTCGAGCTATGCGCCGCTACGTCGAGCTATGCGCCGCTACGTCGAGCTACGCGCCGCTACGTCGGGCTTCAATACTTACTGCTTTAATAGCCTACACGGGCTACACCACAGCCACCTTCGAGTTGCTAGACGCTGCGAACGAAAATGTACCTAACCTTACAAGCGTAAAGTGAGTTTTGCTTTGTAGCTGCGCGCCGCCGCGTGATTATTGTGAATTTGCCAGGGCTGCCTCAGTGCCTCTTTGATTTGATAAAGACGTCTCAGTAGGTATTTATTGTACACTTTATGAAATAAAATAAAATGCTTTTTAATGTTTTAGTATGTTATGACGTTATTAATAAAACGTTACAAAAATACTTGAATAGGTAGGTACAAGGAGCTTAAATTAGGGGGCGCGGGCGCATACAAAAGCGACACGGGTAGCGCGCGTAATGGATTCCCGGTGACTAGCGGGCTTGCGTGCGGACAGGCCACACAGGGTGGCGGGGTATCGGACGACGGAGCAAGAGGGTACCAGGGACGCACTCATTACAGAGCCGCACTTAGGGCACGTTATACTCTCCCCCTTTTGACAAAGAGGCGAAGTCTCATTGGTCAAACTCCTAACAATAAATAGCGATTCAATATCACTCACAGCGTCTCTTGGTAACGGCTTCCTGATTCTCTTGTGAAGTAGACTATAAATCATATCCAGTCTCGCTTCCCTGGTAATTGATAAGGTAGTTTCGCCAACAGAGATCGTACTCTTACGATAAAGACGACGGCGCGTTCCAACCCTTGCTCCGTCGTCCGATACCCCGCCACCCTGTGTGGCCTGTCCGCGCGCAAGCCCGTTAGTCACCGGGAATCCCCATTGCGCGCGCTACCCGGTTGCTTTTGTATGCGCCCGCGCCCCCTAATTTAAGCTCCTGGTACCTACCTATTCAAGTATCTTTGTAACGTTTTATTAATAACGTTATAATGTTTAATTGATAAAAATATGTTTGTGAAGAACATTCTTTTGTTTTTGTCTCGTTACTGGAGTTAGATGTGGTTGATTGAGACGGGAGTAATTTTGTAGGTAAAGCATTAGGTTGTAATATTGTACTTTATATTTAATCACAGAATGGTCAAAATGTACCTAGTGAACACACAAAATGCGATTTTCTTTTCGTTTCTGGTCTTGCTAAGTCCGGTCTGGCAATTAATTCTATCCAAGTTTTGCGACTGAAAAGAAAACATAAGTACATAATTGAAAATATATAAAGGTATTATTTATCAGACGACTAAATTGTTAAATATTAACTTTTAGTTGTACGGTCGTCTGCAAGTAAATAAAAATTGAGACAGGTACTTAGGAAAGACCGAGGAATATCTTTATGCTAGGTAACTATTTAGTATTTTGTGACTACACCCCAAAACTGCAATAATTGTAAGACAATTAAGACACACTTCGCAACGTGAACGTGAACGCAACGTGTAGTACCTACCTAACTATTTAATAATCTAAATACGAATAAAATACGAAATGGAGGAAACAGAAATCACGATTAATTGATTTGTTCGTTCATTTACACATATTATTAGCGTAATAGGTAACTACTATGCTTCTACACTATGAACAAACCTGAGCTGGCGCCATATTGTGACGTCATTCACGCTTTTCTAATAATTGTACACTTTTAAATAAGCAATAATCATATGAAAATAACTATATCAAGTCAATAAATATTATTGAAAATTAATTTGCACAAAATAGATTTTTGATAAACGTAATTTTCAAATGACAGTTGTCAAATGGAGGTCATTGACCTTTCTATTCTTATCTCAGACGCATAGTAGAAATATTTACGTACCTACCAATAAAATACGAAACATGCAAGTTTAAACAATTTACCTATTTAAAAAATGATAGTAAAACAAATTAGATACTCACATTTCTTTATCAACAGGTAAACTGAAAAAAGATAAGTTTTTATCTCTTCTCTTATTGGATCGACATCCATCAACTGCACATAATGCACCAGAACCAGCCATATCATAACAATTTGAAACTACTAAGTACGTCAGGTCGACCGAAATATGTGCGTACGTACACGCGTCGCGGTTGTCGGAAACCCACTGAGAAATGGGCCGCGAGCGACCCTGCGGCCGGTAGGTAGTTAGCACGCGTAAGTACATAGAGTGATTAATCTGAAGGCCAATTCTCTTAATTTAAAACGTTCAAAATCTAGTCGCAGTGTCATCTCAGCGACAAACAAATGTCAAAAACTTGTCAAAATGTAAGGAAATTTGAGGTATTTTTGACAGATTGAGAACGAGATCAGACTGTGAACGTTCTTAAAATTACGAGAATTGCCCCTCTGGTAGTAATCTGTGCTGTTACGTCGAGCTACGCGCCGCTACGTCGAGCTACGCGCCGCTACGTCGGCTACCCATGCACAGCCCGCCTTTTTGTCTTGCTACGGCGTAGGCAAAATGCCTACTTCATCGTTTTTATCAAAAGTAAATCTTTACAAATGTAGGAAAAATATATTGCCATGACTATACTTTTAAAACATTAATTGATATAAATACTACGCTATTAAGTCACTCTATCTATAAATATGTGTTTTTTTTTTCAACCACTAAAGGATATAATAATACTGTCATCACTTCGTTACACATTCTTGTGCCGAAGCGAGTAGATAAAATAAAATTTGTTAAGATGCAGATGCTTGCGCTAGTGTTACTACCGAATTAATTATGCATAACTTAAAAATACTAGTAATTGTAAAAATAAAAAATTACAACATACTAGTAATTCTGGAGAATTGTAGGAAGCCATCCTATTTTCACTGATTTATTTATTTACTGAGGCATGCATCTGGGTAACCAGCGCAACTTGATGTGCATCAGTGCACCTAGTTACAGATATCAAGCACTATCACGGTGCCTTTGTGGCGTGAAAATAAATGTAGATACCTACTTAATATCTGAGCTGGTTAACAAGGCTGATAACAACATCATTTCTTTTTGTCAGAAGGAGGATTGTTTTCAGCGTGGTACTTCCTCAAGACGTTGCCGAGGTGGCTGTCGCGCGGCAGCTCGCGCAGGCGCTGGTCGTAGCGGCCCAGGAAGGACACGCGGCCCATCACGTAGCCCACGCACATCGCGGCCATCATTTTGGGCACCGGGCCGAAGTGCTGGTGCGGCCGCATGAAGTCTGAAAACATTCATAGAAGTAAGAAGTCATTGGAAGGAAGCACCACCAACACGTATTAACATAATGTGTCATATTACTTTCGCAATACTTATTTTGGCTAAAATTCTTACTTCTATGAAAATTTTCGTGGCGTTCCCCCGCCGCCGCCGACCTTCCTTGATTTGTCGCTTTGGTTTACTTTCTAAATACAACAATCGGAATGTGTCTCACCGTTCTTGATGGCCGCATACGTGAGACTGGCGAGGATTGCGCTGAAGGGCACGCAGCGCCCGTAGAAGCTCTCTCTGTCGCATTCTTCCAGCGCTTTCATCTCCTCCTGGGTGAATTCATAGTACCGCTGCAACAGACCAGTGCTCTGTGTGAGTATATGGCGCACGAAAGGCGCACGCGGCGCGTCGCAGTCGAGTGTGTGTATGGGGGTAGGTACCAGGGGGTGCGTCACGTTGCGCATTGGGGGGCAGCTTTTCTTAGTACGCGACTCCGCGAAGCAGTCACAGTCCATACTGTCCTCCTTTATTTCATCCTTTTTTGGTCCTTTTTTGGTCCCACCCATAGTGTCAATAGATGTGTATCACTTGTTACTTCATCGTCGTTTTGGAAAGAAAAAATCGGTTCACATTATTCAATGATTTTATTTATGTTTTATTTTTTTTGCAATTATTTTGGTTTGTTACAATTTTGATGGCATCAATCAGATTGAATTATTAATTGACAGGAGTGACAATGTACGAGTAAACCATTCTGAGCGGCCCGTACTATTAATTAATTAAATAAACTCTTTACCATACCTTTAAATTTTTATATAGATATTATTTCTAAAGCGTTAATATATTTTTAAGTAGGTAATGTATAAAAAAATATGAATTAGTAGAGATTATTATTTTTTGTGTCGCCAAATAAAATATCAGGCCGGTAAAATGTACTAGTAAATGTCAACAAAGATAAACAGAAACACGTTAATCCTTCACTGTCAAATTTATAGTTACATTTGCAAAAATATGTCGCAATTTAGGTGCGCGGAAGATAGTCACCGTGCCGAGACATCAATATAGTGTTAGTAGCATCCAGTGCGCGGCGGGCGAGTGCAACGAGAGGCGATGGCGCGCGCGCTGCTGCTGGCGCTGACGTGCGCGGCGGCCGCATCGGCGGCGCGCTACGTGGACTACTCGGGCGTGAAGATGCCGGCGTACGGCGCCGGCGACTACGAGGCGCCGCACGAGCCCGCCGCCGCGCCGCCCGACGACTACCGCGGCCACTCGCCCGACGCGCCCGCCTCGCCCGACTACAAGTACGAGGAGGAGCCTCGCAGTGAGTCCCACCGCCACCGACACCACCACTCTATGTTCATCTACTTCGTATTGGTATACAACCAGTCTTACCAAGCTATTGTGTTACCCAGTAACTGAATAGTGCAGGTCAGAAAGCCAGTCGCTTCGTCCGATGCAGCTTATTATCAATATTGATAAAAAACTGCATCCGTTTAGACTGGACGGCGACGGATGGTTGAGGCAGTTGCTGCAGGTACCTACCTATTTTACACAATACTCCTTCTAGAAAGCACATGGTGGTAAGAGCAGTGGTGGCCCAGTGGTAACGGCCGCGACTTTCATGTTGTAGGTCGTAGGTTCGAACCCAGATAGGCGTTTTACTTTCGTGTAAATTATTTCATCACCCCTGTCTGCAAAACGGTGAAGGAACCGTCATGTCCTATAACCAAAAATTCGAAGAAATGTAACATAAATTACTAACCCGCACTGTGCCCGCGCCATAGATTGCAGCCCCACTCTCTCTGGCCAAAAGGAGGTTTGCGTCCCAGGAGTGGGAACTTTATAGTCTTATTATGAGAAAGCAAAATACCGCCGTTTGAAAAAACACCCTTGAGTATGGCTGGACTGCAGCCGTAACAGCACAAATGGATAAACAACAGTATTACTACATTTTGGTTTAATTTAATACAAAATACGCCTTGTGAGTCATAATCACTCGGCTATGTTATGTTAAAGATACGATGGTTACGTCCAAATGATTCGTGGGGCTGAGCTACATGTCTCAGTCTACGCAATGGTTTCGATTTGCGTGTGGGATTTGTTGTTTGAGAACACACTCACGACTCAGGCGAATTACCGATTTTATACGTTTTATAATAATATAATACAATTATTTTATTTTCGAGTTAAGTACCTAAAGTATCCGTTACGAGAAGCTATACATTTTAGAAATAAAGAACTTCTACATTTTCGAAATGTCTTATTTAAAAAAAGATAACTGGAAATCTCTATTTCTATGCAAAATTTTGTGTACGTCAATACGTAATCGATATTATTTGACGTACGTAGGTATATTTTACTTTAACTAACCGTTTGAAACAACCGGCCCTTTAGCAATTATAAAAAGGAGAACTTATTATATTTTATTTACAGTTAAAACTGAAAAACCTGCGAAGGATTCTGACGAATCAGAAGTGTGGCGCAAACCGGGTAGAAAGCAAAGAGGACTTATGAGACCACCCTTAGACAGCGCCGCAGATGCCGCGCGCAAGTACGAGCGCGACGATGAGGACGTGCCCAGGTTCCGCCCGAGCCACCGCTACCCCAAGCACCGCTCGCGGCTCAAAGACGCGAGCGACGACGAGCCACCCAGGCGGGCCGCCAAATATAGTCGAGATAGAAAAGACGATGTTAGTGATATAGATAGCAAAGACTATTTCCATGTAGATAAAGATGACTTTCCAGATGATAAGAGTAAAGAATTCGAGGAAGAAGTTAAATTTGTAAACGAAGTTACTACTAGGCGAGGTTCTCGGAGGAAGCTTCGAGACAGGGTCGTAAGGAGAAAGGGCAGTGACCTTACTATTGCGAACGACGATGATGAGCTGGAACTGCGGATAAAGAGCGATGAGGCGGAGGGCATGCGTCACACGCGCCCGCACGACCCGCGGGCGCACCCGTCTCACGCCTTGCGTGGTATCGGCTCCGAGCGCTTCCGGCCGCCGTTGGACGACGAGGAGGACGAGGTCACCAAGGTGCAGCCGCTCGGCAAGCCCAGGCACAAGTCTTTCGAGGACTACGACGACTACTACGACGACATGAAGAGAGTCAACAGCATCAAGAACAAACTGCCTTCGCTCCTCCGACGAACCACAGGTACGTTCACGCCACCGTGCTCAGTGCTTTTTTTCTTTATCAGAATCCTCCCACTAGCAGCTGCTCAACTGGTCGTATTAACCGAACAGCATGATATTATTAATTATTGATTTTAGTGATGAGCTAATCCAGTATGGTGATATTTTAATTTTTAACTGCACTTAATTTTCATGTGCAGTACTGACGTCAGTTTATTTTATTTTTTATTGAGAGGAACAGCAAACAGTTACATTATAAGAACTTACTAGTTTAACAAAATAGTAATTTGGTTATAAAGTAACGGTAACTAATTTTTTGAGCTGTTATTTACGAGTAAATATTCGATATGTTATTATGATCAGTTGAAAAACATATTGAGCAGTTATTTAATTTAATGGCGGTTGATTAATTACGAGAATTGCGACAGTAAAACATGGACAGTAATAAAAAATCTATAAGTCGGTTATTTTATCATACAATGTCAATTCTAAAAATAATTGAGCAGTCCAATAACTGAATGAGCGGTAAAAATGATGGAATGAGCGGTTCGATAAATAGTTCGTCAATAAAATATTCAACTTCCGACAAAAATACTAAGTTTCCGAAAACATATTTATGAACGAGCTCGGGGTGCCCACCCCGAGCTTAGGTTTGGTTAGGTTACTTTCCCCCCCGGTGGGTTTCCGCATTGTCGAGGCGGGGGGGCTCAGTAGCCGTGGTTTAGTACCCCACGGTGAAGCTAAGAGGAACCCGAGGAGGGGCCGCTCGTCAGGGCTTTTGCTTCCAAGCCGACGACGTAGCGGCCAAAAGTAGGTTGCGGTGCCGCTTGAGCGGCATCCCAACTGAGGCGGGCCGCGATGTCGTAACGGGGGCGTCGCGGCTGAGGGTTGAAGGCCGCGGCGGGAGAGGAGTGCCGGTATTACGGTGCGCCGCTCTCCCTACGTTCCGCGGCCTTGACGGGGTCGCCACCGTTAGATAGCGGACGCGGTGGGGCTGCAGGGGAAGAGGAGTGTCGGTATTGCGTTGGCCGCTCTCCCTATCCTCTGCAGCCGAAAATTGGCAGGCGGCGGGGCCAATGTTCTGACCCGTCACAGGGGGACCAAGGATGCCCAGACACGGGGTCGTCTGGCGCCCATGTGCTGGTTTGGTCCCTGGGGTGGTGACGGCGTGCTATGTGTTCTGGTGCGCCGGTAATGGGGAGTACTCCCCAGAGGAGGGTCCGGTAACGGACGGCCGCGGCGGGTTCACGGATGAGTGCTAACGCGTGCCCGTGTTCCCGCCGTAAGCGGCAGAGGAGGACACCGTGGAGTTTTAGTGGGTTAGAGTCCCACATAACTGCACTATCTTCCCGTGGTAGTGTAGTATGCATGAGCATTTCTCCACGTGAAAAAAAAAATGGTTAGGTTACTTTAAGGGGGAAGCGCTAAGGTAGCCCGCGAAATTCAAATTTTCTTACGTGTTTTGCAATTTGCTGGTCAGTATTAAGTTGTACGTCGATCAAAATATGATTCGCGGCCATAACAAATATGTACGAGTATTTACAGAATTATTATTAAAGTCATCAACACAACTCTCTAAGACCACGTAAATCCAAAGAATGATGATTTCATGAAACAGTTATTCTTTGGAGTTACGTGATCTTAGAGAGTTGTGTTGATGACTTTAATGATTATAATTCTGTAAATACATATTTCTTACGGCCGCGATTCATATATTAATCAACCTACAACTTAATACTGACCAGCAAATTACAAAAAACCTAAAAAAAATTGAATTTCGCGGGCTACCCTGGCGTTTTCGCCTTAAACCCTTTACATAGAATAGGAGCCCCGCAAAGCTGGGCTACGTCGACATAGAATGCAAGAGCGAGCGTATGAGAATTAGAGTGATTGATTAGAGACTCATAGTATTCAGTAGAACGTAATTTAAGCTGGTAGAAAAGTATAAATATAGCTATAAACAGTCAGGTAAAAAGGAACCCTTATGGTGCGACTTCGTCCGTCTGTCCGTCCGTCACACCGCTATATCTCGAAAAATACTTTAGAAAGAAAGAAAGAAGAAAAAAGAAAATACGTTTATTCGCGGCAAACATGACGCATAAAAATAAAAACAAACAACAGAAAAGCAAAAATAACAATTTGGGAGAAAGTATGCGTCACATCTACGCAAAACGGCCAACGCTCAGCATAATGCTAAGACCCTATACGAGACAGAGCCCCAGCGCTGGTTTTCAGCGACAGCCGGTGATTGACGTGATGACGTCAGCCAGTGCAGCATACGATTAGATACAAATAAAAACAACAATCAAAATAAGAAATAAAAATATACAAAGTGGTATGAACATGAAATATATCAAATGGTAACATTCCGGGCAACGACTCGCGCCGCCGGTTATTACCACCTCATTGTTTATAGAATTGCTTAGAATGAGATTTCTTACCGATAAATTCCGATTTATTACTGCCCACACGTAACCGCTCGTTCAATAATTTTTACCGCCCATTTAATTATTTTCCTGCTTCCTGCTTAAAACAAAAATGAGTAATAAAAAATAATGAAATGGATCAGTGAATATATAATTCACTGATCCATTTCATTATTTTTTATTACTCATTTTTGTTTACTTTACTGCTTAGTTTTAACTGCTGAACTAGTTATTAAACGTGCCATTTATAATTTTTAACTTACCAAAACCGCTATTACAAACAACTGCCTCTTTAAATCAGTGCCTAAAGTAACCCACAACGCTGCCCATAAGTAGGCATCGAAGTTTAAGAAAAAAAAGAGCTAATCGCTAGGAACATTAATTGCAACACGTGTAGCAAATACTTAATTAACAGTTAAATGATAAAAAAAAATGACTGAAAACAGAAAAAAAATATTATATGTGTGTAAGAAATATGTAAAAAATAAAAAAAAAATAGTTCAAAATTAAAGTAAAAATATAACAAAATTATACAATATATTATATATATATTATTACATATTATATATATATATATATATATATATTACTATATTAAGGAGCACTGTTGTGATATTTAATAGGGAATGGCGAATGAGGTTTTCAAATTTACTTATTGGGCAATCGAAGATATCTATGTTTACAAAGGTACTGTTGTATATGTCAACCATACGGCGGACAGGTGAGCGCAGACCTGAGTAAGTTCGGCAAGGATTCAAAGAGAAAAGAGTATCTGCGCGTACCTGCCGCCTGTGAATGGTTCGAGGTACCTACAACATAGCAAATCCCACTGTTCAGATTTGTACAGTTAAACTTGTTTCTGGCAATTTTATATAGTACTGTGGCTTCGAGGTAATTCCTTCTAGAGCTAAGGGGGAGGAGCTTGTACACCCATATATTTTTTATACCCATTGTTTATACCCATATATTTAATTTTGTTTTGGTTACATCAGTCACATGCTGTGCATTAACTTCCTGATGTTTCTTTCGTCAAAGCTGTCTCAAATTAAAAATGAGTCTTGACGCTTTCGTTGTTTGTAAGTGATTCGGCTCGAAGACTGGAAAAGCTAACGAAACAGTCGTTGTGTGTGCTCAGAGCCGGCCCCCGCGCCTACCCCCACGAGCTACCTGGACATGCTGTGGACCAGCCACCGGCGCATGCTGCCGCCCGTCGGTGACGAGGAGACCACCGCCGACACCCCGCGCGTGCCCAGCCCCCGGCCCAGGACCCCCACCCCCACCCCCACCCCCCCCAGCACCACGAGCAGCGCCACCCGGCGCACCCGCACCACCACGCCTGTGGTCACAACCACTACCGTGAGCACCACGACCGTTGATGCCATGGCGCTGTCACTCGCCGAGAAATCTAGACTGTCCATCATGAAGAAAGACCAACGGAAGAAAGGCCAGCACGTGGACGCACCGACGCAGAAGCCTCCAGTGCTGCTGCAGGTGTCGCAGTACGTGCCCACCGTGGTGATGGTGGAGCCGCCCACCAGCGTGCACCCGTGGCTGCGCGTGCGCGAGCTCTCTGATGACTCACCCGAGCGCCTCGACAAGGTGAAGAAGCTAATGCGGCACAAGCTGGTGGCTGAAGCCAAGAGCATCCACGACCTCACCAACAACTGGGACGAGCTGGTGTGCGACTACATCGACGTGGCGCTCGTCGACGGTGACGCACGCGCCGGCGCGCCAGCCGCGTTCGCGTGCGGCTTCGTTCATGTTTGGGTACTAATACATGTTTATCTTTTTGTTTAAAGTGTTTTTGTTTATGTTGCGGTGTACTTGTTGCGTTTGCTTTAGTAAATATGAAAAAAAGGTAACAATAAAAAAATTATTCTTTTATATGTACTTTCTTTACTTGCGCAGACCCGGTCGTCGTGGGGATGCTTGAGTGAAGCCTGTGTATAGCAGTGTATTTCGGCTGAATGTCTTTCGGCTGATAAAGATGATATTTTCTTTTTAAATAGGTACTCTAAAAATATGAACTATTTACAAAAAGAAAAGAACAATAGCCGACATAAAAAAAATCGTCACCAAAGAGGAAAATAATTTTTGTTGCGGAAGTCGCTGGCTTTGGCTTTGTATACATAAGTATTGCAAAATTAATCAAAGCCTATTTCCGAAACTATAAAGAAGGAAAGAAAATTGAGTTTATTTGACCTAGGTTGAGAGGCACACGATAGTCACACAAAAACAACAAAAAAAAAAACAGAAAATAACTCAAAATAGTATCGTGTGCCTCACGGCTGCGCCAAATAGTATCGTGTGCCTCACTGCTGCGCCAAATAGTATCATGTGCTTCTCGCCTGCGCCAAATAGTATAGTGTGACTCACGGCTGCGCCAAATAGTATTGTGTGACTCACGGCTGCGCCAAATAGTATCGTGTGCCTCACGGCTGCGCCAAATAGTATCATGTGCCTCACTGCTGCGCCAAATAGTATCATGTGCCTCACTGCTGCGCCAAATAGTATCATGTGCCTCTCGCCTGCGCCAAATAGTATAGTGTGACTCACGGCTGCGCCAAATAGTATTGTGTGACTCACGGCTGCGCCAAATAGTATCGTGTGCCTCACGGCTGCGCCAAATAGTATCATGTGCCTCACTGCTGCGCCAAATAGTATCATGTGCCTCACTGCTGCGCCAAATAGTATCATGTGCCTCTCGCCTGCGCCAAATAGTATAGTGTGACTCACGGTTGCGCCAAATAGTATTGTGTGACTCACGGCTGCGCCAAATAGGCCCAGTTGAGCATAAATGTCAGACAAGTACTGCCTGACGCTGATGTTCAACTGGACCCTATGCCTAGGTTACGAGGACGTCTTACCGATTAAACACTCGTTTAGAAATAATTATAGATATTAATATAGTGGCGTTTAAGTAAAGAAATAAAATGGTGTGGTTGCACAAGAAATAACGCAGACCGTTATTTCTTGTGCAACCACACCATTTTATTCGTCAATAAATAATTGCTAACCACATCATAAATTAATATCAATGAAACGTTTCTTCAATGGTTCTATGAAATGGCTTTATCACGGCAAATTAACGACGGGTTTCAATTTGCTTATTAAATTCATTTTACTAACTGCACAAAGTATATTAAAAACATAGGTAGTCATGGGGACTGCCGAAAGAAAAGAAAAGTTAAAAATATTAAATAACAATGATTCTTTTGAAATTTTAATTTTAATTTTAGTACCAAAAATTAAAATTTTATAATTTGTAAACATTATTTTCACCGAACAGGCTATTTAATACTGGTTGACAGACTTTCGGACTTTCGGGCTTCTGACGACCCGTAAAGCCTGGCAAAGAACCAGGAATGACAGCCGGGACCAACAGCTCGACATGCTTTCCGAGGCACGGAGGGGTAGGGGTCTCGGTATGTAAAGATGGTCACCCATCCACGGACCAACCTCGGCAAGCGTAGCTTAACCTGATCGAACGACCCTTGCGGCTGTTATTGCTTAGCCACGAGCCTCTCTTATTTTCAAGCCCTTTTTATTACTATATATAAAAAGTATAGGTATACTTAAATAAAAATATATATTATAAATTGTGTTTTCACTGCTGGCAAAGCGCGACACGTCATTACAGATATACCTACTGCTAGCACGTCGTTGACCCGAACCCATCCCATTTCTCCCCACCAAAAACCGAGCTCAACGCGCCAAGTTTTTACTTAAAAAAAACAAAGATTGCACCCCCCTTTTTTTTTCAAATCGGTAAAAAAACTACATTTCCTTATCGGTTGGTACTTGTAAAGGCGGAGTGCACAACAAGAGTGTAAGGATGCTTACATAAAGAAACAGGTTTCCGGTGCAGGCGAGTCTGTGCGGGACGGTACCGATCGGTGCAGGCGAGTCTGTCTGTGCGGGACGGTACCGATCGGTGCAGGAGAGTCTGTCTGTGCGGGACGGTACCGATCGGTGCAGGCGAGTCTGTCTGTGCGGGACGGTACCGATCGGTGCAGGCGAGTCTGTCTGTGCGGGACGGTACCGATCGGTGCAGGCGAGTCTGTCTGTGCGGGACGGTACCGATCGGTGCAGGCGAGTCTGTCTGTGCGGGACGGTACCGATCGGTGCAGGCGAGTCTGTGCGGGACGGTACCGATCGGTGCTGGTGAGCGCTTAACATAACACGGGAATATTATCTTATGCGCTCACTTATAAAGAAACAGGTAAAACATGTAACCGTTTCCTTCCGAAGATCAACTTGCAGAGACCTGTACCGGGAGTCGGGACCGAATACCCGCTTCTTTATGTAAGCACCTTAATGCTGGATCACACCGTACCATCCGCTGTTCATACTGTTGAAAACAAATCCTGTATAAAATGTTCCGCGAAATGCCGTGTTTCGTTTGTTTTTCCATGCTATAAATTAACTTTCTTAGATCGTATATGCCCGGTTAAGGTCATAGCACACATATCAACTCGGAAAGGGATTGACACCGTATCGCCTTTCGTCTCGCTGCCAAACAGGCGTCAAACTAACAACCTAACGTAAGCTCGTAATCAAAGCGGTTCAGAAGCTCCGATACGTCGACTCGGCTACGGCTAGGCGTCGCCGCGCTTACGGCTCACCGACTGCTTGTTGATCTGATAGTGTTTCAGGCAGGCCGCGGGAGGGGTGAGAGGGGCAAGGGTGGACGAAGAGACGTAAGCTCGGGCACGGAGAAACGTAAGCGCGGGGTTGACGAGCCGTAAGCACGGGAACTGCAAGTTGACCACGCACCGCACCCCGATTCGTGAGCTTGTCCCGAGGCGAGGCGATTGCGTAAAGATTCCGATTAGAGTACGTTGCAGTAGGGAGTTTCATACAAAGATTACTGATACTGATTGGCTCGAGTTGATACGGTGACGATCCCTTTCCGAGGTGATATGTGTGTGTATATATGTGTGTGTGTGTGTGTGGTGTGTGTGTGTGTGTGGTGGTGGTGTGTGTGTGTGTGTGTGGTGGTGTGTGTGTGTGTGTGTGTCTGTGTGTGTACCTTTTCTCTCTTTTTGTCATTTTTCAAGCACTACCTGGCATCTTATTGAGCTGAAACGTAGCATACTTATGTAACTTGGTGACAATACAAATATAATACCATGGAGCGGGTCTGATGAAGCTTGGCCGTCGCCATAGGACCTTTTCAATAGAATAGAATAGAATAGAATATTATTTTATTCTTTTCTTTTCTTTTCTTTTATTTTATTTTTTTCTTTTATTCTTTCTTCTTTTTCTTTTTTTATTTTTATTTTTTTATTTATTTTTTTATTTTTTTTCAATCAAACAAGATAGCTCAATGGTGTTTGGACTCATTGGTTAAAAGTTAATCAGGAAAGTCCAATCCAATCACTAATTAATTGCATGTTCTGTACTTCGCCGAGGCTATGGATGCCTGGAGACTCGCCTGCCAGAACTCGGATCCAGCCGACAGTCTATCTTCTCGGTAGTACAGAACAAATTATAACACGTGTGCTACTACTGCAAAGCGTGCGCGCGTGCTAGCTGTGGGTGAGTGGCAGTTGGACGTCTTTGGCTTCATGCACTACCGTCGTCGAACATAGGCACTTTGTTCGACGCTACTACTTTCCGTCTCGCAGCTTCCCTACGACTAGGAGCTCCATGTTGTTCTCCCTATTCCTGACACTGTGGCGAAGTTGTCAACAGTCTCGTACACCACGGCCTGTCTTGCCGTCGAATTCCTGGTCGCTTAGCGCGGCATGAAAACTTTAACGACATCATCCGACGAGCTCTTGTCACGATCAGCGTTACAGCTATATTAAAATCCAATGGTTTGGCACGTGCCGATGGCAAGAGACCAGACCGTATTTCCGTGGAAGATGGGTAGGATTTTAGTGTGGGACGCAACTTGCGATACTCGTGCGCCATCTATCTTCCTGGCTCGACGTGCTGTGCTGATGCTGCTGCGGCTGTGAAAAACCTCAAGCGGCGTAAGTAATAAATAACATTATCGGAAATTATATTTTCGAGTCGTTTGAAACCCTCGAGGACCGAGTGCTCATGATCTCTTTAAATAAACTTTTCGTGAACCAAGGGCTGGCTTTGACCAGAGGCTAAGTATTTTCATTCAACGTGGCAATGCCGCCAGTCTCTTGGGACTGGCGGCGGTTACCAGTCGACAATGCAGCCAGTCTCTTTGGACTGGCGGTGGTTGCCAGTCGACAATGCCGCCAGTCTCTTGGGACTGGCGGCGGTCACCAGTCGACAATGCCGCCAGTATCTTGGGACTGGCGGCGGTCACCAGTCGACAATGCAGCCAGTCTCTTGGGACTGGCGGCGGTCACCAGTCGACAATGCAGCCAGTCTCTTGGGACTGGCGGCGGTTACCAGTCGACAATGCATGCAGTCTCTTGGGACTGGCAGGGGTTGCCAGTCGACAATGCCGCAAGTCTCTAAAGACTGGCGGTGGTTGCCAGTCGACAATGCCGCCAGTCTCTTGGGACTGGCGGCGGTCACCAGTCGACAATGACGCCAGTCTCTTAGGACTGGCGGCGGTGACCAGTCGACAATAGTGTTGCCCAAATGCAAGACCAAGACAAGACCTTAGCCAGTCTTGGTCTTGGTCTTGCGTCAATACACCTGGTCTTGGTCTTGGTCTTGGTATTGCGCTCTCAGTCTTGGTCTTGGTCTTGGTCTTGCAGCAAGAGTCTCGCAAGTCTTGCGAGACTCTACTACTTAGACTAGACTACATTCAAATACCTATTAGCCTATTGCTCAGGGTGGCAGGGACATCGACGCGCAACCGCTTACCATGGATTCAGTAGGTACAGACGCCAGCACATCAACCTACTACAATCTGTCAAATTTCTTTAATAGATTTTCAACTTTATCGCTAAAGCATAAGGTTCAAAATTGATTGGGAAAAATTGACAGTTTCGGGTAGCTTGATGTGCTGGCGTCTGTACATGATTCTGGACCCCCCCTGCGTTGAAATTTTTCGTCGGCTTTTTCTTAATTTTACGTTTTTTTCTGCAATTTTTTTACTCTAAACTGTATAAAATCATTATTTCTATCTGACCCAATGAGATTTTTAATTAAAAAATTGTAAATTCACTTGTTTCACTTAAAACAGCAATGTAAATAAAACTCGAAAGGGCTACCTGATCAGCTGTATCGCTAAAGTTCATTTGCGAGGTCAACACTGTCTTCGTACCTACGCTATTCACTTTCAAATGCCGCCACAAAGGGACCGCAGCGCCAAGCGGTCTCCTCGTATTATTAACGCACTTGAAAATAAACTTTAAAATTATTACAATAAAGTGCATAAATGCTTGAACCTGACAAAAAATGCGGAAGATTGCGGGAATCCCCGCGCGGTGTCGAGTCGGCCATGAATCCCAATGAATCTAACAGACGCGTCACATGAGGCATTTTAATCATCTACATAATTGAATGACCCATTTACTACTTTTATTTTAGATAACGAATCTAAAATAAAAGTAGTAAATGGGTCATTCAATTCATCAAAAATAATTATCCCCTCATAATTATGAGGGGATAATTATTTTTTAAAACTTCATCGATTTAAGGGGGAAGCGCTAAGGTAGCCCGCGAAATTAAAATTTTCTTACGTTTTTTGCAATTTGCTGGTCAGTGAATTTCGCGGGCTACCTAATACCGCTTTCGCCTTAAGTAAAGAAGATTAAAAAAACGTGCAGAAGTGTATTGATAGTCACGTAATTTTTCGATATTTTTTTATTATCAACAATAATTTTAGTTTTGAATGCAATTCAACAATGTAATTTACTGTTTCATAAAAAAAATACATCCATTTTCGCATAATCGGGATTGAAACCAAATACCTACTATAACGCCCAAATCTCAGTTTGACTTAACTGCGAGACGCAAGAGTCTTGCAGGCTTAGTCTTGTTCTTGCTCAAGTCTTGCAGGGTTCAGTCTTGGTCTTGGTCTTGCTAAAATAAGTCGGTCTTGGTCTTGGTCTAAGTCTTGCAAAAATGCAAGAACAAGACTAAAACTGCAAGACCAAGACCGATTTTGGGCAACACTAGCGACAATGCAGCTAGTCTCTTGGGACTGGCGGCGGTTACCAGTCGACAATGCCGCCAGTCTCTTGGGACTGGCGGCGGTCACCAGTCGACAATGACGCCAGTCTCTTAGGACTGGCGGCGGTGACCAGTCGACAATGCAGCTAGTCTCTTGGGACTGGCGGCGGTTACCAGTCGACAATGCAGCCAGTCTCTTGGGACTGGCGGCGGTTGCCAGTCGACAATGCCGCCAGTCTCTTGGGACTGGCGGCGGTCACCAGACGACAATGCGGCCAGTCTCTTGGAACTGGCGGCGGTTACATGACGACAGCGATGCGGATGAAGTTTTCGACGACATATTTTAGTTATTTATGTTAGGATATAATTTTATTATTTTTGTAATAAAGCTACTTATAAGTTGTCATTTATGTAGTTACATATCATTTTATTAATCTATCTTTATAAATAAAACAAAGTCGGATTAGTTACACCATTTATAGCTCAAGAACGGATGGACCGATTTTTTTGATCTTTAGTTTGTTAGATTTGTCTCCGCCCCGAATAGCAGAATAACTATTAAAACATGGAAAAATTTGATATGAAGATAATTCATTTTCTCATACTTTTGTATGAAACGGCTTATTGAATCTGAGACGATACGAAGTTTGCCGGGCCAGCTAGTTCTGAATAAACGTTAGTACCTATTAAATGATTCTCATCGTACCTTTATGGAGCTAAGCAGTCAACAGTTACATACATATTATAAGAACGGATATTTTAGCCTGCTTCGAACAAAGTAATTAGCTTAGCGGTTCGACGACTGCTTCGCGAACCTGTTTCAGTAAGTTTGATCCCCAACAAGTGATGTATTTTATGTTTTTTTTTACGTTTTTATCGTTACCTACTTTTGTATAGATAGTTCGTAGAACGTACACGGAATAACATGAAGTTTAAGCATCTACTGACATATTATATGGACAAAATAAAATAAAAATCTATGGTTAAGGTTAAAGTTAGGTTAGACTGTTAATGAAAAATCCCGTGTGTTTACAATCATCAGTCATTGCATCAGTGTTGTGCCATTTGGTAGATAGGAAAGTTTCATAAAAATGTGGCTGTTATTTTACTTACGACTTCCGTGCGAACAAA
Organism: Luperina nickerlii; assembly: GCA_963855955.1. Lineage (NCBI taxonomy): Eukaryota > Metazoa > Arthropoda > Insecta > Lepidoptera > Noctuidae > Luperina > Luperina nickerlii. The sequence continues at coordinate 28,904,210 of OY979662.1, forward strand.
GCCGCGGGCAGAAGCTAGTATAAAATAATTTTGACTAGTTACTGTTTTGGCACTATCTTATTATAGCCCAGTGTTAAGCTTCGTAACTAGTAGAACTGCGGAAAAGGGTCACCTTTTCCGCAGTGACAGACAGACAGACCGACTGACAGATGCCTGAGAGACCGAGTTATGATAATCACTCGTCTCAAGTGAAAGTGGTTTGTCGCTGGCAAAGTATAGGTTTCGGTACCCCGATACTGATCCTGAGCTGCGGCCTACTAGTGTCACGTTCAACTGTTGTTGTGTTGTGCAGAGGGCGCGCCGCGCTCGTCGGGCGCCAGCGTGGCCGAGCGCGAGCTGAAGGCGGCCCTGGGTGCGCTGGGCGCGCGGCGCACGCGCAAGGAGGTGGAGCTGCAGCCCGCCCCGCTGCTCGCGCCCTCGCCCGTGGTCCTCGACGAGCCCCCGCCGACCTTCGCCCCCTCTGCCGTACCGCCCGACACCAACCAGCAGTGGAACGACTTCATCGCCGCCAACAATTCCCCGCGGCTGCAGTTTTCTACATGTGTTACTTTTTTAGCTTTAATAAACTGTTTCCAGAGATACGAGTATAGGAATATTTCAGTGAGCACCACCTCCACCTCCACCTCACTCGCGTCTTGTTGTCTGCTGCAGGCTGCAGCGCATCACACGCACATACTCTGCTGTGTCGCTGATCATATACTGTAAATTAACAGATTAACCTGTGGGACTGTAGACACGTTACAAAAACAAGAATGGCCAGAAAAGCTTTCCCGGATATCCCGGATGTAAGTTTATTTCCCTCTAGTAGCAGTACAGTACCCGGCGATAAATATTGCACATCGACCTTTGGAAAGAGACAATCGGCTAATTTCGGCTTCGTGGAGCGTTATCTCTGTCGCACACTACCTATGTGAAGTTTTGTCAGTCGTTGTTCAAATGCGATAGCGTGCGGTTGCGTCCAGTTCAAAATATATATTTAGAGTTGTTAACACCCCCAAATTTAAACAATTTAAAGTTGTACTATGGCATCTTTAGGAAAAAGAGGGAAACCTTTACGAAGTCAATCACGCGAAATTATCTACAATGTTTATAAATATTTTGTAACCGAAGCCGACAGATTTAAAAAAAATGAAGATGAAAATGTAAGTTGTTAATTTAAGAAGGTTCAAGAGAGAGTTGCAAATGCCATTGGAATTTCAAGAAGAACTTTGAACTATTAATATACAGAGTTGATATGACAGAGGGGCATTAAATTACACTACGTATACTATACGTGTATAGTATTAATTCGATACAGTACAAAAATAGAAAGCGCCAAAAATGAGATTTTTTTTTTTTCAAACAAACTAAATAGCTTAAAGTCAGAGTGAAACGCAACCACCCTTTATAAATAAATTTGACTGACCTTAGTTAGATGCCTAGGTAACAAAGTCGCGCAGGAGCGCGTGTGCGTGTGTGTTATCTCTCTTGGCGGGGGCGCGGGGGGCGGGCGGTTTAGACCGCTCGCGCCGTCCGCGCCCGGCTGGTTGTTAAGTACGCGCACACACAAAAACACAAAATTTTTAAATTCTCGATGTGTCCTCGATTCATATTAATGCACAAATTATACCGACGGAGAATATTGTTATTTATTAAATCACTGTCCGTCGCTAAGCACTTTAATTCCCGTAATCTTTGTACTGCCAATTGTATGGTGCCGGCGCGCGGCGTTCCTAGGGCTATTGCGCCGGTCACCATACCTTTCTCGGTATGTTCGCAGAGCTAAATCTGCGTTTCCACGGCATTCACCGTAAATTAAAATCATGTAAGTGTATTCTGACGCCGTGTAAGTTACACGAGGCATTGCTGAACACTTTAATGATTACACACACACACAACCAACGTTTAATTACGTATCCTATCACAATAAAAACAGTCAAACACAAAAAAACACTAACACTAAATAATAATATTCCCAAGTTAAACTTATTTAGTGTCTATCACAATAACAAAACAAAATCACAATTATTGTCAGCGAGTTCGACAAAACATAAAGGCGCGGCGGCGGGGGGCTCCCGTATTACGTAACGTACGTCCCGAGTGGATGACGCTTGCGCACTGTCCACTGAAAGAAAGTTTTTTAGCAAATTCCCAAGGATCTAGAATGCAATAGCAACATACTGACCTATTTCTATTCCTTTTACGCGCGGGAAAAAGGCGCGGGGGTTTTGCTATGATTGTCACTCTCATAGTGAAAGTGCAAGTGTGTGTGTATTTATTGCTTCGTGAAATATTTGGTTGTACTTGTGCGGCAACAATGTATCTTATACTCAGATTATCGTTTTAAGGTGCATGACCTATGCGTATGAGATAATCAGCTGTTAGGAAATATACATCGTGTTCAAACGTAGCAAAAACTTCAAAAATCATTTGTGACTAAACTACTGCTCCTATTTAATTGATTTTTGGTACAGAGCTTGAAAATGGTATCTAGTATAGGCAGTTTAAAGAAAAGCCCCTCTGTCGTATCAACTTTGTATATATTAAACGAAGTTAGTACTGAAACACATTCTACTGAAATTAAGTTCAGCTCTCCAAAAAAAGGGAGACCAAAAAAGCAATTTCGTTTGGATATGGACGATTTTGATTATGATGTTGTTCGAAGAATGGTGTATGAATTTCACTTACGATTTAATGAACTGCCAACAATAAAATCATTAAAAGCTAAATTATCTAAAGCTATTAATTATAATGGGTCTGAAAACACGTTGAGAAAAATACGAGATGGGATTTCGGTTCATTAAAATGGAAGATAATCGAAAAGTTCTAATGGAAAAGCACGATGTAAGTCTCAAACGAATGGAATACCTCGATAAAATACGCAAAGTTCGCGAATCAGGAAAAAATATCGTCTACATGGATGAGTCTTACATAATACATCCCACACTAAAGGGAAATCTTGGAGTGATGATAAGAAAAAAGGAGTAAAAAAGCCAATTTTAAAAGGTCAACGTTGCGGGAAATGAAAAAGGCTTTGTAGCCGGTGCCTTTCTAACGTATAAATCCACGGACACTACAGGTGACTATCACAATGAAATGAATAACGATAACTACGAAAAATGCCTGTTTAATCAATTAATCCCAAATATACTCAGTGATTCTGTTCTGGTGATCAACAACGCACTCTATCACAACAAATACATATGTTGAAAGACCCCCCAACTCAAACACCATTAAACAGGAAATGATCAACTGGTTAACCAGACACGAAATTCCAGTTGATCCAAAATTAACAAAGTCAGCACAAGTAGAGGTATACAGAGTTTTCCGTGGACAAAGTACCTGCCGAACATGGGCACACTGTGTTGCGATTGCCACCATATCATCCAGATTTTAATCCAATTGAGAATATATGGTCTCAACTGAAAGGCTATGTAGCCTCTAGAAATGTGGGTATGAATTTAACTACAGTAAAAACATTATTGACTGAAAAAGTAAACATGATTGGGGCTGAAGAGTGCAAAAAGGTTTGCAATCATGCAATCAAATGTGAGAATGAATATAGAAGCATCCAACACGGTTTAGACAATTACACTGGTAGACTAGTAATAAATACGGCTGACAGTGACAGTGATATTGACCTCTTTGAGAGCACAGATAGTGAAATAAAAGTAATTGAGAATTAGAATTATTATTATTTTTATTACAATGTCTCATTCTAACAATAGGTATAATGGTGTTTATTATGTACACTACAGCTGTAATTTTCCAAAATAATTAAATACGTGTTCTTTTTATTTTATTTTACCCCAACCTTAAGCGATCACTTATAGGAAAATTGGTGTATTTTATACAAAGAATAAAAATAATTATCAAAAGAAGCAAATCATAATTGTTTTAACAGCTCCTAATAGATACCGGCCTGTTTGTATTTCGTGCGACAGAGATAACGCTCTACGAAGACGAAATTAGCCGATTGTCGATTTCCAAAGGTCGATGTGCAATATTTATCGCCGGGTACTCTAGTTCGGTTGTTAGTCCGGTTGACCGAACTGCTGAAACATTCAGTTGCGATAGTTCAGTTCTAACAAAGCACCGAACTACTCAGTTGAATATGGGAAAGACAAACAATTATCTGAAAAAAACAAAACTCAATATTAAATCTTACTTCAAGGACATACTACGACGTAGATCGTAGTTTCGTAGACCTCCGTAGACCCTGCTACGAAAGTGCTCGCGTAGCTTAGACTGCGTAGCAGCACTACACGCAAGTTTGTAGCAAGTTAACCAACCAAAGACTTCTATGGTGGCTAAAGTATTATCATTACAGTTGGTAACTTTAAAGCTCAACATTACGAATTGATAATATTAATTTGATGCAGTATCATGGCATATCTGCGATCCGAAATTAGATTCTTAAGAAATTAATTGGAACGGCCACCGAGAAACATGTTATATATAACATTTGCAATTGGACTTAGGGCCTATTTTTTTATTCTTTCGAATCAAATTGAGACTTTTAGAGGATTTAGTAAGAAATAAAGAATAAAAAGTAAAAACTTAAAACAAAGGTCCGTGAATTTCACAAACGTGAATATATGATCAAATCTTGGTTACTAAGATCATTTTTAAGTATACTACTAACATAAATATGGATCACTGTGTCTAACTTAAATCCAGGCGCTTGCATAAAGTGGCAGCGCATACATCGCAGAAATATGTCTTTGTTAATAAGTTTTATTTCAGAATTTAGCTAAGGTATTTTTCTTAAATTTTCTAAGAAATTTCCAACTCTCTAGAATATGACGTTACAGATTTATGGCGGTTAACTGGGTCTAATTTACAATACAATCTACGTTGAGGAATAGAATGATCAATAATCGTTATTAATAATAGAACTTGAGTTAACAACGAATCCACTGAAATATTGGAAATAATACTTCAGTTGTAGTCAGGCTATTCCAATAAGGGCTGATTTTTCATCACTAAATAATTTTTATTCAAAGAATAAAATTGACGTTGTGACAGTTTTTGTATCAAAGTCAAAATCAAAGCATTTATTTCAAATACACACATATAAGGCACTTTTGAACGTCAAAAATTACAAAAAAAATACGATTGATTCTAGTCGCCCATTCCAAAAGGTAGTTTTCGTATGGAGAAGAATGGGCAAGAAACTCCACCGTTACTCTTTTAATATGTTTTACAATATTTTGCATACATTAATTATATAATAATAATATATATGTGAAGACGATGCACCTTAATAAAATTACTATACCACAATAGGTAAAAGAATTAAAAATGAAACCATGACATCTAAATTAATTATCTGATAGATACATGGTGCTCACATATTTACAAACACGGTAAAACTAAACGATTTTCATTTAAATAATAAAAATTACAAGTAATAAGTCAAGGGGTGAGTTAAAGTAGTTACCAAATGTAAATCAATGTAAAAAAAAGAATAAATTTACAATTAAATTAGCAACCAGTTTGATTTTGTCTAGACTCTAGATTGTCCTATAGAGCAGGACCAGCATGTTTCCAAGCGTTCTTATCTTGGATATAATCTTCTAATTTATAGAATCCTTGTTTACTAAGAGTACGTTTAATGTGAGTTTTAAATTTTCTTTAATTTAATTGCAATATATCACAAGGTATTTTATTGTAACATTTAACACAGTACCTCATAAAAAATATATGTACCTTGGCTAATCTGAAAAATGGTTGGTGTATTTTATCTTTATTTCTAGTATTAAAATTATGTCTATCGCATATTTTATTAAAAAGATGTAGATTTTTTCTAACACACATAATATTTTTATAAATGAATTGGCAAGGTACCGTCATAATATTAATCCTTTTGAAAATTTCTCTGAGAGGTTCGCGGCGACGTAGATTATAAATGGCTCTGACAGCAGTTTTTTGTAAAATAAAGATGGATTCAATGTCAGCAGCTCGACCACACAGTAAAATGCCGTACAACATAATGCTGTGAAAATAGCTAAAATAGACTAAACGCGCGAATGAAATAACTGTCAATATTTCAAAATGATTCCTCGAATAACGTTATCGTTGAAAAGTGTGGCTTACGGCGTAGCATGCTGCGTAGCGGTGTAGGCTGTGGAAGTGTGGATGCCTGCCATATCGTAGCCAAGTGATTACAAAAAAATGTAGCTAAATGATTTATTTTGGGTGCGTCTTAACGTATAAACTCATTCGGTCTAATTTCATTTTATTATCGTTCATAAGATATAATCAACGTGAGATATACCAACTGTTGATATAATTTCTTTACATATAACATTTATTTATTCTAAAACTTAATTAGTATAACGTTGTTTGATATAACGTTTATGTAATCGAAAATCATTGGGTCTAACGTTTAATATATATAAAAAACATCATTATGGTTAACACCCCGATTCAGACCCCCGAGTAGTGTTTTTTTAAACCACCCAGAAATAGAAGCAAGGAAGGAAGGAAGGAAGGATAGAAAGTCGACATAGGATACAAGAGCAAGCGAAGGGCACCCCGAGGTTCGGTTTGGTTAGGTTACTTCAAACCCTTTACGTAGAAATAGGTCGACATATAATGCAAGAGCGAGCGTATGAGAATACAAATACCTTTACCAAGGTATATATTAATTGATTAGAGACTCATAGTTTTGTGAATGAACTTGTATGAATTCATTTTTAAAGAAATAGTTTAATGATTAAGACGGCGCCTATGCAGCCCAACGCGAGCGATTTCGTACCTCTCGCCCGCGCCACCCCGCGCCCCCTCTACTATAATACGCGGAAGCGCGCGGCGCGGGCGGCGAGCGGCGACGCAGCAAGCGCGATCGACTGCGTGAGTCGAGTTCGAGTTTGAACGGCGCGGTGCCCCCCTGATCAACAGCGATCTGTGCCGGAGACGGACCGTGAATTTGAACTTGATTCGTATGGCAATAAAAATGTATTCGTAAAAAATTATGTCATTCAAATAAAGTTCAAATTCACGGAAGTATTTCCACGGTACGACGGATCGATGTGTAAAAGATAACACAGCTAAACAAACGAGCTCATTGTCGGTATACAATACATACATAATTATTATTTGAAGCTCTGTTCATAGACCTACAAACTGACATACCTACCACCAACATAGTAGGTAATAAATAGGTACTAGGGCTTCCATCCCGAGGCGCGAGTTTCGAAATTTAGAGGCTCGTGTTTTTTTTTGTGGACTCTATACTATATAGACTGATCCGTTATTCTACCCTCGCGTAGGTTCTCAATCTATATACTTACCTAAAAGGTTAGTATGAAATAAAATGTTATGTAAATATTCATCAATGTTTATTTATTAAACAATTTAATATGTATATTCAGAATATATAATACCATTACAATAACAATAAAAATCCCATAGTAAAACGGGTTGGGCTCCGCTCGCCCCTTGGATCTTGCCCCTAATTGCCTAAGTGTACCTACTCGCCCCCTAGTATATTAGATACCCCAAATCGACCCCGATTGTTAGTAAACTAAAAGTACAGTCAGCACTCATAAAAGACAAAGAGGTTTCAAAAAATGTCGCGACGTGCAACGTTCGAAGGTATGTATGTACAGTATGTATGTACATATAAGTACTTATTACAAATATCGTATTACCGTAATAACAAAAAGTTATGTTCCCTAAACAAAAATAAACTCTCTCATAACATAACCATGCATGTACCTAGAACAAAATAATGTTTCCTTATAAATAAAAATATCGACCAAGCAAGTCGGGCCATGCATAATATAGGGTTCCGTAGCTGTAATTACAAACGACTGTAACATACTTTTTATGATGTAAAGATAAATAGAACGCTATTAAAAGAGTATTGTTTGCTAAAGGCAAAGGCAAACCTTTGAACTAGGACGTCTATTGTCTATTTTGCAGTTTTATCTTTATTATTCGAAAAGTTATAATCACATTGTTCGCGAAATTATTTTAAAACAGTTTTTACTAAGTTATAGCAACGTGGAAGTTTCTAGGTTAGAAATGGCAGGGAGGATGGGGGGCACTGCAGTGCCTTGCAACGCCCCCTGGCATTGCAAGGCAGGCAATTTGGCGGGCCATATTTCGCAAACGGTATAACTGAAAAAAAGTGATTTATTAATTTATATTACCTTCGTTTAAATAGACCTATTCAATTATACCCATCAAGAGGGGGTGCATTGAAAAAAATAATTCATCCCCATTTGTATCTTTAGGCTTGTAAAAAAACCGCCCAAGTGCGTGTCGAACCACGCACAATGAAGGGTTCCGTAGTTGGGAATGAGTTTATCCCAAGAAGCCTAACCTTTTCTCCCCTATCAACTCCAAATTATTTATACCGCAACCAAAGGCTGTTGAGTGAATAGAAAAGGTTTTTAATTCTTTACAAAAAATTTAAGTCTATCATTCTTCTTTCGTCTGATTCTGCATTGATTTCTATCTGACCTGTCCTCTTCGTCTGGAAACCTACAAGATTAATGCATTTTATTACATAAATATAAAGCAGACAATAATAGCAATGCATGAATGTTCTGAAATAGTAGTATATTTTTGAATAGCTCCGATACTTTCCCATGGCCAAAGCCCTTTCATATAATATGCCACTTGACAGAACTTGTACGGAACCCTAAAAACCGTCAAATAAAGAATATTCTCCTTTTTGAAGTCAGTAAAAATGCGAGAACTGCAATATTATCGATGCATTCATTTCTATTACCTACCTTTGATTCTCATAAACCAAGTCTTCGAGCTCATCATCGTCGTTCACTTTGTCCACGTCGTCGTTTTGGATTTGTTGAAACAATAAGATTTTAAACTTTTTGAATAGTAGCATTTGGGCCCGGCTTTGCTCACGTGGTACTTGAATAAAAAGTAACCTTAGCGCTTCCAGTCCCAAGCTCTGAGACTAGATTTTCAAGACTCACACACTGTCTCGGAAATTCCCGGGAATATCGAGACTTATACAGAATGAAATGGAATAGATACGCACAATGAATGATTCCGTAGTTGGAATGAATTTATGCCAAGAACAAACTTAACATTGTAGTTGAAAATCATGTTCTCACTCGTAAACTTGTAAAGCCTACGTAGCTGTGATAGTTTTCCTCTTAACATCGTTATACTACTAGCGTGAATTTTTTCACATATCGAAAAATAATCATTTAGCCTTAGAAGGACTTGATTTTAACAAAAATCAGCACTTTAAAGCTTATTACACTGGCCTGCAAAACTAAGTATCACACTTTTGAAATTGGAATAACTTTTTAAGTGCAGAAGATTTTCGAAAGAAGAACTTTCGAAATAAAAAGGACTCGAAAAAGAGTTAAGTCTTATAAGAAATGGCTGAAAAGAGCTTTAAAAAGAAAAATAATCCTTTTCGAATTACAATTTTACCAATAATTTTTTGTTTCTGTTTTTGGTTTCAAACTTTTTCTTGATCGATGAGTCTTGTTACAAAAGCTAAGTTAGACAACAGTACATACATTTTATTTATCGTGCTTCTTTCACCTGAAGAATGTGCTAAGATCATGCCTTTTCTGGAACTAGACATCAGTATGCGTTGTACTGCAAGAATGGTGGGTGTGACGTTACGAACGGTCCAGAAGGTGAAACGAAGGTACGAAGAGATTGGAAACCATCTGAGGAGACCTTGTAATGACCGACCCAGGTGTACTAGTGCCCAAGAAGACCGTTATATTGTTTCCACTGTGTTGAGAAATCGCCACCTTAATGCAGTTGAAGTTCAGCAACAGCTTCTTCAGACCCGAAGGGACTACATTAGTGACAGTACAGTGAAAAGACGACTTGCTGAAGCAAATCTGAAACCCCGAAGACCAGCGAGTGGCCCCAAACTCGAGATAGAGCATCGAGTAGCGAGACTGCGATACGCCCGTGAACACATACAGTGAGATGAAGAAGAGTGGTCAAGAATTTTGTTCACAGATGTGTCTCGATTGTCACTTTACACTTTCGATGGAAGGCGAAGTGTCTACAGGCGGCCTGGTGAGCGATACCTTCAAGACTGCTTCTCAGGAAGAGTCCAGTACGGTGGAGGCAGTGTACATGTATGGGTTGGCATATCTTCAGAAGGTCGCACAGAGTTAGTGGACATAGAAAATGGCACTCTGACTAGGGAAAGTTATGCCCAAGAGATTCTCAACGCGTATGCAGGGCCGTATTTAGCAAATATGGGTGACGGATCGATGCTGATGCATGATAATGCCCGGCTTCACACGACTCAGGTTGTGCAAGAGTATATTCAGGAGGTAGGTATCAGCGTGATGGCTTGGCCATCAAGAAGTCCTGATTTAAACCCGATTGAGCATGCCTGGGATGAGCTAGGGAGGCTAGTCAGAAGCCGTAGACCACCACCTACCACCCTCAGGGCACTAAAACAGGCCCTGATTGAAGAATGGGAGAATATTCCCCAACATCAGCTCTGAAACCTCGTGTTCAGTATGCCAAACCGGCTCGAAGCTGTAGTCAGAGCCCGAGAAGGCAATACCAGTTATTAAAAATTTAATTACATGTAACTGCACTGTACTGTATTTTTGACACTGAGCTAAAAATGGCTATTTTTGTTAGATATTTTTTAAGTTAAAAATATTACTAATGTATAGTTTACTAGTTTCAAAGAAAGCCGATAAAATTTGCTACAAAACGTTTTTTATTTTAAATCTCTAAATTCTATAGTTTAGAAAAAATATAAATTTTAAAAGTGTATTACTTAGTTTTGCAGGCCAGTGTATTTCACAAACTGATCCCTAAATCGAAAAATGGTTTTCACAAACCCGCAAGATTTTTTAAAGGACCATCCAACGGTAACATGGGTAGACGAGAAAAAAAAACAGCATGTGTGCAATTTACACGTGGTAGAAGTGAAACCTTCAAAAACACTGTATAATGCTTCCTGTCTCATTTTCTCCCACGTTAAATCTTATGAATTTACATGTCTCTTTTTACTGTCGCTTTTTCGTTTCATAAAATTTCAAATTACAACGATGCTAAAGAACATCAATCGATCCATCCATCCATCGATCCGTCGATCCATCGATCCGTCGATCCATCGATCCATCGATCCATCGATCCGTCGATCCATCGATCCGTCGATCCATCGATCCGTAGATCCATCGATCCGTCGATCCATCGATCCGTAGATCCATCGATCCATCGATCCTTCGATCCACCGGTCCGTCGATCCGTCGATCCTTCGATCCACCGATCCGTCGATCCACCGATCCGTCGATCCGTCGATCCATCGATCCGTCGATCCATCGATCCATCCATCCATCCATCGATCCATCGATCCGTCGATCCATCCATCCATCCATCCATCCGTCGATCCATGGATCCATCGATCCATCGACCTGTCAATCCATCGATCCGTCGAACCGTCGATCCGTCGATCCACCGATCCGTCGATCCATCGATCCGTCGATCCATCGATCCATCCATCCATCCATCGATCCATCCATCCGTCGATCCATCGACCTGTCGATCCATCGATCCATCGATCCGTCGATCCATCGTCTGTCGATCCATCGATCCGTCAATCCGTCAATCCATCGATCCGTCGATCCATCAATCCATCGATCCGTCGATCCATCGATCCATCGATCCATCCATCCATCGATCCAACCATCAATCCATCGATCCATCGCGATCCGGCGATCCATCGATCCATCCATCCATCGATCCACAAAAACACATAAAATTTCAAATCACAACGATGCTAAAGAAGTTTTCACTTCAAAAACATCCCCACTTTACGTGTACCTAAAAAAACCCATAGCGTAAAAAAATGTTTTTTCAAGATTTTATTTTACCACTTTGTCGGCGTGATTAATAATGTACGGACGCCAGCACATCAACCTACCCGAAACTGTCAAATTTTCGCAATCAAATTTGAACCTTATGCTTTAGTGATAAAGTTGAAAATCTATTAAAGAAATCTGACAGATTGTAGTAACTTGATGTGCTGGCGTCTGTACATATTATATCCATGCCAAATTATAGTTTTCTAATAGAGTACTAAGAGCCTCTGAGCTAAACTGCGGACGGACATGGCGAAACTATAAGGGTTCCTTTTTGACTACGGAACCCTAAAAAAGAGAAAGCCATCATGGCAAATTTTTTTTCTTTAAATAAAATTCATCAGTTTGAATAAGTAATATTGATAGTAAAAATATCAGTGATTGAACTAGGATGATATTATTTTGATACTTATTGTATTTTTACCCGCATTATACATATAGGTAGATAGGTAGGTACAAACGGCTACGTATCAAGCTATACATTTCCAGTATATAAGCTGACCTCTCATTGTACGGGAAAGATTCAATTATGTTACATTATGCGATTTAAAATTTACATACATAAATACAAAGCATCACGCCTGTATTGCCCGATGAGGTGGGCAGAGGTGCGGGAATCGAACCCAGGACCTCACAGCTCAGCAGTAGCGCTTGCGACCGCTAGACCAACGAGCCAGGTAAAAAAAATATTAACGGGGATTAAAAATTTACTTACTTTTTTTTCCCTAGGCAATAGACATTCGAAATACCTAAGTAGCTAAGGAAATAAAAGAATTGATACCGTTATATAAATCGGTAGTTAGGTACAGACGCCAGCACACCAAGCTACCCGAAACTGTCAAATTTTCCCATTCAACTTTGAACCTTATGCTTCAGTGATAAAGTTGAAAATCTATTAAAGAAATTTGACAGATTGTAGTAGCTTGACATGCTGGCGTCTGTACTTACTTTTTTCTTTCTTTCGTTCAGAATACGGAGTTGTTCCCTCAAACGTTTTGTTTTGTTTTTGTTTTTTTTAAAAAACGTTGTCCCGCACTAGGAATTACTCCTGTATCGTGGGTGCGTTTACAAACATTTAAATTCACATACACAAACATCCAGACCCGGAACAACTACCTGTAGGCAATACAAATATTTGTCCGGTCGGGAATCGAACCCGCGACACGCAGCGCAGCAGTTGATCGCTCAGCCACTGCGCCAACCACGGAACAAACTGTTTTTTCTGTTCCGTGGCGCCAACCATGTGTCGTGTTTTCCGAGAGTTTTCTTTTTGCCCATCTTTATTTACACTAAATAATGATAATAATTTATTATGTTTACACCAAACGGGTTTAACTCCTTTTTACAGTAGGTAATACTTACCACTAAACAAAATAAAAATGTCGAAAATAGTCCTCTCTCTGTAATGTCGCCAAACATAGGTTCGTCCTCCATCACATGCCGTAGCAGACTGATTGAATAAATTGAACAGGATAGCGCTATTACTACCGCGTGCAAAACAAGAGACAGAAAGAGAATATGCTCGCTTAGAATAAAATGACGCAAGCGCCAAATCACTGGATTGCTAATTACGAGGAGAAAGAGTAGAAAAATAAAAAAATAATTCTGCACGATTTGAGATAATATTATTACCTATCTATTAGTTTAAAAATCATCATTAAATTCCATAGGGTTTCAGAGATCTAACTCAAAATAAGTGCAAAACGAGGTTTTTTCGTTATTTTTTTTTATCGAGATTTTTTTATCCAATCGTGTTTTCGCTTCTGCAAATTTAAAGATTATAAGTCCAAGTTTAATGTGTCCAAATAGCAAACTCTCAAGTCTTACAGATACCGATATCCAGATCGCCCAATATCACCAAAACATGATCATATAGACTCTTAACTGAGCAAGATTACGCACACTAAAGTGACAACTAACAATAACTTTTGTTGAGCTACCCACAGGCTACAACATAAAAATAATTCTAAATAAACTAACCCGTGTTTATGCAATTTTGCTTTGTGTTTTTAAATAGGCGTTTTCATCATATTAGTCCAAATAAGTTTTATATCTTTTGAGTGGTATGTCAAACGATTTTATATCTAATGTAACATACATTAGATATAAAATGTCAAACGATGTTATATTTAATGTATGTAATGTTAGTTATTTTAAAATTATATCAATCGTTCATTATATTAACTAATCGCTATATTAAATTAAATTATAGGTTCCGTTGTTATATGTTGTTAATATTAGAGATTTTGTTGTTATATCATCTACTAGCGGTCGCCCGCGGCTCCGCTCGCGTGGATGTTGGTTACCGCTGCAAAAAGCCTACCCAGGAATGACACGGCCAGCAAAATGATTCCCAGGTCAATTCACAGACACCGACACTAACATCGACGACGCAGTCATTATCCGCAGGCTGCATAGATTGTCTTTATGAGCATGTTAAAGTTGTTAATGATGAAAATATTTAAATCTAATTAATACCTACTAAGTTTTCAGTTCAGCCGGCAGTCCCGGAGTGCAACCCGTTGTTTTAAGATAGATAACCTAAAGCGATTATTGTAGAGCTTCTCTATAAACAACATTTGACGTTAAATTATTTTCAGGTAACAAAATATACTGATGGTCGGGAGCCGCGACCCGTGATAGGGCAACGTAAAGTTGCCCATGCGTAAAACATTCTTTTCGTAAATCTATTCCAACTAATTTGAATGTTTGGCCCTGGGATTTGTTTATCGTTAGTGCGAAAGAAATGTTTACTGGAAATTGGAGCCTTTTGAAGGGTACTTATAGGCAAATCAGTAGGAATCATGGGTATTCTTGGTATATGAGCTAATTCACCAGCTGCAGGGCCGGTGATAATCTTCGCTACTATTAAATTATCTTTTAGCTCCTTTATAAGAAGTCTCGTGCCATTACACATGTTGGGGGGGCTTAAATTTCTGAGAAGCATTATCGGCGTGCCAACTTTTAACGACAGTTCATGAGGTGGTAGCCCAGCGAGGTTCAGAGAATTTAAAAATTCCTGGGGGTAGTGCACTGTGTCCTCGATGTTAGTGACGGTGTCTATGGATTTATAGCACTTAACTTCACCCGGTACTTTCTGCATAATTAAATTGTTTATTTCGTTGACCTTAAACATTCCTCGGAGAAACTATTGCTCTACAACACAGCCAACGAAAATCATTTTGATGTAAGTTTTCGATGTCAGGATATATAGCATCTATCAGACAATCTAAATTATGGACTATTTGGCCTAGAGACTCATCCAAAGTAACTGCATAATTGGTGCCCAAATTTAAAGATGGAAAGATTCCTTCTCCAAGTTTTAGCAGCTGTTGTGGAAAATTGCTATGCGTATTTCCATGTAGATGAGCTCTCATATTGGTGCGCAAATTCAAATGTTGAACAGATGTCCAAAGTTGAGACGATTTTAAACATGCCTTCATAATATCTGCTCGCGTACCTCTGTTGACGACTGGAAGCGTTTGTCGGAAATCTCCAGCAAATACAAAAGTAATACCACCCATGACATTAGCAGAGCTTCGGAGGTCTTTTAAAGTACGGTCCACGGCCTCCACATGAGCTCGTGGTGCATTCATGGTGCATTCATACCATATTACCAACGACGCGTCTTGCAGTAACTTACCAAGAGGCCCATTTTTCCGAATAGAGCACGTAGACCGTTGATCTAAAGATACGGATAGCGGGAGTTCAAACGTAGAGTGAGCAGTTTTTCCTTCATTCAAGAGAGTTGCAGCAATTCCTGCCGAAGCAACTGCAATCGCTATCTTCCCTGATTGCCGTATCTTAGCAAGTATCAAATTTGCGAGAAAAGTCTTTCCGGTGCCTCCTGGTGCGTCCAAAAAAAAATAATCTCCCCATGTTCATGTTCACGCTATCCACAATAGTCTCATAAGCATGTCTTTGATCTGGTACTAATTTTGGTACATTGTCATTTATAAACGCTGTTAGATCATTTCTGTTATCCTGTTGTACCATTGTGTCAATAGTATTATTCTGGGTACGAACGGGAGAAGGTAATCCAAAATCACACTTCGCAACGGGCCGTGCAGCTGAAATCTTCAGCTAATATTTTAATTTCGCCATAACTTCAAAACCAAACATCCAATTTTATTCATTTGACGGCCAAATATTATCTTCATAAACTATACTTAGTGATGAAATAATTTATTTTGATAAGGATTAATAGTATGAGTAAAATAAATGCGCTTAAATGTAGTCCAAAAAAATTCAAGATTTTTAAATAAAAAAATGTTTGTTGTTCCTCACTCGACATAGATAGGTACAGTGTGTCGCGGACTTTTTTGTAGATATTTATAAGATCTACAATTAATTAGAACATTTTATGGTTCTATCTTTTATAGTTTAGGCAGCGTACGCAAAATAAGTAACTTTTCTTGTTTAATTTTTACACCTTGTGTCCGAAAATCTCAAATATCTTACGGAACCCTATTTTTTTCCAAAATAAAATTTAGCCTATGTTACTCGTGGATAATGTAGCTTTCGAATGATGAAAGAATTTTTTAAAACGGTCCAGTAGTTTTTGAGCCTATTCATTACAACCAAACAAACATACAAACAAAGTTTTCCTCTTTATAATATTAGTGTAGATTACTTACCCATTTATTTTCTGTGTAGGTTTGTACAAACACTTTTACATGTCAATTATATTTTTTTAAACTACGAGTACATAGGTCGGCGTTTTCTATCTGACTACTCTGAGAAGAAACGCCGAAACAAACTCAGAGGTCACAGTCTCTTTTAAAGTCCAGCCAAAATTTTGGTCAGATCGTGTGAAGACCATGTAGACCCAGTTCGGTAACAGTAACAACACGCGAGAATCAAATGAATATTTTGTAACCTTGTTTATACACACTTGGACACTCACCTTGTATAAACAACTAACACTGCTACTTCGGCTTCGTCTACGTAGATTTCGATTTTCACCATCACATTTGGTGATGTTTAGTTCTAACCGTCATTTCTCGGATTCGGATCGAATCTTTGGATTTTTTAAGTACGAGTGTAGCGCACTAACAAAAAATGAACACAAAAAATTTTTTCTTAGTGGGTTGCATGCATCACAAAAGGAGCCTCCAAACAAGTTTCCAGCTTCAGTGGTTCGTGGTCTGCGTTGTTGAATCAGTTATGTTGTTAGTCTGGTCACTGGTCACTTGTGTTTATACCTTATAAAATAGCAGCTTACTTTCGAAATTGAAAACACAATTTAAATATCAAGTGGTAGCTACTATACTAAAATTTGAGTATTTTATATATAGCCTATCACTCCACGCAGTTTGTTATCGCGCAGCTCTTATCGCGATAATTGCTACGGTGAAGCTACTCGTGACTTTCACTTCTCTACGTGTCACATAACATAAACTGCCTATCTGACCTCCACAACCCAGTTACTGGGTATTACGATACCCCTTGGTAAGACTGGTTGTCAGACTTTCGGGCTTCTCACTACCCGTAACGACTGTCAAAGATCCACGAATGACAGCCGGGACCAACGGCTTAGGGTCATAGCACACGTATCAAACCGAAAAGGGATCGGCACCGAATCAACTCGCGCCATTCAGTATTCTTTGTATGAAACTCCCTACTGCAACGCACACTAATCGGAATCGTAACGTAATCGCCTCGCCTCGGGACAAGCTCACGAACCGCGGTGCGGTGCATTACGGCTTGTCGTCCCCGCGCTTACGGCTCGTCGTCCCCGCGCAATCGCATACGTCTCTCAGTACCCGAGCTTACGTCTTTTCGTCCACCCTTGTTCCTCTCACCCCTCCGGCTTGCCTCTTACACCATCAACCAGCGGTCGGCGAGCCGTAAGCGCGGCGTCACCTAGCCGCAGCCGAGTCGACGTATCGGAGCTTCTGATCTGCTTTACTTACGTGCTTAGATACGTTAGGTTGACGCCTATTTGACGGCGAGGCGGATGGCTATACGATGCCGATCCCTTTCCAATTTGATACGTGTACCTTTAACGTGCTTTCCAAGGCACGGAGGGGTCTCGGTATGTAAAGATGGTCATCCATCCACAGACCAACCGTGGCAAGCGTAGCTTAACCTGGTCGATCGACCTGTGCGGCTGTTATTATTTTGCCACGGGCCCCTCCCGACTGCAACTAAGATACAAAAAACAGAAGAAAAAAACCTTTTTGAAATAACCTTAAGGGTAAGCGCTAAGGTAGCCTGCGAAATTCAAATTTCCTTAGGTTTTTTAAAATTTGCTGGTCAGTATTAAGTTGTACGTTGATTAATATATGAATCGCGGTCGTAAGAAATATGTGTTTATAGAATTATAATCATTAAAGTCATCAACACAACTCTCTAAGACCACGTAAGTCCAAAGAATGATGATTAATTTCATGAAACAGTTATTCTTTGGACTTACGTGGTCTTAGAGAGTTGTGTTGATGACTTTAATGATTATAATTCTGTAAACACATATTTCTTACGGCCGCGATTCATATATTAATCAACGTACAACTTAATACTGACCAGCAAATTCCAAAAAACCTAAAAAAAATTGAATTTCGCGGGCTACCCTGGCGCATTCGCCTTAATAACTAAGTTAAGTATAACCCTTATTCAAACGCGAGCCTGTGGAGGAGTTGACAAAAAACTAAGATACGTTCCTGGGTAATTTTGGGTCGTAAATTTCAAAAATACATACAAAAGAGGGGTTAGTGGGGGGGGAAGTACCCTTTTTTTGGTGGGAAGTATATATCCCGTCGTCTGTTCTCTCTTGTAAAAAAAGTTGGAAAGGTGGGAACTATAGCTCCCAGTGTCCAGTATGACATCAATATTTTAAAACACTAGCTAATTGCCCTGGCTCCACTTGTGAAACTAGTTGTCTAATTATCTGATCATGAAATAACGAATAATAACTAATAAGTTGCATATATCAAGTTTTTTAGACACGCCGATAAAATCGCGATTTTCTTACGTTTTTTGCCATTTTATAGGCGATTTTATATATAGAATTTTCGAATGTGGTGTGCACACTGGGATGATATCTTCCCACTTAGAGACTCAATTTCAATCGACTCTACCAAGATATAAACGAAAGATTCTGGGCATATTTTACGTTTCACGCAACCGTAATATAGTGTAGTTTACATATCTAAAACTCAAATCTGCTTACCTCATTTTTTTTCAGGACTACACAAAAAACTAAAAAATAACGGTCGTTTTCGGCGGCAAAATCACGTCAACTGACTTTGACGTGTGTTTACCATGACATGCAATAATTCTCTGAAAAGTGTTGGCATTAAAAAAGGTTCTCTGTAATGTTAAGATTGCGTAGATAAATATTACATTGCATTAGGTTTATGCATATAAAAATAAAACACGATTTACTTCAATCTGAGATGTGGGAAGTATAGCTCCCAGCGTTTTAATAAATTCCAAAAAACCTAAAAAAAATTGAATTTCGCGGGCTACCCTGGCGCATTCGCCTTAATAACTGTTAAGTATAACTAAGTAATGAGGGTTTTCGTGAAAATTTACGACACCAGTTGGCACCACTGTGACAAGAGGTCTTCCAATATAAAATATATGATGACGTTCATCATTCGATTCATTCATTCGTTCATCATTCAGTCATGACTATAAGTTCCTTGGTCATGACTAAAGAAAATATAGGCTCTTTGACAGATGCCTGACGTGTCAGTGCTGCCACCTAGCGAACGTCATTTCAGAAAACCCTCATTGTGAGTTGGCTCCAATCAAGCAAATTAATTAATTACGTAAAGCGTGATGCGCGGTGGCGGCGCGGTGTGACACGCCCCTTCGCCGGAAAATGCCGAGCGTTCACGAAGTTAATGCCAGCGAGACAGCAAACCGAACGGGCATACACGTAAGGGCATTGTACCTTATATTACTTTTTGGTACACACCGTTGCGAGTGGTCGTGCGGAGAGAATGTTAATGTTTATCGCTGGAGATTTTACGTTGCATTGATAGCTTGATTTGGTTATTTCTTTAAATTTAAGGTAATTTAGGGTGAAGACAAACAAGAGATTTTTATGTGTCATTTCGGTGGGATTTTTTTATTTCAATGCTATCTACATATTTTTAGTGACAAATAAAACTTTAGCTTATTTTATAACATTGTGCGTGAGTGGACATCAAATTTCATCAAAACTTACATAAATATTTAAGGATGAATTTTTAAGAGTCCACTGAAATGAAAAGTGTCTACCGAAATGATAAAAATAACCACCGAAATGATAAACTGTGCACCGGAATGAAATAAATGCACCGAAATGATACAGCTAAGAACAACCGTGCCGGGCAGCCAGGGTTCCGTACTTTGTTAGGTTTGATTTCCACAAATTTTAGATAAATACTGAGACAGGACAGTACCACAGTTATTTTAATATCATATCATTCTTTGAGGTTACAATAACCTCAAAGAATGATATTAATGTAATGTTTATTAATGTATTATATATCTTAAACACAAATAAATATTACACAACAAATACACCTGAATAATCTAATCTACATTCTAGGTAAAAGTACATTACAAAACTATGACTTTGTATTTGACACAAGGATCTCTAAAACTTTATGGTTTTACGAATCTAGCACGAGTTATAACAGTCACCGACATGAAACTATTTTTGTCCCCCATATCACTGAAATTATGAACTTACTTTTTTGGCGGGAAACCGCAAGACGTTGGGACCGATGTTTTTGCGCCGAGAGCTTGAGCCGGACAGCTGATTTGAGTATTCCCCCTTTACTTTTAAGGAGACAGTATTTAGCCTTTAAATATTGTTTAAAAATAATGTCATGGTTAAACAATATGGCAGTTAGTTTGATTGCGGATTTGAGTGCCCTTTGTAATATTAAATATTGGGAAAACAAAAAAGTACCCTTATTAGTTAAAATATATAATGATGTAAAGCACATAGATGTTCTTTCAACAGATATTCATAAAATGTACTTTACAAACTTGGACAACTGCTATTGAGACTAAAAATGTAATTAATGTTGATCTAGAATGTGTAAAGAAACCCAAGTCAAATTATAATACAAATTTATTAGTGTTCGATGTTTTAGCTGAATTAAATTCTATGTACTGTAACCGGCACAAAATTTTTACAGATGGTTCAAAGGGTACTTCCGGTCAAGGTTCAGGAATATTTGACCAAAGCTTAGGAACTAATCTTTGTTTTAAAGTAAACTGTAATGTATCAATAATGACACTGGAACGCATTGCAATTTATCAAGCGATCTTTTATAGCCGAAATCAGAATTTAAAAAGAGTCGTTATTCTTTCAGACAGTAAAAGCGCACTACAGCATATTGCTCGATGCGCCTCTGGTTTCAGAGGTGCATCGATAGCCTATGATATTCTTGAAAACATTATTTTATTATTTAAAAATAATATAGAAATTAAGTTGCAATGGGTTCCAGCTCACATTGGACTACGTGGGAATGAGGAAGCTGACCGATTGTCTAAGTTAGCAGCAGTAGAGGGTACAGCAATTGACTACTTGCCTGATTATTGGGAATACATATCTAAATATAAAGTAATTTGTTATAAATCCTGGAAACAACACTTTGATAGTATCAGTCAGCAAAATGGTATATGGTATAGGAGCATACAAGGCGAGCCTTCTCGTGTACACTTGCGTTTCACGTCGATCAACTTAGTAGGTGTTATGTTAAATTAATTTTAAGACTTCGCTCTGGACACTATCCATCAGCAAAGTTTGCATTCCTTATGAAAAAAACTGATTCACCGAATTGCAGAGATTGTAATCAGATTGAGGATGTGCAGCATTTGTTGATGGATTGTGTCCGCAACAGGCGCGAGAGGGAGTTACTTCTGAAAGAATTAGACTTAAATAGGCTTAACGTGGGATTAATACAATCAATTTTATCCCAACCAAATTCAGAAGGTGCCAAAAAGTTATGTCATTTAATAACAGTCCTTCATCGGTGACTTCTATCTTTTATCACAAACTGTTTCATAGATTCTTGAACTGTTTAGTATAAGCTTATGTGTTAAAATTATTATAAAATAATGTTATTATTATAAGTGTTAATGCTACAGCAGTGGTAAAAGGCACGATGGGGTTCTGTTTAGAGAAAAACCCCAAAACAAATAAAGAGAAAAAAAAAAACTGGGTAGCTTAGCTCGTGATGTGTCCCGTGCTCGCGCTACGGGTTAGGCGTCCTACCTCATAGCTTACAACTGGGTAGCTTAGCTCGTGATGTGTCCCGTGCTCGCGCTACGAGTATAAATTTCACAGTGTTCAATTCCATCGTGACTCGGATCGGTTTTCATTCTATCGGCTACAATTGAAATGCCCAAAATAATTTATAGATATTACGAAATATAATCAATTCTCATCAAGGTTCGGTTAGGCATTTTTCGTAGGAAAAATAGAATATCTTTCGTTTAGTCGTTTAGTAAACGTTTCAAATAGCATCAGATTCAGTCGAGCAGAATGCAATACCTACATTCATACTTACGCCTTATATGGGACCGATGTTGTGCACACTCAACTGGTTCACGTTACGCTAAACTCATTATAATTATTCTATCTAGGTACATTATTTCGCTTGACCCAGACGCAAAAAACGCAAGTTTTAGGAGGAATAAAAGTATATGATCGACTATAATAAACAAAATCAAAAAATTATATGATATTCTTCAGGATATATGCTAGGTAGATAGTGTGTTGAAAACATAGTACAACTAATTTAATACCTACTATAGAAAAAAATCATGAAAATACCTCTAATAAAAACATTACGCAAAAATAAAACAAAACTTACACAATAACCTTACAACAACCCAAACAAACCTGTGTGTTACAAACTTACTACCTACTTTACAATAAAAACCATACTAATATACATATGATTTTTTGTCAGATTATTCTACAAGCAACATAGGTACTAAAACACTAGTGTTTTAATTTTTAGTTCAAACAATAAATTTTATATTTTTGTAAAGAGATAATTGTTCATATTTTGCAATAAATTACCAGCGTTGTGTCATCGCGCTTCTCTTTCTTTTCTATGCAGTTTGACAGTGACCGCGGTTTAGGTCATGTAAGTCCCTTAAGTCGTATATTTCATTAGTGCCAAAGCAGGTAAAATAAACATCGGGCACGTATGGCCGATATAACAAAAATACTGTCTTCCCTCTGTATAATAATTATGTTTACTGAAGTCAGTTAGTCAGTTCAGCCTTTTAGTTGAGCGTATGGCCGATATAACAAAATTACTGTCTTCCCTGTGTATAATATGTTTACTGAAGTCAGTTAGTCAGTTCAGCCTTTTAGTTGAGTCAAAACTGTGAGTGTGTTCAGACATCTTTGAACTTCATTCTGAAAGCGGGAGTTTCCCTCAGAAGTGTTGGTTTCAGTTAACTAGATGGTGCTAGCTACGTACGCTGCACGAGAGTTATCTCCGTTCTAGTATTATGTACCTCTTATAGTATGAGCTCTTTTATGAATGGGTAAATTGTGTAACACTCGTGAGTAATATTTAGCGGTAGTTCTCGTCAATGACTACTGCTCGTTTATTTGCAATGTATAATTTATTACATTGTCATGTTGACATGCGCGCCACCTGTGGTCGCGGGCGGCGTGCGCGCGGGGCCCGGCAGAGGGCGCGCGCGCGACAAGCGATGCCGCGGGGCATTGATTGCGCGGCTGTCGCGCGAGCTCGCCCGAGAGTGCCGCTGCCAGTATTTTACTATTTATTCGCCGCGCGAGCCGCGGGCCGGAGGTCGGTCGTGACTGGAGACGAGCGTGCGGGGCCGGTCTCCCCGTCGAGTGTTGTTGTATCGAGTCTGTAACCGGTGTTATAAGTGACTATTATGAGCGACAGGGATAGATCGTCGCCTTCCCTCACGGACACTCCGCTGAAGACATACATCGGCCGGCACGACGACGACTACCCTCTCATAAACGGAAACGGTGAGTGCTTCCTTAGTTATAGTCCCGAGGGTTCGAGAGCCGCGCCGCGCGGCGCGCGGCCGCAGTGCAGCGGGCTGGGCGCGCGTCACGCGCTCGAAGCGCGCGCGTGCTGGGCTGGGCGCGCCGCGTGCCCGCGCGCTGGGGCACTGGGTCAGCGGTGTCGCTCGGCGTGCCCACTGCTCGTTGCCCGCTTCTCGGCTGGCTGCGGATCTCTGCACACGATAAGCTTTGCCGCATTGAAGCTTCCGCCGTTCGATCGACCCGCGCCCCTGTGGCCCCTTCCCGAAAAGCGTAAACTTACCTATAGCACGCGGTAGCTACGTCGCTGAGCAATCACAACGGAATCGGAAGCGTTCCGACGGCTTCGGGCCGCCTGGTCAGGGTTCGAAAAGGCTCGCTCGCGCGCGCGGTGCTCATGTGCTGGAGGCCTGGAGGGTCGTGCTGAGTGCGGAGGTGCCGCGGAGCGGTCGCCAGCTGGCGCGGATCGATACCGTGACCTTAGCTCTGACAGCCGAATGTTGGGAAGGGTGGTGTCGCGAGATACCCGCGAGGAGCACACTGCGACACTTCCGCACACCGGAGCATGTTGTGAGCCGAGTCATCCGAGATACGAGATAGTGACATATAGGTACACAGTACAGCGCCGAGAGGAACTGAGGAAATATAAGTATCGGTGCGAAACATTTCGGTGTCAGCTGATATTACAATTTTAAAAATTAAACGCAGAATTTCGGCTGCGTGAGTGTTCGATTAGTCAAATAGAATCACTAGCTAAAACTTATTGTAAACAGAGCTGAAAATATCGAGCACAATTTTATTGAATTAGCCTTCAGTAGGTGGATTCGGTAGCCTTTTTTGTGTTTATATTAGTAGGCATAGGTTTTGTAATTCATGTTTAAGGACAACGACATTGTTTTTGACTCAGAATTGCTTCTGCGAAATATTTTCCTGCTAATACGAATGCCTGCTAAACTTGTATGTTAGGTAGGTACTTTTTATATTTGAAAGATCTGAACGACTGTGTACAACATGCCAGTTATTTCTACTACCTACTCGAAATATCAAATTACTACGCTGGTTAACAAAATAAACAGTAACGGCTAAAACACTTAAGAATATTATGGAGTTCCCGACCGATAGAGCGGACTGTATTAGGTAGACTGTTCAGTGGTGATGGGCGAGCGCTGCTTACCCTGCCGCGGCGCGGCGCGGCGCTGTGGTACATCTACATCTCATGTGAGAGCGCCTAAGGCTCGCGATATGAATAGCTGCGTGCGCGGCGCGAGGGCGTGCGGCCGAACACTGACCTTGACCGATATACATTATGATTGTATATGACGACAAGATTGTTCATTTTCTCGATTCATTAAACGAATATATGGAAATATGTATAAGCCAGAAACATAACACTTGTGACGATAATCACCCCGCTGATAAACTAAGGTCAACATCACACCTGGATGTGTAATGCTGTATCTGTAATCACGGCGGCGCCTGTCAACAGCCACTTCAAACTGCTCACGTCGCGCCAAATTGACGATAAATACTCCCTCATGCGCGCTGACACTATACTACTACATTAATCACATGAATGGTTCATCGTTTTTGTAGGATTGTATGAATATGTACCTAATAGCAGATGAACCAGGAATATGATTAATTGGCCAAGTTTTTAGAAGAGTTTAGACCAACAGAAGACGAGAGCAAGGCAGCGCAACAGTGGCGCGACAGCGGCGCGGCTCCGCCTCGTGGCCGGCCCTGTACCCGGGGCGTGCGTAGTAATTACTGGCGCTTATCTCCGCGCCTTACTGATAACCGTGCGATGTGCCACTACGACACTCTTCTGATGTGATCACAAACATAGATAACGTCATACTACGCAAAAAATGTTTCTAGGTACCTATTTAGTTACTTCTTGTGAGACGGGTAATGGTTTGTGTAGTCAATGTAGAGATGTAGAGGGGCTCAGTGCTACGAAGAAATGGCAGAAGCCGCTGAGCTGCAGGCGCAGGGTGGAGGTTAGCGCTGAGCTGCAGGCGCAGGATGGTGGCCAGCGCTGAGCTGCAGGCGCAGGATGGTGGCCAGCGCTGAGCTGCAGGCGCAGGATGGTGGCCAGCGCTGAGCTGCAGGCGCAGGATGGTGGCCAGCGCTGAGCTGCAGGCGCAGGATGGTGGCCAGCGCTGAGCTGCAGGCGCAGGATGGTGGCCAGCGCTGAGCTGCAGGCGCAGGATGGTGGCCAGCGCTGAGCTGCAGGCGCAGGATGGTGGCCAGCGCTGAGCTGCAGGCGCAGGATGGTGGCCAGCGCTGAGCTGCAGGCGCAGGATGGTGGCCAGCGCTGAGCTGCAGGCGCAGGATGGTGGCCAGCGCTGAGCTGCAGGCGCAGGATGGTGGCCAGCGCTGAGCTGCAGGCGCAGGATGGTGGCCAGCGCTGAGCTGCAGGCGCAGGATGGTGGCCAGCGCTGAGCTGCAGGCGCAGGATGGTGGCCAGCGCTGAGCTGCAGGCGCAGGATGGTGGCCAGCGCTGAGCTGCAGGCGCAGGATGGTGGCCAGCGCTGAGCTGCAGGCGCAGGATGGTAGCCAGCGCTGAGCTGCAGGCGCAGGATGGTGGCCAGCGCTGAGCTGCAGGCGCAGGATGGTGGCCAGCGCTGAGCTGCAGGCGCAGGGTGGAGGTTAGCGCTGAGCTGCAGGCGCAGGATGGTGGCCAGCGCTGAGCTGCAGGCGCAGGATGGTGGCCAGCGCTGAGCTGCAGGCGCAGGATGGTGGCCAGCGCTGAGCTGCAGGCGCAGGATGGTGGCCAGCGCTGAGCTGCAGGCGCAGGATGGTGGCCAGCGCTGAGCTGCAGGCGCAGGATGGTAGCCAGCGCTGAGCTGCAGGCACAGGATGGAGGCCAGTGGTCATGGCTTAGAGGCGCACACTCCGCGGTTACTACTATTTCTATTTCGACTAAAGTATCTACTGACTCAACAACTGAACTGAGCTTATAACCTGCACAAGACACAAAACTAAAAATTAGGTGTTCCATTAAGTTAAAAACTGGATGACAAAGTGGGACCGGGAACTCACAAGTTGTTATAATAATAATTATAATACATAATTTATTTCAGATTCAAGTAAAATAGTACATCTATACTTATAATAAATCTGTAGAAGTGAAAATTCTGTACATTGAAAATATCAAAAAAATAAATGGCAGGGGGTGTTACT
Organism: Luperina nickerlii; assembly: GCA_963855955.1. Lineage (NCBI taxonomy): Eukaryota > Metazoa > Arthropoda > Insecta > Lepidoptera > Noctuidae > Luperina > Luperina nickerlii. The sequence continues at coordinate 28,931,210 of OY979662.1, forward strand.
ATACCGACACCGAACCCAAAAATGTGATTAAAAAAATTTTTGTCTGTCTGTCTGTCTGTCTGTTTGTTCAGGCATCACGCAAAAACTACCGGTTAGATTACGATGAAACTTGGTATAATTATTCTTTAATATCCTGGGCACCACACTGGGTACTTTTTATCCCGGAAAAGTATATACAAAAAAAAAACAAACTTAATTTTGCGGTTCGATCCCTAGACCCGATTACTGTACCAACCGCAAATAATAAGTTTGTCGTAGGTTACGTCACCCGCAGCGGAGTTCACTAAGGGGCGCTGCACACGGCTAAGATACTATAATATTTTATCTTAAGGCGAAAGCGCCAGGGTAGCCCGCAAAATTCAATTTTTTTAGGTTTTTTGGAATTTCCTGGTTAGTATTAAGTTGTAGGTTGATTAATATATGAATCGCGGCCGTAAGAAATATGTATTTACAGAATTCTAATCATTAAAGTCATCAACACAACTCTCTAAGACCACGTAAGTCCAAAGAATAACTGTTTCATGAAATCATCATTCTTTGGACTTACGTGGTCTTAGATAGTTGTGTTGATGACTTTAATGATTACAATTCTGTAAATACATATTTATTACGGCCGCGAATCATATTTTGATCGACGTACAACTTAATACTGACCAGCAAATTGCAAAAAACGTAAGAAAATTTGAATTTCGCGGGCTACCTTAGCGCTTCCCCCTTAAGATACAATATCGCTCGCCATACTATTCAATGGACACACGACGAAGATAATAAATAATATTTCATATTTTCGTATCTTAAGATGAATTTGAATGGAAAAAAAAATTGTATTTTTTTTTATTTCTCATTTTCTAATAGGGTGAATGAGGGGAGGGTGAAATTTCACGCGGACGAAGTCGCGGGCAGAAGCTAGTCATAAATAAAAACATATTATAAATAAGCCTATACTGACAAAAATTCGACAAGACATCTGTCTGAACTAGATAAATAAATATCTCTATCTCAGACAACAGCGCTCTTCCCTAAAAATATACATTTCAAAGCTTACAAGTTCAATTTGCTTTAATTATGTACAGACGCCAGCACATCAAGCTACTACAATCTGTCAATATTTTTTAATAGATTTTTAACTTTATCGCTAAAGCATAAGGTTTAAAGTTGATTGGGAAAATTTAACAGTTTCGGGTAGCTTGATGTGCTGGCGTCTGTACATAGGTATTTCCTTATTTTTAGATCAAGTAGTAGCAAATAAAATAAAAATACAAATAAAGTAAAATGAAATAAAGTGGAGTGGGGAGGGGACCTCCTTTTGTGTGGAATGTAAATGAGTGAGTGTGTGTAGGAGGGTGAGTATGTGAACGTAGTGTGGTACAATTAAAAGGTTTTCAGTTTCGTCATAGCTCAGCTTATGAATGTACTCAGACACTTCATTCTTACAACTTCCGCTATTTAAGGCAAGTTAATTCTATCAATCCTGCTATAAAGGTACGGGCCTAAGAAGCAGAAAAACCTATTAACGAATGGGTGTTTAAACATGGATCTGTCGGTACCGGGTATAGGTTTTCGTCGCCTGGATGGTTTAGCTGGTTTTTCAAAGTTCAAAGTTCTCTCGTATGCTGCTTCAAGACAATGTGCAGTATGAACAATTGGCGGACAAACAATTGGCGGACAGAGAGAACCTTACAGTTTTGGTAAAGATTATAGAGCTTGTAAAACACCTATCAAGTTATATCGCAACAAACAATATTATTTTATGTTTATGTTTGTTTGTTGCGATATCAGACAGAATCTAAAGCAGCAGTGGCAGTGAGCACACGCGAACATTTGTTGTGAAGTGTTGTCTGAAAGTTGCTGCATCTTTTAATCACACGCTCCTTCAGCAGTATTAGCTACTAGCTTTCCCGACTCACACGGTCCAGTCCAAATTTTAATAATTCATACATAAATCCCACAAAAAGGACAGGTTTCCCGAATTTGAAATTTTTTTCCAATTTCCGTTCTATCAAAACCTAATTCGAACATTTTAAAAGAAAAATACCTACCGAAATCGATCCAGCCGTTCTCAAGTCATGCGCGTAACAACAAACAGCATTTAATTTTTATTTATAATAGTGTAGCAGACGTTGGAACATTTTCAGTTCTACAACGCATTCTTCAATCAATCTCAGGTGTCGGTGGAGGACTTTGTTACCTATTTAGATTAGATTAGATTAACCGAACGAATCTCGCCAAGCGAGTCATATATTGTACACATACGACAGTTGCCACTAGTTCCCAGTGTAGCTAAACCCTAAATAATGTAAAATAGATAAAAGGTGTGATATTCAAATATGGGGATTTTATCGGTACGCCCTGCAGTACGAGTATGTCGGCCGGTTGGCCATATTGATATAGTGAGTTGGGCTGCCCGGCAAGCGGCCGGCGAGTACGTGGGCCGCAGGCGCCCCCGGCCCGCCTCCGGCAGTCCGGCACGCCGCCGCTGCCGCCGGCGAGGTGGACCTCAGGCGCCCCCGGCCCGCCTCCGGCAGTCCGGCCGCCGCCGGCTGCCACCGCGCACGATTTATATAAACTAGATTAGCCTCCAGCTCTAACCGGATCAACGCCGGGATCGGCTGAACGGATGATAGCCTTTTTAAACCCTCCGCGACTGACGAATTACGTCTCATGACTCGTAGGATAAATAAAAGGTCGATGCCTCATAACTTATGATGAGGCATAAAATGGCCTAATTTTACCTGAGTCCTATAATCACGTGCTATAAGAGCTGCTCGTACCTACTCGTATTTGGGTGTTTACCTTTAGTCGTGATGACGGTTTTATACCTTTCCGCAACTTTGTTGGGGTTGGCCTTTAGTCTAACAAGATGCAGCTGGTTACCAGGCTTTTCCTTTCTTAATAACAGTTCAGATGTAGGTACACGAGCAGATGCTTAGAGCACAATGACATAGTCGATGCTAAGTAGAGTCCGACCGAATTTTGTTAATGGCTCCTACAAACAGGCGCGACACGCGATATAATCGCGCGCGACACAAAGGCACCGCCCGTTGCGCGACTTGCGGTGCCTTTGTGTCGCGCGCCATTTTATCGCGTGTCGCGCCTGTTTGAAAGAGCCTTAACGCTTTTCGCCTGAAATATTCATACATGTTTAAATATTTCACGAATTTCCAGGCATTTGGGAGAGAATAAAATTATTGCCATTGAGAAAAGTACCTACGAGTAGGTACGTATACCTACAGTCTTGTGTGACTTTTATTTAGACGGTTAAATATATTGATTCAAAACTACATTTCTATTACTTTTTTACATAATATGAAAACCAAAAACAAATTTTCCTTATTAGATTTCGACTGAAAAAACTAATTCTAAATTGCGAGCTTGCGACAGCTCCCGCGCACAACTAGATCGTAGACCTAGCTCCCAACTAGCTAACCGAGCAACACTGATCAGTTCTGTCGGTTAGTTCTTCACCCAGAGGGAGGCGCTCAATGTCCGCATGTTTTTATTTATCGCATTGACGCTGATGGCCGACAAGTAAGAAGTGCGCGGTAATATTCCAACAAATAGGTACCTAAACAAAGTTAATTGCTCGTAAGTTAGTTCCTTGTAAACTGCGCGGAGATAATACGACTCCGGATAACACATTGAGATTTGACTTCAATGCCGAACAACAGATAGAAATACGACGCGCGGCGGTAATGAGCAGCGTGTTATTTGTGGACTTGGATAATGCGAGTGATAAGTGATAAGCGCACGGCGCGGCGCGGTGCGGCACACGCGCGCGCTTCACGGCGCGGCGCGCGCGTTCCTCACTTGTCTCGCTCTCCGAGTGACCCGACAGTAACTGCTTGTAACTAACGCTGGCCGCTTTTGGTTCCGTCGCTCATTTACATAGCGTTGCGTTTGTCATTTTGTTCTGTTGCTGGATTAGCATATTGTGTGGCGCGATACGTTCGAGAACTACTTACTTATTATTATACCAATAACATGTCACGCGCACCGGTGCACGCGATACACGAGTTGCGGTCAATTCTCCCGCGCTTCTCTAGCTATTCCCTTTACCTAGTTGGTCAGGTTTACTAGATGAGTAATTCGTCCAAGTACTTACATAGTAATGAAGTAACGCCATAGACACTGGTAGGGTGGCAGGCTGCGCATATCTTGCACGGGCCGGCCGGCGCCGGCGGCGGTGTGTGGCTGGCACACATTTAGCTCGGACATGCAGAGCGATTAACATACAGGTATCATTGCGGCAACTATTCCAGTGCTGATAATGGTTTGTACCGAGCTGCACATGCGACACTCGCTTCTGCCTGCCGGTAATGACCCCGAGCACCCGAGTGTCGTTGACGCGATGGCGGACTATAGCAAAAACTTTAGCTCTCCAACGAGTAATATTTGTGAGTGCCAGTCACGGTGCCAGTACTGCCAGTGACACCAGGTTGTGCTACAAAGGTTTTTGTGACGTTGCGTTGTTCATTTTTAACCGACTTTAAAAAAAGGAGGGGGTTCTTTAATGTATGTTCAGTGACGGATTTGCAAAAATTCTCTCATTTTTTAATGGATAAGGTATGATATGCCTCAGGGGTGCTCCCATATAAATTTTATTAACTTTACTTATGTAGTTTTTGAGTTAGCTTCAATAATAAGATTATTTTTCACTTAGTTTATATTGATGGTATTTTAAATAGCTTCCTGTGACTGATATTTACATAACAAGAAGTGTCATTATGAATTTATGTGGGGTAGATACAACTAAAAAGAAAAAAATAAAGACTATTTTACAAAAAAAAACCGACTTCCAAAAAAAAACACTACACAGTAATATTTTTTTTAAGTTCCTTTTTGAATTATGTCACATTTTGTGTAGCTCGCAGGCAGGCGAACACTCACTACAAGCAACGGATCGGTCACGAAGTGGGGCCCACAAAATGAAATAGTTATTAAAACTTTTACACACCTATTTTTGTAACCTTCAAGATACCATGGTGTGTCGTGAATGTTGTTCTTGAATCCAAGATAAGAAAATCTACGTAACATCGCATGGAGAGTCTCACTCTTGAAGTCTTGACTTCTTGCTACCATTACCTACTAACTTGGATATTATATTAAATATTCCTTTTGAATCTTATTAATAACCGAAATGTGAGTAGATTTACTAAATATATTCCTATGACCAGCTGTACGACTTCATTAGGGGTAGTGGTGCTGGCTCCAAATATAAAGACTGGATATGTTTGGGGTTTATCTATTGGGAAGGTTACATGAGTGGATGACGTCCACTTCGTCATTTCATGTTACAATAACATTCGCTAAACCTATAAACAACAAGTCATGCTGTCTCAAATAAGTTTGGAAATAAGAAATAATTAAACTTTTAATTCACTCGTATTATGTTGATAAAGAAACTACGAATGTATGATAGTAAAATAGAACTTAGGTACCATTATGAAACCCCTGCTTCGAACTCAGTCGATGTCGTCTTCAAGTAGTTCAAAACTAGTATAAGTTCCAGAACGTCGCTCCGGGAGCGTGACGGTCGGTGATACCGCGCCCGCGCCGCCGCCGGAGCCGGCGAACTTTCGTAAAAACGTTTAAAGTATTCGCTCGGCGATTGGATTTTTTGTGAGGAAGTATTCCGGAACTGCGGAGCGTTCGGAGCGCAGTGTAGTGAGGCCTCTGGCGGCTGAATGCGGCCCCTTCTATACAAACGCTCGCTTTTTGCCCGAATGGCTATGACATTAGAATAATGCGATGCTCTGGTTCTTGCAGATCCCTAGAGTAAACGCCGATAGAGAGAAGTATAAGAAGATGAAGAACTGAAAAATAACAATTACGGAAAGACACCGTATATTTAAAGAGTTACCATTAATTAAAGAGATGCAGAGAGCTGAAGTAGCAAATGTTTTAATTTCACCCGCTCAGGACTTATCCACTTGTAAATAATTCAGTGATATGATAACGCTTAGCGGATATTATACATATAATGTTTAATGACGACTGAACAGTTCAGCACGAGTGTTGTAACATGGCCTCGTGAACGAGTGAACGAAGCAACTAATTCAACAAGTAACTACACTTAACAGTGGCTGAATTAAAGTTAACGAGTGTGTGGTGTGACTGAACTGTAGCCGTCCAGACTGTGTGTGTTGGGGGTGGAGACGACGTGAACAGCTCATGATGGAGCACGTGCTCACGCGCCGCATTCCGCGCACCTCCCGGCACACTCGAACCTTTCTCAGCGACGCTTGCCCCCGACAGATTAGCTTTGACTCCGACAGCTTCAGAAAAGCCATTTGTTTCCAACTCGTTTCAATTCCGACTCAGTAAAGGACGAATTCATACAGTACTCAAACTTCTGGAGCACTTGAACGCTTTCACCTCAATATTCATAAACTTTGCTATCCTTTAGAAAACCGGCTTTGAAAATTTGATTTCCGATGAAACCTGGAAAACAAAATTAGGTACACAGTAGCATCGACGCTCACTCACTCGCCGCACTGCACTTGGTGAGCATGCCGCTACTACTAGTGTCTGAGCGAAGGTCAACTTGTGGAGGCCAGCCAAAGACGAAGGTCGACTTGTGAAGGCCAGCCAAAGACGAAGATCAACTTGTGAAGGCCAGCCAAAGACGAAGGTCGACTTGTGAAGGCCAGCCAAAGACGAAGGTCGACTTGTGAAGGCCAGCCAAAGACGAAGGTCGACAATTTTTTTATCCTTCTTCATACGGGTAAAGTAACACCGATAAGTAACTAATATGTATTTATTATACATTTATAACACAAGTAGCTGGCTATTTCGAAAGGCATAATAAACCATTTCAAGTTAGGCTTGAAATGATTTATTGATCCTTAAAACTGGGAAAACGAGAATGGTCCTAGAACTTTCACAGTTTCAAGATTTAAAAATAAACATCCAGCGCTGTTCTAAATACACGCAGTGTTTTCACAAATTGTGAAAGTTTCGAATTCTATCTCAATATTAGTTTGGTTGCCAATACAAATATTTGATGTGGACGAAACAAACTGTATATTCCTGGTGTTCGTATGTTGTGCGGTCGAGTTGGTGCCGTTAGGGATCACAATATCGGCGGCCGGCTCTTGGATTGTTTGTGGACGAAACGTAACGTTCAGTCGTATTACATAGCTCGGCAAGTCGGGATTACTACAGACACCCCCCGATCAAGAAGATCGCCTTTATCACCATCCCTCCTTTACAATATACTCGCAAAATCCATGACATTCTTCACACTCACAGCTTGATTTCATGTGAAATTCAAAGCGTGCTCGATTGCTGCGGCATTATGTCTACGGATTGTGATTGGGGCACAACTTCCTATTAACTTAGTCCAAGTTAAACTTGAAGGTGCGTGTTTTAGCGTCAGTGCGAAATGCCCATCAACGACACGCCACTGCCATGCCGCGCCGAACTGATAAAAATAAATGGTTTACTTTATAAAGGATGGCGGCAATATTACTTGTATCGACATACTCGCACATGGAGCGGAAGTGAAAAAGTTTTCTCAGGTTACATACGAGTGCAATACGATGTGTCCTTAATATCACACTGAGCACTTGGGCTCGCCACTCGCGGTGACTGTGACTCGGTCTGCATTTCGCTTCTTGAATGATATCTCTAAACAAATCTCTTCGAGTAGGTGTTCGTTAGTTACTGAGTTGGCGCGGCTTCGCACCTGACACCCTAAATATTTTATCATTGTTAGTGATTTCTAAAACCAAAGCACTTGCACTGTTCCTTTGTGAAATGGTCGCGGATATTGTTGAATTCGATTCATGATTATTAAATGAATTATTAATTTATGCTGTGACTGAGGTAGCTGCTATAATATTCTGTAATTTGGTTTATTCTTTCATAGGTGGAACTATTTCCCGATGATTGTTATGCAATTCTTCATTCTTGTCAGTTTGTCCGTCCATGTTAGAGGTTATGTAGGTAAGCCATTGTTTCATTCCTGATATTTGACTCTGGCTGCCTGATCTTCTCGATCCTGCCGGTCGATTCTGTAAAAATCTCACCGTGAAAATTTAGGTGAAGTGAGTTTATTTTTGCTAGGAATTGACACTATTGACAGCTCACTCCACGCTCACTTCACCTAAGTTTTTTAGATGGTTACAGAATCGCACTGCTGCTTCGCAACAAGTTTGAGCACTCTCGTTCCGAATTCATTTGTGTAGGTACTACTCCTTTATGCCCTTCTCTAATGTGGTTTTGAGCATAACTAGGAAAATAGCAGCGTCGCTTCATGTAATTGGTTGAGTTTTAGAACATATCCCTTTGCCAACATTTGTTATTTTGACGCTCTGCATCTTTGTGACTGTTAAATCTGCTGCTAAATGTTGCTTTTTGCTTATATCTCCGAAATTTGTTTTCTAACGATAATACAAATAGTGTTTGTAAGCAAGTGTATGTGAGCGCGTGAGTGTGAAGTAATAAGCGGTCGAGGTTCAAGGTGCGCAGCAGTGGTGTAGCCGCGCGCGCGCCGCTAACGGAAATAACCACACACAGTAGGCATACTTGTAATAAAGTGCTTTGGAGAACAAAATTAAGCAGTAAATATAGCATTGTTCAACAAATTGGCTTTAGAACCACATCTATACGGAGGCCGCGCGTTGTGGACCTCTTTATCATTTACATCAGTCAGAGAATGTAGTGAATCTTCTTAGGCTGCACGAGTGGTGATGACCTCGGTATACATGTCGGTATGTTTTGGTGTGGCGTGACGTCAAACGCATCGGCAGCGTGCGACGCGCGGCGTGGGTGTACGCAACGGTACGTTTCGCGCTGACCATATGTTCGGCGAGCGGGATTTACATATTCACGTGACGCGTACTACTGCTTATGACGGACTGTTTGAGAAACACTCCTCGGAGTGTGTACCACAGGCCACGCCTACTCAATAGCGATATAGAGATAAACAGATTAAAGTCAAATGTTTAAGTATTGCATTTATGTGTTTAAGTACAACAAGTACAGTCGACCGCAAGTCACTGTCAACACTTTGTTGACCTTGTGCTGACCTTGCGTAGTACGGAGTTCCAATATAATACGAGGCCAGCTTTAATTTGATGTCGGTAAAAGTAACGTGCGGCCTACTGTAGTACGTAATGTAGGTGCCAACCACACATTTATATACAACATGACATTCACTACTTCTAACATTCGGTAAAGCGAATCTAATGCATTTAGTTTTTTTCTCATTTAATACCAAATTATTTACACAAGCATAGCGTTATTTACGTCGTCTCAAGAGCAGTGTTTCGTAATTCACGCAATCAAACGCCTTGGATAGGTCGCAAAAAATGCCTACATCTTGTGCCTCTTCCCATGCGTTAAAGATATGTTTTAATAAGGTGACACCGGCGTCGGTTGTACAACGTCCTTTGGTGAAACCATACTGTTGATCGTGTAGGACGTTATTATGATAAAATGATTGAGCATTTGATTTAACATTACTTTTTCAAACACCTTGCTGAAAACTGGCAATACCGATACGGGTCTATAATTATTAGTGACCTTGCTGTCCCCAGATTTGAAAAGTGGAATAACCGTACTGAACTTCATTAAATCCGGGAAAACTCCTTGATCTACACATAAATTAAATATTAAAGCTAAATAGGGTGCAATTGTCTCAATAATGGATTGACAAACTTTAGTAGATATGCCCCACATATCTTCGGTGATTTTGATCTTAAGTTGCTTAAATGCCTTTATAATGACTACAGGGTTTATATGTTTAAATTTAAATTCCACAAGACAGGCATTCGATCTTAATAATTCAGTAGCTAGTGCGGGCGAGGAATTTAAAGTTTCTGTAGTTTTAATTGGGATATTGGTAAAGAAAGTTGCAAATTCCTGAGCAATATCGATGTTATCGCTAATGATACCGCGGGATGTGTCCAGTGTGTAATCAGTATTATGTTTTTTGTTCCTGTTCGTTTCATTGTTTATAATTTTCCAAACTGTCTTTATTTTATTGTCTGCTGATTTAACTTTGTTACTAATGAAAGAAGCTTTAGCTGCTTTGCAGATATTTTTAAAAGTTTTAGAATAAGTAGCAACATACTTATTAAAAGTATCCGTGTTAATATACGGCTTCAGGCCATACAGTTCAAATAATCTTTCCGTAGGTACTTTTCCTGATTCCTTTAGTTGCCCAGTCACTGAATAAAAACTTAGGGCAAATAGTTTTAGATTTCTTCTTAAAGGAATTATTGAACTCTGTTTGCACTAATGAAAAGAATTCTTCATACAAAATATTACCATTAGTCATACTTAGGCCCTGAGCATTTAACTTGCTAATTAAAGTGATATTAAACTTATTCAAATTACCCGATGTTATTGGTCTAGTTTGAATATGCACTTTTTGTGTTGGACTCAAAAGACACGGTTTGACTACTGTGATCAGAAGGGAAATAATTTACAATGGCTTTATCTAAATATTCGCAGCAACAAAAAACATTATCAATACATGTAGCAGTAGCCGTAGTTATTCGCGTTGGTTCCAAAAACACATTTTCCAGATTGAATAATTTAAAGAGGCTTCACAATCTACTGCTATTTGAATTATTTTCCAAAATATTAACACACCACAAACAATTACTGATTTGTTACCAATTGCAAGTTTTCTCAAGACATCTTCCATTACTGACTCAAATATAGAGTAGTTTTGATAGTTTGGAGGTCTGTGAACGCACACTACAAAATGCTTATCTAGCTCAACACAGGACACAACACAGATATGTTTGAAAGTAAAGTAAATACCCATTATGCGTCTAAGATCCCTACCGCAGCTAAAAAAAGAGCTGATGACCTTGAAACGCCAGAACAGATCTTCATAAATTGTAGCTAACAACCATCTCGATCACGTTATATTTCAAACAAAAAACCGCATCATAATCGGTCCATTCGTTTAGGAGCTACGATACACACAGACACGTCAAACTTATAACACCCCTCTTTTTGCGTCGGGGGTTTAAAAATGGGTTTGTTCCATTGAAATACTGCAAATAATAATTGATCACTCTTATAAATTATAAAGCTTTATATAGTATAATATGAAAAAGCAAGTACTTTTGCTTTAATTTTCAACTTTATTTGGTTAAGCGTAAAATAATTTTCAGTTTAAAAAAGGTGTATCGGTCATTACTCATCGTTTAAGTTATATCATAAACGAATATAATGTGTTTCAAAGTTAAACTTTGAAACACATTATATTGGTTTATGTCATAACTATCAAATTATCACTACTATCAGTTATAAAAATCAATTAAAACCATGCATACAAGTACATAACGACGTTCATTCAATTTCTGTCGTTCAATTTATCACGTCACTACCTTTTTTTGTCAGAAACTGGTATCCCTCCGACTGCCAAGTTACTGAATACAGTTCAAAGTCCAAGTGTTAGTCACACTTTGTATTGTGGAGGATTTTTTGCAGGTTGATCCCTGAGCCGGCTTGAGATAATTTATTTGCGAACAAAGTCCGGGGAAGAAGCTAAGTTACATAAAATATATTGATGATAAGATTTGTTTACCTACCTACCCTACTCAGTATAATTTGTAAAGCTGGTAACATCGAAGGGTGGCAATACTTCATTACTGTCCATTGTTAAAGGAGCCAAAAGAACAAATTCTGTGGAACAATAATGTATAATATTTTATTTGTATTTGGTTTTGTGGTCGAGTAGAGTGCATCAGTGGGCGTAAGCCAGTGCTCGATATCAAGGTTCAGTGATTCGGCTCTTATTTAAACGATTGAATGCGTTTAGCGAAGCGCGCGTTGTTCCACGATTATTGGCGACTCAGCGAGCTGACCGGGCGAGTCTGTGTGCAGGCTGTGCAGCGACACAGCGAGGTGACCGGGCGAGTCTGTGTGCAGGCTGTGCAGCGACACAGCGAGGTGACCGGGCGAGTCTGTGTGCAGGCTGTGCAGCGACACAGCGCGGTGACCGGGCGAGTCTGTGTCCAGGCTGTGCAGCGACACAGCGCGGTGACCGGGCGAGTCTGTGTGCAGGCTGTGCAGCGACATAGCGAGGTGACCGGGCGAGTCTGTGTCCAGGCTGTGCAGCGACACAGCGAGGTGACCGGGCGAGTCTGTGTGCAGGCTGTGCAGCGACACAGCGAGGTGACCGGGCGAGTCTGTGTGCAGGCTGTGCAGCGACACAGCGAGGTGACCGGGCGAGTCTGTGTCCAGGCTGTGCAACGACACAGCGAGGTGACCGGGCGAGTCTGTGTGCAGGCTGTGTAGCGACACAGCGAGGTGACCGGGCGAGTCTGTGTGCAGGCTGTGCAGCGACACAGCGAGGTGACCGGGCGAGTCTGTGTGCAGGCTGTGCAGTGACACAGCGAGGTGACCGGGCGAGTCTGTGTGCAGGCTGTGCAGCGACACAGCGAGGTGACCGAGCGAGTCTGTGTCCAGGCTGTGCAGCGACACAGCGAGGTGACCGGGCGAGTCTGTGTCCAGGCTGTGCAGCGACACAGCGAGGTGACCGGGCGAGTCTGTGTGCAGGCTGTGCAGCGACACAGCGCTGTGACCGGGCGAGTCTGTGTCCAGGCTGTGCAACGACTCAGCGAGGTGACCGGGCGAGTCGGTGTCCAGGCTTTGCGGCTTGCTTACAGACACAGCGAGCTGCTCGGGCGAGTCTGTATCCAGGCTGTGCGGCCTGCTTGCAGACACAGCGAGCTGCTCGGGTGAGTCTGTGTCCCGGCTATGTAGCCTGCTTGCAGACACAGCGAGCTGTCTGGGCGCGTCTGTGTCCAGGCTGTGCGGCCTGCTTGCAGACACAGCGAGCTGTCTGGGCGAGTCTGTGTCCAGGCTGTGTGGCCTGCTTGCAGACACAGCGAGCTGTCTGGGCGAGTCTGTGTCCAGGCTGTGTGGCCTGCTTGCAGACACAGCGAGCTGTCTGGGCGAGTCTGTGTCCAGGCTGTGCGGCCTGCTTGCAGACACAGCGACCTGTCTGGGCGAGTCTGTGTCCAGGCTGTGCGGCCTGCTTGCAGACTGTGCGTAGTTTGTTTATGCACTTAATTTGCAGTTATTGTGCATTCTGTATGAAGAATTTCAGTTTGTGCGCACATTTATCAAAATACTTCCTACACTTACCCCGACCCGGAAGACGAGCCCCAGGTATCAATTGTACATTGGTGTCACTGAGCCGCCGCCGCCGGTTGTATGCGTAGTGCACTCGGTGAACTAGTGATACAACGTTCAGTGCTAAAAATAGAAAATCTGATCTATCTATGACGGTGAAAACGATTTGGTACGTAACTACTTATAATCTCTATATTTACAGCAAAAAATTGTGGTAACTTTAAAATATTTAACTTAAATCAACCAACTAGTAAATGAAACAAAAATACTTGTATTTTTGTTACATAACGAGATATTGTATCAGCTGTGTTTATGTTGCACATAATATTATGTTGTAGACATTACGTATGTGACGACAAAGTTACGGAGCACGGTCAACAGACTACTTCCAGGAAATCTATGTTCATAGACACACTAACATAATAAACAAATTATGTTCGTGTAAATTGCGGGGTGAGACTGTGCCGGGCGCCAGCAATCGATGCTGATTGCCAGCAATCGCTCAACACACTGGACGTGCTCAAAGGGTTTCTAGGAACGTTGTCAAACACTAGTAATGGAGGCTAATGTAGGCTGATGTCAACTGTCAAAGAACACGCTCCGGGTCCGGGACACGGCCACAGTAAAGATATAACAGTACAGAAACTACGCACAAACATTCGAAACGGCACACGCACGCAGACGCGCGCATCTACGATCCCCTAAGCGATAGTCGCGGTGCTCTCAGCCACGGGTGCCGTGAACTGCCGTGTTGAAACGAGTAGTCGCGTAATACATTCATTCCTTGCGCCACGGCCCGTCCATCTTTTTAAAAATGCCTCGAGCGTATTGTGTATTATACGGCGGCTGCTAACATGTTTTTTATTTTTTTCGTCATATGTGTCGTTTACATCGTTAGATATAGTCAAAACCGTTAGTGAGGTCAAAATGTAAATCCAAGATGGCGGCTGTGAAATTTTTCAATTTATTTGTCATGGGTGTCGTTTTCTTAGTATTCGAGGGTGCTAAAGTCTACAGTGAGGTCAAAATGTAAATCCAAGAAGGAGGCTGCGAGAATTTTCAAATATTTCGTCATGAGTGTCGTTTTCATAGTGTTCGCTTCCCAACTATGTTGGCGTCGGCTTTCAGTCTAACCGGTTGCAGCTGAATACCAGTATTTTACATAGAGCGAGAGCTAGAGCCGATAGTGGGGTCAAAGTATAAATCCTAGATAGACGGTGCGCTCAATTGTTTTGTCATGGGTGTCGTTTTTCAATAAATTATTTAAAATTACGAAGAATAAAGATTTTTTAAAATATTGTTTTCTTTAATTACTATTTCACCCATTCTCGAGTTGAAACGGTAAGGTGCAGGGTTTAGGCATCGGTCGAGCGACGCGCATTTTGACTTCACTATCGGCTTTAGCACCTTCGAAAACTATGAAAACGACACCAATGACGAAAAATTTGAAAATTGTCGCAGCAAAATGATATTCACGATGAAAAATAAGAATTTTTCGCAGCCGCCATCTTGTATTAACGTTTTAGCCAGAAGGAGGGAAAGAAAACCAGCCAACTCCTAACCGCAAACCGCATTCAAAAACGTCGTTACAATAAAACACTTATCAATTTTACAGACATTAAGAGTGACAACCCTAACGCTCCAAGGGAACGTAGGTAATTATTTCAACAAATAGGCCTAGTTTCCATACTGTTCATATTTATAATGTGACACGGCTGTTGTTATTATAAATGAATCACTGGTTGCAGACTATCTCATTGCCTGTGAGTTAGCCACTACACTAAGACTGAGTGTTGTTAGCGAGGGCTCTCTACCAGGCCGCTGCGCGCTTGCACTTTCAATCCCATACTACAACTACATAAACGTTCTTTTTTTTTTATCGTGGAGAAATGCACTGCCACGGGGAGATAGCGCAGTTATGTGGGACTCTAACCCACTAAAACTCCACGGTGTCCTCCACTGCCGCTTACGACGGGAACACGGGCACGCGTTAGCACTCATCTGTGAACCCGCCGCGGCTGTCCGTTGCCGGACCCTCCTGTGGGGAGTACTCCCCATCACCGGCGTACCAGAACACGTAGCACGCCGTAACCACCCCACGGACCAAACCGGCACATGGGCGCCAGACAACCCCGTGTCTGGGCACCCTTGGTCCCCGTGCGACGGGTCAGGTCATTGGCCCCGCCGCTTGCCACATAAACGTTCTTCTCCTTAGAACCGCATTGCCACAGAATGAGAACATACCGGACGGAATATCTGTTAGTTCTTACATTGTAAGTAAGCTTGCAAACTCAAACTCAAAGCATTTACTCCAATTAAACCTTGTACAGGCACTTTTGTATTGTCAAAATTAAATAGTCTGTCAGTTAGTCAGATAGTTGAAGCTAGTTACCCATTCCAAAATGCAATCTCTATTGAGAAGAACGGCCATTTTTTTAATTTAACATTTCTATTTTTTAATGTGACTCAATTTATATCTGTATATTTAATGTTGCTATTAGTCCCTAATATATTAGTTTGCACACCCACTGAGATGTTATAATACAATGTACCATTTATTCCTGTAACACCTTTTTAACATGTATTATGCAAATAAATTATTTGGTTTGATTTGTTCATAAAACGTCATTGTGTACATCTATCTATGTCATATGTACGTGCCTAATTGCAATCATCTGCCCGCAGTTTTCAGCTTTTTGCATAAAGTGGTACTGAACTAGCGATGCCATTTTGTGTCACGTGGCGGTTTCTCAGGAATAATAAGCACACCCCAAGGGACGTTCGCCCCCCTCTACCCCCTCCGGAGGCCAGCGTGCTCAGCGCCGCACACCGACACACGTTGCGTCTGTGTGCGTGTACTCATCCCTGTCCTCATGACACGAATAACACTGTTTAGACAGTTCGCCAAACAATCAGTCCAATAGCAAATGGAAAACTGTACCATATTTCGTTTAATCGAGGAAATACAAAAGGAAAAAATGCGCTTAGCTAGTTACATCAAAAACGGAATGAAGATCCGGCGTTAGTACCAAGTCGAGACGCGCCGAGTAGAAAGCTATTCGAAATAGTCAAGGAATCGTAAATAATTGGATTATTTTAATTTTATTAAGTCGATTTGTTATTGGGTTCAGTACAAAGTGAAGTTAGCTCGCTTTACGAATACTTGTAGCGTCGCCGTCGGTACTGTAGCGCCACAGAGCAACTCTTGTAGTAGGAGCACCGCATACTCTATCGTGTACTGTTGGTGCTGAGCTTGCAGTGGGTGGCGGCAGTTCCATCTTTCTTTTTTCTTTTTTGGAAGGGCTGCTTCCCTTTTTCTTTTTAGTGTTTCTGACATTACGAACTTAATGTTTATTTTTATTTTATTCAATCAAGTTTTAATTGTTGAATACACACTTGTTGTTAAAACTACATGATTTAATTGAAATATATACTTTAAGGATGTGGGGGAGGCCTTTGCCCAGCAGTGGGACAACATAGGCTAGCAAAAAAAAACTTTAAGTTTGAGTTTCTCATGAGTAAATATCTCTTACTCGCGCCTTCATTCGCATAGAATCTTGACGTCACGTTCAGGGAACGGAGCCGATAATAATAATTGTGCAATGGATTTGTCGGACTCAGAACGATGGTGAAGATATTGTCGTCGTTGTCCAGTCTGTGCGTTGTCACTCAGCCTATCGGTCGGTCACACGGCATTATTTCGAATTTGTAATTATATTGTAGGAGAGAGTGGGCCTTCTGTAGGCGGCAGGCGGCACGGCTGCGGCAGCCCGGTGCCGGTTGTCGGTCGCCAGTCTCCGCACTCTCCGCCCTGAGACGCGCCGTCGCCACCATTCAGGGGATAGCCCCGCGACGTCTTCGCTCTATGTTTATTGACTTAATTTGTTATGTTCACTGGCTTTCATTATTTAGTAAAGTTTATTGATGTTAAGTTTATTCTGGAGTTTACGACGAATGCGCACGAGCGCACTCATGGCGTTCATTGAAAGCTAGGTAAACACTGAAAGAAGAACTATTTTAATTGAAAACATGACTCACCCACTCAGCAAGACTGAGTGCAAGGCTAACCTAGTGAATAGTACAGGCTAGCGAATAGCAGAGCAGACAGCTGGGCGCAGGCTCCGTTGCCGACGTCGCTACTCGCTAACGATGGGAAATTCCAAATTCCCAATCCTACGAGTATGTCCCGCGCACCGCGCACAGCCACTTGACGGAATACAAGTATGTCCTCGCACTGCCACTTGACGGAATACGAGTATGTCCCGCGCACCGCGCACAGTCACTTGACGGTATACGAGTATTTCCTGCGCACTGCCACTTGACGGTATACGAGTATGTCCCGCGCACAGCCACTTGACGGAATACGGGTATGTCCCGCGCACAGCCACTTGACGGAATACGAGTATGTCCTGCGCACAGCCACTTGACGGAATACGAGTATGTCCCGCGCACAGCCACTTGATGGAATACGAGTATGTCCCGCGCACTGCTACTTGAAGGAATACGAGTAAATCCCGCGCACAGCCACGTGTCCGAATACGAGTATGTCCCGCGCACCGCGCACAGTCACTTGACGGAATACGAGTATGTCCTCGCACAGCCACTTGACGGAATACGAGTATGTCCCGCGCACTGACACTTGACGGAATACGAATAAGTCCCGCGCATAGCCACTTGTCGAAATACGAGTACGTCCCGCGCACAGTCACTTGACGGGATATGAGTATGTCCTCGCACAGCCACTTGACGGAATACGAGTACTTATGTCCCGCGCACTGACACTTGACGGAATACGAATAAGTCCCGCACATAGCCACTTGTCGAAATACGAGTATGTCCCGCGCACAGCCACTTGACGGAATATGAGTATGTCCTTGCACAGCCACTTGACGGAATACGAGTATGTCGCGCGCACAGCCACTTGAAAGAATATGAGTATGTCCTCGCACAGCCACTTGACGGAATACGAGTATGTCCCGCACACAGCCACTTGACGGAATACGAGTATGTCCCGCGCACTGCGCAGTCACTTGACGGAATACGAGTATGTCCCACGCACCGCGCACAGTCACTTGACGGTATACGAGTATGTCCCGCGCACTGCCACTTGACGTAATACGAGTAAGTCCCCCGCACAGCCACTTGTCGGAATACGAGTATGTCCCGCGCACAGCCACTTGACGGAATACTTTATTTCCGCAGTAGGTTGAAGAGGCGCTATTTATTGCTCACATTTGTATTTCCTAGCATATATCGGAATAATATGAATTATGGTATTGTTGGTGGGTACTCTCTGTGTGACGACGGCCCACTGACCAAGTGCGGGGCAGCAGGGGACGGGCCCCGGGCGCCTGCCGTTACTCAGGCATTCGCATGCCGCCGGCCATCAGCGCCGTGTAGTACCTCCGACCAGCACCGGGCGGCTCAACAAACACAAACACGCGTACCTATCTTATGATTTCTTAATGAGCTTTAGAAAATTCCTCTTACGCCGACGTCTGTCGCATACCGTCGCCTCGGTCACGGGTACCAAGACGCTGACGATAAATGGACGAGTCCATATAAATCGGTACGCGACCGAATTTAGCGACCGACGTACGACTAATTCTAGATTTTTAGCACTTAATAGTGACTAGATGTGTTAAGGTCTCATACATGCAACCTTTTTGAAATCAAAAGATTTTTGTTTTCTGTAGAGTATAGAAATCGTTCTGTAGGGAACGTGTGGGTGAGAATAGAAAATATGAAATAGCTAGTCTTCAGGGGCGGGACTGGCAGGGTGGCAACCTAGCAAAGTGTCGATGTCTGCTTATACGAAAGCTGGGAACGTACGTAAATGCAATTAATAATGGAGTCCTAATTTATTTATAATAATAAGTAACCGTCTTAAGTTTCACCTTTAGTGTGGCGGCCGATGAAACGACAACAACGATTGTGCTTTATTTCAGTCAGATGTTCTATCACGACAAAAGTTAACTCAGTCACAGAACAGCTAGCTAAATAGTATTGACATTAAAATGCTCGTCGTTTTTTAAACTGCGTGCATTCGCATCTGCAACGCTTAATATAGATTGTATGCTATTGTATTTGTAGCAACGGAACTCGGCGACGGGCGACACGGCAGCGACACCGCGCGCCACCGCGCACCGCCTCGCTGGCCGAATGTGTCGTCAATCTATGATGGCAAACGATGAAGGCTACGCTTATCAACTATATTATTTCCAATCTGGTTACAAAGCGAATTCGTTTTTTGCAAACTTCATATTGACTTTCATATAAAAATGGAAAATAGGAAATCACATTCAACACCCAAGATGTGATCGGCAGTGATCACATCTTGCGTTTGTAGAACCAACTCGTTTTCTCATATCCGAATTATCCGAGGCTTGTCTCGATCAATCCTTTGAAACGTTAACAGCTCGGAACCTCCCAACCTGTCTGGAATAAGTAACGAACTGCTACAGTTTGCAAACTTCTGAAAGACAACAATCATTTCAAGTGGCTGCTCGTTACGTCTCTTATTAGATGAGGCTCGGTGCGTCGCGGTGCGGGCCGGTGCGGCGCGGCGCCTGCGGGCACCTCACGGCAGCAGCGGCCACTTCTTTTCTGTGAGCGATTTATTGCTAACATCGTTTGCGTCGTAACGAAGCCGGTTTTAGTTTGCTTGTTTTCCTTCGTTAGTGATAGTGCAATGTTTACTAACACTTTCTCATGAAGTCCTCTCCAACCTCTTAACATTTTCCCACGAAGTCCTCTCCAACTTCTTAACTTTTTATTTAATAACGTCTGCCTTCTTGTTTCTCTTCAAGAATGGCTTTTCGCTCCGTTTAATTAAAAATATTGTTCTTATTAACGAGCGCGGCTAGATACAAGTAAATAAAGAGAAGTCTTTTTAAGAATGTTTTGGCGTGCCCTCCTCACTTTAAGAATGTTTCTGTCGTGCACCCAAACCCTTTGAGAATGTTTCTGGCCTGTCCTGCACTTTAAGAATGTTTCTGGCGTGCCCTCCTCACTTTAATAATGTTCTGGTGTGCCCTCCACACTTTCAGAATGTTTCAGGCGTGCCCTCCACACTTTCTCCCCTCCCTAACATAACATCAGACTTGTTTTGCCGAAGGTTTAGGAAGGAGCTGTATAGTAAAGTATCCACCCATTTTGTCGGTTATCTGTACGTCCCGTCCCATGTAAATTCTACTCCACTCTTTTGTAAAAAAAACCGACCAAGTGCGAGTTCGACCACGTGCAATGAAGGGTTCCGTAGTTGAAATGAATTTATCCCAAGAACAAACCTAACATTGTAGTTGAAAATCATGTTCTCCACTACATTGCAACTGCAAATGTAAGTTCGCCGACTATTACTCGTAAACTTGTAAACCCTACATAGCTTTCCTTTTAACTTCGTTATACACATATACTATTACCGTAAACTTTTTCATATCGACGACGACGACACTTGACTCTAACAAAAATTAGCACTTTAAAGCTTAATATTTCATAAACGGATCCCTGAATCGAAAAATTTATTTTGACAAGCCCACAATATTTTTGAAAGACCTATCCAATGATACACAACAACATGGGGTAGACGAGAAAAAAAAATCATCCCCACTTCACGTGTAGCGGTAGATAACCTAACCTAACCTAAAAATTTTTTTTTAAGGTTATTTTTTTCCACTTTGTCGGCGTGCTTAATATGTGTATCCATGCCAAATTATAGCTTTCTAGTGCTAAGAGTCTATGAGCTAAGCTGCGGACGAACAGAGGGACATGGCGAAACTTAAGGGCTCCATGTTGACTACGGAAGCCTAAAAATGTACTTTTAATAGTTGCTAAAACTGAACATATTTCCATGTTTTTTTGCAACAAATTTAATTTGTCACCGAGACTGCGGATAATGATTGAATTGATAGTTCGTCACCGGAAGGCAGTGCGGCTTGCGCGCCGATGGTGAATCTGTCAGTCCATCCGTCAGACACTTTCCGTCTTATAACAAAACGAAATCTAACTTTTGTTCTTGCCTAAACCTTTGAGCCAGTATTTTTATTTTGAACTTTATTTCGATTTATGTAAAGATCTTATTACTAAAATGACAACTAAGCACCGAACTAAGCTGTAATTTTTATATAAAGAACTAAATTTCTATAACAGTTAGGTTCTTAATTCAATAACTGCCTCAGTGGTTTAGACCAGATCTAAAGAAAAACTTTGTTTTGTAATAAGGTGGAATGAATTTGTACTGACATGAAGTGAAAAACCGGGCAGAAATGCCCTTTTGCTGGTCCGGGAGGGCCGCGGGAGCACTTGCCTTGCGTCCACCCTGCTTGATGCACAAGTCACAACCGATAGATACCGTACACGTTTTACATACGTTTAAATCAAGTTTATAGTTGTAGTCCGCAAAGTGTAGTTGTAGTCCGCAAAGTGTGATTGTAGTCCGCATTGATTTAACGGCGACCGCCATTATCAAATCAATATCATTCTCATTCACTGCGCCGTAGGTCTCGTGGTTGTGATCAAGGTCCTGGGGTCAATTCCCATATCGTGTTATCATTGGGTTTTTAGTAACAGCCCGGATTTCGTAAATTGTTGCTATGAAACCTCCGTGCCTCGGAGAGACCTCGGGAACCTCGTAAATTCATTGGTCCTGATCATGGCCACCGCAGAAACTGTGGTAGGTTCGGAAGAAACGAAACACAAAATGAAAGATTGTAGAGAGGTGTCTACGGTGCGATGTTAAAAATAAACAAAAGATCGCTCATTATCTATAGTAAGATGTCTATTCTTTGTAGAGATGAGATAGAAGTGGACATGCTACGCGGACGTGAGCTGCGCTTTAAAGAATTTATGTAAACCCTATAGTTTGATGTGGTGAGGGCTAGAAGTTCGTATGCGAAGTTCGGGTAACATCAAACAGCTAACACATTTGTGTTCAACAAAATCAAAATTTACAAAAAAAAATAATTTTGATTTTGTAACACAAGTAACTACGGCGTAAAGTTTCGTGTGACTTATTGCAGTGTAGTGAAGCATTCTGGGGCTGCCGGGACATGTTGGTGAGATTTTCGTGAGGGTCCCGTGTTCTCTCTGGCAACTTGAGTTGACATAAGGTGATGAGGTGGCTAGGGGTGGGGTAACGAGGGCGACCTCGCGGGGCTGCTTCTGCAATGTGACCGCGTCCAGTTAGCGCGCACACGTTACTTTTAGCGATGGCGATGCGACGTCATCAGCGACACTCCATGCCTTTCAGAACCTCGAATATCGAACATATAATTATGTTTAGTCGACAACATTGAAAAGTCGTATCAATGTACCTCATTAAAATATCAACATTTGTATTAATAAATTGGCTAAGTTAGTTAAAATTTAAACTCAATCATATGACTATTTCGGAAATGGTCGTGCTTAGCTTAACGATAGAACTTTACACTTTCACTGCCCGATTCCTATGTCCGTAGCTACTTGGACATATCGCCCCAACCATAAATTTATTATATACTACTGCGTGTACTAAATGTATGGCCCAACACCGTTATATATTCTCGTAGAGAAGTATGAGTACGAATCCTTTCATTTTTATGAGCGCTTTCAGTAACAGGTAGAATGTGACATTTGGCGTAGGTATTGTTGTACATACAGGGGGCTCGTGGCGATCACACTCAGCTACGCTAGCTGCGGTTGGGTCGTGGATGGGTGATCATCTTTACATATCAAAACCCTTCCGTGCCTCAGAAAGCACATTAAGCAGTTGGTCCCGACTGTCATTCGTGGATCTTTAATACCTACTCTTTATTAATGTACACCATAATTATACATTCTGTAATGTATTTATTTATTTTTATAGAAGATCTGTACTATGAAATGACAACATTTTATTTATGTACTTTCTGGGGTATAGGCCCATACAATTTTTGGCCATGGCCTTACAACAACAATTAGTGGAGCACTCGCGTGGGACTACGACACTATAAAATATAAACGTACACTTGTCAAGTAAAAACACAAAACCAGAAGAAAACAAATGCCGAGAATTTGCGCGCGCGCAACGGACATCGAAGACTCGAAGAATGGAAGAACGTGTTTTGACATTTGACTGGGTAACTTGAGTGCTGCCAGCACAAAAGCGAAATAATCCTATCCATAATAATTGCACTTAGATTTTTGTAGTGTTAATTCAATAATAGATGGTACTATTTATAGATAGAAAAACATAAAAAATAATAGTTGATAACAGTTTGGGTTTTAAATATTTTTCATTTTAGGTCCGCGATGCGTTATAGTTGATGTTTTTCCCTGTTTTGATTTTGTTGATTTTGTATGGCAACACTAAGGGTACTTTACGTCAAATAAAATAGAAAAAAACTTTTAATTATGATTTATTATTATCTGCTGCTTTAAGCCATAAATAGTTATTCAAAATTCTTGATTTTTTAATTTAAATTAATTACAATGCATTTATTTGTGTACACTTTGGGGCACATTTTGTCCATCTCCTTTCGTAAAGAAAGATATTCTGATGTTGAGTTTTGGAGACAGACAACGGAACTCTTCAATAAATGCCAGCAAATCAACCGCAATTGCTGCTATCGCTTAAGGGCTTACATGACCTAAAGCGCGGTCACTGTCGGACTGCATAGAAAAGAAAGAGAAGCGCGATGCCACAACACTGGTTATTTATTATAAAATATGATACAATTATTTAATTATAAAAAATCTATTGTTTGGACTAAAAAACTAAAACACTAGTATTTTAGTATATATAGTGCTTGTTTGTAGAATAATCTGAAGTGCAATTTAATGAGCCAAGTGAGCTGTCTACTTGCCCTACAACTTGCTACATTGTATGTACTTGTACCTTGAGAGGCCGGTCTCTCACAAAACGGACGTACCTACATATTAAATGACTAAATCACAACAGTTTACTTCAAATTACATTCAGTCAGAATACCTAGGACTTCGATATGACTGACAGCATAACTAATTAACTGATGTAATTATTTCCAGGAAAAAACATCCAATAATCAAATCAAGTGACACGAGAGTTAGCAGAATAAACTGAATTGGATTACTAAAACCGGGGCGTCCGGCGACCGCCTTGTATTACGATTTTAGCACTCATTGATATCCGAAGCCCTTTTTTTATTAATGACGAAATAATGTTTCCTGATTCTCAACAATTTATCAATGACTAGCAGCGCTGCGCGGTTTCACCCGCATAAGTATCGATCCAGAATATCGGGATAAAAAGTAGCCTATATGTCATCCAGGGTGTCAGCTATTTTGCATGGAGGTACCATACAAAATTTTATCAAAGTAACAAACATATCCACACACACATTCACAAACTTTCGCCTTTATAATATTAGTGAGATTGAATCGAAATGTAACGTAGTGTGTTGCGTGGGGATGGTGCGGTTGCATTATTTATTGGCGCTGCAAAGCTTTGTAACGAGCAAGACTCAAAAACTCAAAACTCAAAATGCAAGGAACTTTGTATCGTGCAAGGAGCTTTGTAACGAGCAAGGAGCTTTGTATCGTGCAAGGAGCTTTGTAACGAGCAAGAAGCTTTGTATTGCGCAAGAAGCTTTGTAACGAGCAAGGAGCTTTGTATCGTGCAAGGAGCTTTGTAACGAGCAAGAAGCTTTGTATCGTGCAAGGAGCTTTGTAACGAGCAAAGAGCTTTGTAACGAGCAAGGAGCTTTGTAACGAGCAAGAAGCTTTGTATCGGGCATGGAGCTTTGTAACGAGCAAGGAGCTTTGTATCGTGCAAGGAGCTTTGTAACGAGCAAGAAGCTTTGTATCTTGCAAGGAGTTTTGTAACGAGAAAAGAGCTTTGTAACGAGCAAGAAGCTTTGTAACGAGCAAGGAGCTTTGTAACGAGCAAGAAGCTTTGTATCGTGCAAGGAGCTTTGTAACGGGCAAAGAGCTTTGTAACGAGCAAGGAGCTTTGTAACGAGCAAGAAGCTTTGTATCGTGCATGGAGCTTTATAACGAGCAAGGAGCTTTGTATCGTGCAAGGAGCTTTGTAACGAGCAAGAAGCTTTGTGTCGTGCAAGGAGCTTTGTTACGAGCAAAGAGCTTTGTAACGAGCAAGGAGCTTTGTATCGTGCAAGGAGCTTTGTAACGAGCAAAGAGTTTTGTAACGAGCAAGGAGCTTTGTAACGAGCAAGAAGCTTTGTATCGTGCAAGGAGCTTTGTAACGAGTAAAGGGATTTGTAACAAGCAAGAAGCTTTGTATCGTGCATGGAGCTTTGTAACTAGCAAGGAGCTTTGTGTCGTGCAAGGAGCTTTGTAACGAGCAAGGAGCTTTGTATCGTGCAAGGAGCTTTGTATCGAGCAAGGAGATTTGTATCGTGCAAGGAGCCTTGATGTTCATATTCTTAATTAACTATTTTCATTTTCCGCAACGGACATAATTTATAAGTTCGTAAATAGTACCTAAATCGTCAAGGAAATTTTAACAATTTTAATATCGACTATAACAAATATATTTTTACGTTTATCAATCACAGTCGCTGTGATACTTATAGTGTAAATTGTAAGATAGTTTAGCAACGACACGCACAGTAGGATGTTGCGCGAAAGGCACGGCACGCGGTCTCGTGCCGGCGAAAGCGACGCGACGCTTGCCAGTTATCTGAACACTTACAAGGTCATCTTCTGAACATAACGTCTCTCCGGTAGTGCTACTGGACAGGCTAGATCGTCATACATGCAGCAACATGCTCGAGGGTCGCTCGGCACTCACTCTTTATCACGCCGGTGATACTGCTCGATCGCTCGTTAAGACCTAATGGAACATAAGATAAGTACTGTTAGCGCTGGGCGTTCTAACAGTCGTTGATGGCCTGAAACACAGGTTTTCCATAAACCTAGATCGGGCATTACAGTTAGAATTTAATTTTCCTCGATTGTAATTAATGTAACTCCTATTTTTACTTTACTTTATACTTGTTTTTTTTTTTAATGTATAGGTAGGCACTGAATAATAAAATAAGAACCAATATTGAATTTTCGCTATTTATTTTAAGAGGACGTGCACACCCGTCAAATGAAATGTAATCATATTTATTATTCTGTTATTATAAATCAGAATCAATTTTAGACGAATAAGCTAGATGAGGTCGGCGTTTCCTACCTGACTACTCAGAGAAGAAAGGCCGAAACAAACTTAGAGGGTACACTCTCTTTTAAAGTCCAGACATAATCTCGTCTGATTATGTAGTTTTTGTCTGAAATGGTCTTTTGAGGAAAGTATCAAAGTATCACACATATTTGAGTGGACCAGTCCAGTCAGTGCAAGTATTTGCCAGTAATGGTGTAGCTAAGAACTTGAGGATGGGTGGCGGTCTGTCGCTGCATATTCAATTTTGAAACATTCGCTTGTGTGATCGAATGCAACCAGAGTAATGTATCTAGTAGCCTGCATGATGTGAGGGTCCCGTTTTGTACACGAAATACAGACAAAAACGTGGTCTGAGACGGACTCGTCGCTTAGATTTATGTAGTTGTGCGAGGCACACGAGTAAATATTGCTAGGCGATCCTCGACGAGAGATAAAACGACGGAAGCTGCGCCGCTTGCGCTAAAATACTCGTATATAATTATATAAAAGTCACATGACTCTTCACACGTACACCATAGTATGATAAATACCTCGAAAAACGGACATCGCTTTTTTATTCTTCTAATCGAGAGTATTAGACGAGTAAATACTTAACAAATTTAATATTTATGCAACATTTTATACACTGTTTGAAATGCTAGAGTAGAACTCCCAGAAACCAATTCAGCTTAGCACCAGAGCTATATTTTTTTTAATATTTCATTCTGGATATCCATAGAAATCAAAAGAACTGTTATAACTTATTATGTATGCAACGATTTTATGTTTTAATTATAGTATGTGATAAAGCTAAATATCTGCTATTATTAGAAACAAAAAATTATGTTTAGATGTTATTTAAAGCAAGCTACGTAATTTTTCCTGTAAATTATGGAATTATTTTTTTGCGCAGGTTTCATAAGGTAGTAGAATTTTATTTTCACACACATTATTGTTTAGTGTTATGATAACCTGCCTGTAAAATATCAGATGCTTAACACGAAGAAATTCGGATTATTCGAGTTTCGAGTTTGTGTTGTTATAAATTTTAATTTATAAATTCTTAAAATAAAATAAGTATAAACAGTAGGTATAGTGGTGCCCGTAGGTAATTTAGTGGCATAAAAAGTTTTCTTGGCATAAAATAATATTGTGAAATTCAAAAAATGCTCTATTTGGCTGATTGTAGGTATATTTTGTAAAGTTTATTTTGTTTCACGTGTATGTTTGTTCGTGTAATGTATTGTAATATAAAACCGTTTGATATAGAAATATTTTTAATAATAAAATAATAATAATCATTTTATTATCAGGCAACTAAGGCCCATAGTAAAAATACACAAAATAATCTTATACAATAATAAACTAATACATATTAAAGAAACTTAAAACTATGATTATACACGTAACGTTGTCGGCGTCGTGTCGTATCGTCGTTTTTATACAAGGGGTGAATGTGGTATAGGGAAGGGGTCCGCTCTCGTCAGGTCATAGTCTCAACAGACACTATTTATTGTATATTTTGTGTTCTGAGAGTGACAACCCTATTATCAGAGAAAAAATTGAAAACCATAGAATCATTATATCTTCGATTTCCTGATAGATTTGCATCAGATTTTTTTTACAGATAATAGTACAGTTCTGAAAAATATTTTAAGATAAATATTAGGTGCAATATTAGGACAAAAGATTTCCGAGTGAAAAAATAAAAAGGAATAAAGACAGGCATATTTATTTTTGTATTATAATGAAATCTTTTCTGCTTCGCCTAATACAGGGTTATTGGTAAAACATTAACAACCCATTGTTAAAGTTGTTCATAATGATACAATGACCTCTTAAGAGGTTGTTAATATTTTACCAATAACCCTGTTATAATATATAATATAATGTCAATGAACTTCAAAAACAAATGTTCACATATTTTAATCACATCGTTTATTGTAGCGTTTTTCTGAACAAAAAAATCTAATAAAAATTATAACTCTATTTTAAAGTATATTTAAGATCCGGGAGTTCTACACTCGCATTCAAAATAGTCCATACTTTCGATTAATAGAATAAAAAAAGCGATGTCCGTTTTTTGAGGCATTTATACCTACAGTCCTCGTCCGCCGCGACTAACACAATATACGCTGCGATCCTATAAACGTCCTCTGTCCGAACATGTAATAGTTATTTATAACATATTTGCTCGTAAAGGGCCTCTTATTTCACCATATCAATATCGTAATTTATCTCATTACGCACTTGTGCGGTAATGTAATGTAAATCGCACGGTTTATCAAGATTCTCCGTCAAAACGAACGGTACTTTTTTAAATCTTAGCAAAGAGTTTTTATTTCAGAAAAGTAGTCAACATTTTTTGAATAAAATTAACTTTGGGAGATAAAATATGATAAATAAACATTTAATTCTTTAATTTTATTAATTTTGACAATAAATTACAACCATTAATATCTGTAACAAAAACAAAAATATTAATTTACTTTATTAATAATACTGGCTGTTTTGTGCCTATGCCTGAAAAAAAAAAGCGCGAACGCGCGCGCATCGCTTATCTGTTGCTGTACTTTTTTTATTTGAAAATGTCGTCTAGTAATGATGAATTTATTAATTCCACACCGCCAGAAGTCTAACAGCGAAAAAGGCTACTCTAAGCCTCTTGCCCGAAAAATCGACCGATAGATACTTACAAGCGTATCAAAATTTCATCATATGGAAAACAAGCAAATATGCAAGTTCAGTCCGAGTTTTATTTATTTCCTCGCAAATATGTTATAAAACGTCGTATGACATACGTGCGCTTTGATAATTACAGCCTCTGCTTTCTTTTAGCCCTCGCCTACGGCTCGGGCAAGTAATATCGCCTCGGCTGTAATTTTCAACTTACCGCACTTATATCATAATGTACTATTATGATACTAGTGCGGTAAACTGCGGTAAGTTGGTTTTTACAAACGAGTAGGAGTTTGTAAATTTTATACCAATTTCTGCACGTGTGTCATACAATGTTTTTCAACACATTTGCGAGAAAACAGTACAGTATGTAATTAAACAAACTTTATTTAACAGTGGGAAAGTCGCAACAATTTATGAAGTTTCTAATATGAAAATGGCGTGAATTTGCAAATGGCGCCACATGCACGTGGTGAAAATTAGAACTACATCTTTCTTCTCATTTACTCTTTAGTATTAAAGTGAGACAACGTATTGAGCAAAAGCGCTTCCAAGGAGTCATATAATATATATTCAGTCAGGTTGTTTATTCTCATAATGTAAAACTCTTTGGTGGAATTCTTATTTTTTTTTATGGCAATAAAAATAACCGTAAATAAAACGCACGGTGCTATACAACGGGATATGCCGTAAAATAGGTACTTAGGTGAGAGTACCTATTTTACCGCACGTTCCGTTGTATGGTGCGTAATTTTTAACTTTCGAACAATGTATACAGGCTTTGTGCATTTTTCGAGCAAATGTGTTGAAAATATTTTATTGTAAAGAATGCGTTCCTCACAGCGGGCCCGTGGCACGGGACATTACTGACTTCCTGGCCCCGCGCCGCGCGCCGTGTGCGTTTGATAAATTAAATAAAGGAGAGCTCATCGTCATCCCCGAGCTGTGCGCTTCATAACGATGTCTTCAACTGCTGTGCCCATGGTTTCAGTTGAATTTTTGTTGCCGACCTTACCTGCACAGTCGTGAGTCGCAACCATGTACCTCTATGTTGTACAGGGTGTTAGGTGGAGGGTTAGCCAAACAAGGGGTGTTCGTAGGTAGAACCATTTAGGACATACATACATATTTAGTTTGAAGATCCTAAAGGTTCATACAATTTGTTTAACTCATTTTTTTTAAAGAATTTCTTTTTCTTGTATTGAATTATTTTTTTGTGTTTTGGTGTATGATGTATTCTTGGTCTAGCAAAGGCAATGTTAAATGCAAATAAGAACTGAATAATTATTAGTTTTGAGCTATCAAAGTAAAAGAAACTAGAAAAAAACTTAATAAGCCCAACTTAACTATACTTAATACTACGCATCCCACGCTTGGTTTAAGTATGGCATCATCTTATGGGGAAATAGCACAGACGCTCCCTCACTATTTACCCTCCAAAAAAAGCTAATACGAATAATTACAAATATAGAATGAACAGATAGTTGCAAGCCTTACTTTCAGAAACACAAGATTCTCATCTTAGTTGGTATTTATATCTTAGAATTATGTAAACTAGTCCGTAAATATCCAGATTTTTACAGCACACGGGGAGACATACAAACAAATTATTCGTTGCGCCATAAAAATAGACTAAATATGCCCCCTCTCGCCTTAAACTACATTCATCTAGTCCATATTCAATGTTAATAAAAGTATGTAGGTAATAAATTACCAGAAGACATAAAACAACAAAATAAAACCAGTATGTTTTAAAATAAACTAAAGCAATTCTTAATTTAAAAAAGTTATTACACAGTACAAGAATATCTAACGGATAAATGAAAACAATAATAATACATAACTATGAATAACAGATATATTTTTATAAGTAAAATAACAAAAATAAATTATAATATAATACTTAATAATTATAGGTATTACATTAATAAAAATGAATAAAGAAAGAAAGAAAAAGTATTTATTGCGACTCTTACAGGAAGATCACAAACTAAACTAAATACAGCAAAATAAAAAACCAAGTTATATATAAAAAAGTAACAAGAGGAAAATGAAACAGAAAGCTTGAGTGGCTATTATGTAAATAATAGCAAATAATAAAATAAAATAATAATAAGATGATAGGTAAATAAATAACAAATGAATAGGTATATAAAATAAGTGAATGAATGGAAATATAAAAATACATAGGTAATAATAAGATATAAAATAATTCTAACTTAGTGGCAAGGAAAATTAACAAAGCGCTCTTCCTCTCTCTACTTACCTATTTAAAAATTTGCTGTGCCCGACAGGGTCCATAGTTATTTCTATTATTTTTTTATTTACCATTATGGATTGCAATAAACGATTTGAGATTTGAACTTCAACTAACTAAAAAAATAAGAGGGATCTTCAAAATAAATATGTATTTCCTAAATGAGTCTACCTTCGAACCCCCCCTTGTTTGTCTAAGCCTCCGCCTAACACCTGTACGTCTAAAACAATATGCTTTCAAATCAACAACTAGCGCAATGATATTATAATTTCATTATTTGTTTTATGAATACGGGCCTGACCTTAGCTTCCAGTGAGTCAAGTGCTCTTTCATTTCTTATTCTATTTCACCAAAATAACATCACCAACGGTTGCTCTATTTAGTATAAAGGTTATAACTTATTTGAATAGAAAACTATTAATGTTTCAGCGCTGGCATGCCATGTGTTATGTAGGGCCCACAAAGTCCTCTGGATACTTTATTTTTCATTTAAAACTTTTCTTTCTTTTATCTTCTCGGTCCAAACATGAAATCCGTTTGAAGATAATTACTTTATGCGGTGGTTGAGCTGCGCTTATCAACTTTTTGAATGTGTTTAGCTGTGGACATGTAGACGTTAACAGTGCGGAGTTTCATTCCCTGTAACTGCTGATTGTTTATAAATTGTGATCAATTGAATGTTATTTTACAACATTCATGTATAACTTCTTTCTGATTATGTAGACAAATGTCAGAGTTTTTCGTTGTTTGAGCATCTGACTGCATTTGATTGAGAGAAGATACATGCAGTTTTGTAGGCATCGTACTGTACGAGAAATGTGGATCACGACCGATTTAGCATCAACCAGTCAAAAGGCGTGAAGACAAAATGCTGCGGTATAGACGCGGCGCGATGCGGTGCGGAGCGGCGCGGCGCGGCGCGAGCGCCGCGTGCGGGTGCGACATACTCGTATATGCCGCGACACAAATAGATGTCTTGTCATAAGACCAAAGGGACCGAAGGGACAGTGGCCCATTCAGCTAGCTGTGCAGAAACGTAGACTGATGTGTGAGCGTCACGGACAAAGGGAACTGACTCGTGTGGCGAGGATTTGAAGCTGGTGTCAGTGCCGGTCAGAGACGTACTTCGCGTCTGTGATCTGTTACTGCTACGAAACTACGGTACTCATAAAATAATAACTGATTGAATTATAATGAATTTGCTCCAAAGAGCACTGAACACACTTTGTGATAGAACCGTGAAGCTGTGCCTGCAGCATCAGCTCTACCCTATGTACACAGTCTAGTTCAAAACCGTCCAAGGTACGAGTATCCCAACTGTGGGGCCGGACACGACGCGGGCGCGAGGAGCTGCGACGAGAGTGATGAACGCGGTTCAACACTTTGTGCTGGACGGTGGAAAGTTCTTTCGATGTCATTAGCCGGCGACGTTGACAGAACAGCGTATATTTAGCGTCGTTTGTCATGCGCTGAGTCGCTATATTGTGTTTCAATACATTAGTATTAATAGAAATGTCTCGCTTGGTATGTTCTTCACACTTCCGCAACTCCTGGTTACACCACGTTAAATATTAACAAGTTTAATTAATTCGTTCTCAATATCCTCTCTCGTGTACGGTATTATGAAATTGTTGAACTATACAGTAATCCTTTTAGAAGTTTATCTGAAGAAATCATTATAATCTCCATCTGAGTGAAAACAATCAGGAGCAGTCTCTTAGTGCCATAAGCCGTTTTTACAAAAGTAAATCCTTGGCAACATGCTCGTTAGTATTAACCATTATGTAAATACGAGCTGACCCGGCGAACTTCGTACCGCCTCAGAATCGTAAAAGCCGATCCATACAAAATGTATGAGAAATGCTTATTTTTCTTCTTTGTGAATTTTCCCCATGTTTTAATAGTTATTCTGCCTCGTATCAGCGTCGTAGATTTAATTTCGTAGATGTCGCGGCGAGCTCCATCGATATCGTATTCGTTTTGTTGCGAACGAGACTTGTCTGGCTCTTTATGCCAGCCAGGAGGTACACACAGAAGTACTGTTCAGGAAATAGTTATAAGGGACCAGTCAGTCGACAGGGAACAGTCATATCACGAAAAATAACAACTGTTCACTGCTGCATTTGAAGAATGAATGTTTAGGTATGTATAGATTGCCTGATTCTTGTTTTTAAAAGTCTACTTTAATAAACACCTCTTCCCTGGAGTAAGTCTTGTTGAGATATTTCTGAACAAGAATTCTGTACTTGTATGCAATGCTCGTAGTAGAAGATAAAATAAAATTACGTTAAGTAGGTAAGTCCGGGCGCCGGCGCCGGCCCGGCTGCTGTAATGCGGGATGCCTCATCCATAATGCAGGGCTCTGCCCCGGCACTGCACACCGACGAGCGACGCTCATTTACAACCAGCGCACTAAGTACACCTCTCTGCACTTAGTCCTCCACTTAATGCTCTACTTTAAAACTAATCAAAAAGTTAAAACTAAAATTGGATCATTCATTACATTTATGAGAACTCAACTTGGTTCCCTGTCCCAACAGTTTCGCCAATGCTTTGAAAGCCTCTCACTGCAAAGTGCTATTTAATGTTTTACTGTAAACATATCCATCACTTGAATACGTAATAGCCTTGTAGTGATTCGGCGAATAGCTTTTGCCCGTGACTGCGTCCGCATGAAATTTTATTGTTTTTCCGATCCGTCGCATCGCATCGCATCGCCCGCTCGCGCTGTTACTTCGACTTCGCTTACAGTTCTTTTTGACTTTTCCTTATTCGGTTCCTGAGGCTTATAGCCTTCCTCAAGAATTGATATCAAATGCTAAAAAAATCTTTTCAATCCGACCGGAAGTTCCAGATATTAGCGCGTTCAAACTCTACAGCTTTATCATTAGTATACTATCAGTGCCCCGCGGTTTCACCCGCGTTTATTTGAGGAAATAACCTACTATTAGTATATTTCATTACAAGTGCGGAAAGGTTGTCATTGCAAAGAGTTCCGAAAAATGTCTACCCGAGCCGAGGCGCAGCCGAAGGCGAGGGTTGACAGTCGGAACAAGTTGCAATGACGGTTTCGCACGTGTACTGAACGACTATTTTTAATACAGTTGCGAAAAACAGAAGCAATTTAATAAAATAATTAAAACACAATAAACTCAACTAACTAATGGCGCCAACCGTAGAATATAAGCATCCTTCGCTTCTTAGCAATATAGGGTCTCTCTGTTGTGTCAGATGTCTGTGTATTCATAACTGGTTGGCAAATAAAATTTTTGGGCATTCATCCTGGTTGCATAGGTACTTGTGATACTCCATATAATTTTCCATATCATTTGGCTACTGAAAAAAGAAAAGTAAACAATTAAAATTGATGAAAAGGATGATAACCAAAACAAACATAACCTCAATAAATTAGTTATTTCATAGCCTCAATATTTCAACTATTTCACGTCAAATGAACATTTTAAGTTTAAAACCTATCAATATTATAATAACATACTCACATCACAATGGTCTTCACGGAAATAAAGTGGCGAATTAGTGACTACATCGTTCGGGTTTCGCCGTGCCAGCTTTAACCATTGATCTATTTTCTTGTTTGGGACATATATAAACACCTTGTTGGGTGTGGTTATTGATGTGTTTTTACACTGAGGCACTGCACACCACTTATAAACTTTGGAATTCATTTTAATCACACGAAATATGCAATGTTTACTAGCTTTCTTCTGACAGCGCGTAGACACATTTGATGTTTACCTAGGCGTGACGTCAGATCCGACGCCATGACACTGCGAGCTGTTTTCGCGCTCTATTGAAAAAATATTAGAAAAATGGCTTTAAAATTCGTTAAACTTTAGTTTATTACCGAAATAAAGGCTTTTTCGTAAATAGTAAATGTGTATGTACATTACGGAAGAGGATTTCAAAATCATTCGTCATCACTATTGCACTAAGCAATCTAATTTAATATAATATAATATGTATTACTTGTGAGGTATGTATGTACATTGTGTTTTCATGCGATGGCAAAGTCAATCTATTTATTTAAAACATAGATAATTTTTAATATAGATATGGTCACTGTAAGATGTTGTTAGGTTAGCTAATTACGTAATAATTAAAACAAAAGGTCCCATAAGTAGGAACTGAATAAATTAATCGACTTGGTATTCAAAACTTTTTACGGTAGAAGAACTGAGTTGCGATACTTGTTTTTTTTTTTTTACAAGTTATGTTTTTGATGGCTTAAGCTTTCCGTGCGAACTAGGCAGGGAGTAGGTATGGCGCACGTGGGTCGACGTCGCCGAGCGTGCTCTCCTATGAACTCAATCTTCTGGGGACGAGACCTCTATTTGAAGTTTTTCCCAGTCATGGTACCCCGTGCTAGCAGGGTAACGTCTTTTGTCTTTTTAAATGTTTCTACAGTTATAAAACTGATTACCAATTTCTGATAAACATTCCCGTAGATGCTTTAAAAGAAATAGAAATCACGTACTTTTTGCTGCTCCTTTCGTTCGAACTAACAACTATCAACTCGGCTAAGTTCGTTCTAGTTCCAATATACAATATTACATTTTAATTTTTTGTTTTCTCGTTTTGCATTTAAACTTTAATTAAATAAATAATAGTACTTTATTCATACTTACGGGGAGTAAGTGAGATAAACAACTATTTCTGCTTCTTTCTTTATTTGTACTTTCATATTCAATAATCGTTTGTTGTAAGGTAAGTACATTTATTTGATTGCGCTTCAGCTCATTCATTAAAATAATAAATCTATATTTTTAGTAAAAGTCGCGTTAAGGCTCCTTCAAACAGGCGCGACACGACACGCGACACAAAGGCACCGCATCGAGTGGCGTCTTTGTGTCGCGCGCGATTATATCACGTGTCGTGCCTGTTTAGCCTTAAGAAATACTTTTATAAAACACAATGTTTTCTGTTTTCTTAAACATTCGTCTATACTTGATTAAAATCTCCTTATTGTAGGTTAGTTAGCAACTTCTTACTCATATCACTTTGTGCTGCAGTTTGTGTCTGATATGCCTAGCATTTATTTCAGCCATAACAAATAATTAGTGGAAAAGAGTTCGTTAGTACTTAGGTAGCTAGCATTCGTTGAATAGAGTGAAGCCACGTCTATCTGCGGATCGCCGGACGAATGGCAGGTCGTGATTGGATTACATCCGCAGATCCGCTCGCCCGGCTGGAGCTGACAGCTCAGTCATCTGATGCACGATAGCACAGATGTCATCAGCGCCGCGGTCAGCTGTCTGAGCCTCTGCAAGTAAAGGAAGCGATCACAAAAGCTTTTCAGAGCCGCTTCGGACTTGCTCCACTTTGCTCGATCTCAATGTTGATTTGTGAATCGCAGACAATCTCCCATAACTCCCTTGCTAACATTGTGAGACACTGCGGTTCACTTTTATTGTTTGTCGCCTTTACCAATGAAACAATAAGAAATAGGTAAATCTGTATGTCGTTGAGTCGCTCCGTCATTGTTGTCAAGTGGGCGCACATGAGGTCGCTGGCCGAATCTGGCCGAATCTTGCCGAAAGTAGCCGAATGTAGACAAACTGCGAGTGACAAACAAAGTGATCCCGGTGTGCGTGGCGGGGCTGTGGGTGCGCGTGTGTGCGTGCGGGTGTCCGTGTGGCGCGGCCTTCGCCTCGACCGAGGGGGCACTCCTGACCCTCACGGATCCCCTACTAAGATTGCATAAGGCACAATATGAGCCGACTCCTTGGTATCCGCACTGGATACGTTATTAATTCAAGCTCTACATTAATTTCAAACGAGACTAGCACGATCAATATTTTCAATCAGTATCTGAAAGCTTTAGGCGTGACATACGAGTAGTACGTCTGTTATTGTTTCAATTGAATGGCTCATATAAGTTTTTGGTCCATATTTCTTTCATTAATGCATTCCAAAACTATGTGGCTATGTCTCAGAGGACAAATTGTTCGGTATTTGGTACGCGTGAAAGTTAACCGACTTTATAAGCTCTAAACTCCAGAGAGCTGTCCGATCGTTCCCAGTACAATTTGATCTTCAGTTAACTTGACCACTCCAGCTGATAACTTACCTTACCTACTACTCTTCTCGACGACGTTAGTGTTGGGGACAACTTGATAAGTGAAGTACGGAAGTTTCTGCCAGTCAGCAACTATTCCGACTTGCACCGATGGTAAGGTGCGGAGAGCATTCCACCTGACTTTCATAGGCGGAGTCGGCTCAAAGATATAATATGAATATATAGAAATGTCCAGTAGTACTACAGGCAGGCGCAAGTGTCAGTAACAAGTCTGCGGGGTCGGCGCCACTGACCCACTGCTCCTATTGAGATGATTGCGCCGTGCGGCTCCCGGACCACTCCGCACCACACCGCTCCGCACCGCACCGCACCGCACTTGCCACCGCACCGCTCCGCACCGCACCGCACACACAATAAACTTCTAATCGTGCGCTCTCTCAATATAACTATTCATTCAGCGTCACTTCTCTCAACTACTTTATTGAATATTTCGCTGCAATATTTATTAAACTTTTCACGTTTTGGAACTCTTGTCGTGATGAAAATTAAACTGATCAGTTTTAATTAGTGTGACATTAAATTAAAGAAAACATTTAATTTA
Organism: Luperina nickerlii; assembly: GCA_963855955.1. NCBI lineage: Eukaryota > Metazoa > Arthropoda > Insecta > Lepidoptera > Noctuidae > Luperina > Luperina nickerlii. The sequence continues at coordinate 28,968,990 of OY979662.1, forward strand.
AACGAATGGCCGGGGTTCAACTAGCGTGTAATTAGTTTTCTCTTTTTTGTGTTTCGAAAAGTTATAGGAACTAGAAACAAGAACTGCTTTGTTTATGCCTTGGCCCGACTTAAATGACGGCAATTTAATATAACTCTGAAACTACATGACATATAGCAGCGCATCATTTAAAAAAATCAATGTTCCACTTGTCAGTAGTATAGCAATTTGCGTGAAGGACTCCTTTGTGTCCCTGCTGTTGAGGAAACAACCGCGTGTTCCGAAAGAGGGTCGCTCGGCCAGCGTGGCGCCATCTGTCGGGGCCTCGCGCCTTACTGCGCACTCCCAAAATACTGACCCGGTTTCTCAAACGATCCTCTTTTATCAATGATAGATTGCTTGCCTACTGATTAGTACTAAAACTTGCGTAGAGACTTAATCACATTCATTTGTTATCACGCCCCACTGGATCTGTATTATAATAACTAAAACATTATGATCATAATAATTCCAATTAACAAATTCGAGACAAACGTTATTTTTATTTAATTACTCACGAAATATGCTGCAACACGAAAGCCGTCTATTGTATAAGAGAACAAATGAAATCTAAAATGAGCAATACCTACCGGCGGCAGTCCATATTATACTCGCAGAGTGCGGAGGAAAGGTTTACAGCCCGCATAAAAGTTTCATACGATTTTCAGAAAAAAATTTGGTGAACATGAAATGCAAAAAAATACTGAATCGCCGGTTTATCGTGGTCCGCATAACATCACATACCCTAGTTATTTATCCCTGGTTCGCGTTTTATAAAACAGAGTGATTTATCAGGGCTCGACGAGGCTTTTCATTTAGTGTGACGCGCTGGTTCAGCCATTGTTGCGACGCCAAATATCACGGGGCTCATAGCGAGCGCTGGCTCGCTATGAGCCCCGTGTTATTTGGCGACCACTGGGTCGCCAGGGGTCGCCAGTGGTCGCCGGTTGCCACCGGTGCTCGCCTGTGGTCGCCAGCATCTTCAGCCGGCCAACTCAAGCCGACGGCAAGTAGTTGACCTACATAGGTCATGTGGATTAAGGGCCAGCGTTCGATTTACTTTATTCGACCACCGCGCCGGAATGTTGCTTGCGATAAGGGACTTTATGGGCTCAATGTATTTCCATGTTATTAATTAAGATTGTCAGTATTGGTGTTTATTTGTTTTCTCTGTACCTACCTACTGTAGCTTCCGTACATTTATGTTATTATAAACCATAAAGGATTTTGTCAGAAGGGACCCGGTCTGGCAACAGGCGGCGAAAAGGATAAGAAGAAACTTTTCAGTTTTTTTTCGTGAACCGGCGGGAATACCAAGTGTCATGGTTTTAAAACTGATTTACATCCGTCACCTCACACACCAGGTCCAGTTGAAAACCAGCGTTAGGCACCAGTTGTCTGGCATTTTTGCTGAACTGGGCCTTTTTGGCGCAGCCGTGAGGCACACTTTCCTGCTAATTTCTTACATCGGACTTTGCACTTTTTATTTTTATCTTTTTTTTTATCTGATGTACGACTAATATCTAACTATCTGGTGTATTGTGTGTCTCTTAGTCTGTGCTAAATAAATGTATTTTCTTTCTTTCTTTCTTATGGTGGACCGGCGGGATTACCAAGTGTCATGGTAGACCGGCGGGATTACCAAGTGTCGTGGTGGACCAGCGGGAATACCAAGTGTCATGGTAGACCGGCGGGAATACCAAGTGTCGTGGTGGACCAGCGGGAATACCAAGTGTCATGGTGGACCGACGGGAATACCAAGTGTCATGGTGGACCGACGGGAATACCAAGTGTCGTGGTGGACCATCGGGAATACCAAGTGTCATGGTGGACCGGCGGGAATACCAAGTGTTATGGTGGACCGGCGGGAATACCAAGTGTCATGGTGGACCGGCGGGATTACCAAGTGTTATGGTGGACCGACGGGAATACCAAGTGTTATGGTGGACCGGCGGGAATACCAAGTGTCATGGTGAACCGGCGGGATTATCAAGTGTCAGGGTGGACCTCTCATCAATCCTCGTAAAACCTACAGTGTTCACAATTTGCTCGTATCTTAGAGTATTTCGACGACATTACGTAGTTTGTCATGCCTAATGATCGCTAGCTCCGTCCGGGGGCGTCGCGTGCCAGACGCTGGCAGCGAGTGCTGGCGCGCTCATCTTACTCTAGTTATATGCTACTTCAGCATCTCTAGAAGAAAGCAGCCAACGATTCATCATACTGTTTTGCAAATACAATGTCATAAACTACCTAGATTTCCTTGTTCGAATGAAAATTGTAATTCATTAATCCTTCAGTACAATTTACGTATATTTATTGTGCCCGATCGCTTGAATGGTTCTCGTCGTCATCGTGAGTCACCGTGGTCAGTAGAGCGAGGGTCTGGTCGGAAGCAGGTAATCCTCCGCTCGGCTAACTTCACTGGGCCTCTCCGGCACTAACCGCGCGACGCGTTCCTCTGACTTCGGTGACACCGCGGAGGGTTCCGCTGGCAGTCGTTCAACTCACAGACAACTATTAGTCTTAAGAGACAAACTCGTCGCATTGATGCAGCAAACTAACGCTGTCTGCTACAATATTTACAGTTTTACTATTAATTACAGAACGAGCATGCAACTGGGAACATGAACCGACGCGAATCACATTTGTTTATTAGTAACAATCGTGATTCTAGAAATAACTGTAAGAGTTGATATTGTTATGGAATTCATTCGAGTCCGACACAAACTAAAGTATTGTCTCAACATCGACTGTATGGTATGGTATGGTATCTACAATGCGGTGTGGATTTGTTGAAAAGACTTAATTAAAGACAAGATGTAAATCATGAAGTGGCATCAGCATCCGGGAGCCGCGCGCCGCGTGCTCATCATCAGCACCCGGGAGCCGCGCGCCGCGTGCTCATCATCAGCACCCGAGAGCCGCGCGCCGCGTGCTGATCATCAGCACCCGGGAGCCGCGCGCCGCGTGGTGATCATCAGCATCCGGGAGCCGCGGTCCGCGTGCTCATCATCAGCACCCGGGAGCTGCGCGCCGCGTGCTGATCATCAGCATCCGGGAGCCGCGCGCCGCGTGCTGATCATCAGCACCCGGGAGCCGCGCGCCGCGTGCTGATCATCAGCATCCGGGAGCCGCGCGCCGCGTGCTCATCATCAGCATCCGGGAGCCGCGCGCCGCGTGCTGATCATCAGCACCCGGGAGCCGCGCGCCGCGTGCTGATCATCAGCATCCGGGAGCCGCGGTCCGCGTGCTCATCATCAGCACCCGGGAGCCGCGCGCCGCGTGTTCATCATCAGCACCCGGGAGCTGCGCGCCGCGTGCTGATCATCAGCACCCGGGAGCCGCGCGCCGCGTGCTGATCATCAGCATCCGGGAGCCGCGCGCCGCGTGCTCATCATCAGCATCCGGGAGCCGCGCGCCGCGTGCTGATCATCAGCACCCGGGAGCCGCGCGCCGCGTGCTCATCATCAGCGTCCGGGAGCCGCGCGCCGCGTGCTCATCATCAGCATCCGGGAGCCGCGCGCCGCGTGCTCATCATCAGCATCCGGGAGCCGCGCGCCGCGTGCTCATCCTCAGAATCCGGGAGCCGCGCGCCGCGTGCTCATCATCAGCATCCGGGAGCCGCGCGCCGCGTGCTCATCATCAGCATCCGGGAGCCGCGCGCCGCGTGCTCATCATCAGCATCCGGGAGCCGCGCACCGCGTTTTGATCATCAGCATCCGGGAGCCGCGCGCAGCGTGCTGAACATTAGCATTGAATTGCTGGTCCCGGTGGAGTGCGGCACCGCGCCACTGCGTTATAATTCTTCCAATGTTATGTCAGGTTTATCGATCTAGTGCCAATTAAGTGTTGGCTGCGCCAGAGAGTCGACCCACACTGTGAGCGTCCTAATCTTTAGTAATAATTTACATTATGGGAACAGTTCACAGACACACACAGTCAACAGACGGTGCCGAGTGTCCGGCACGGCGAAAGGCGATTTACTAAGTTGACAATCGTCCGCCGTTCGCCCAGTTTTGCTCAAACGAGGAGTAGCTAACAAACATATTTTATTATACGTTATAATTTTACGTGAATTTTGATGAAAATGTTCGTTCGCGTTAAAAGTAGCTCGTTCTACAAGAAGGTCATCGTTTTTATTAGATACAGCCTCACCGCCACCGGATTCTCTCTATAAATCGTGGGCCGACGTTGCCTGGCTAATGAGCGCAGCGAATACTCCATGAAAAAGAGGCTTAATATGTACCCTTCGAGCTGAAGCTAAAGCGCGGAGCTTGAAACCGTCGAGGATAGAGGATTTATAAGTATAACTTACATTATATCGTTAAAAAAAACCTGAAAACAACAGCTAACTGTATCACAATAACAGTATTCTTTATACGTTCAACAGGTATCTACCTATGTACCTCCTTAACATACATAAGTAGAATATTCAGTAAAATTTAAATCTGTATAATACAACAACTTACCTTCCATGGTCTCTCATCATAAGTGCTAGCTAATGGCTACCTACTTACAAGCGTTCTATTCTTATTTAACTACTGCTTCAATCCAAACTTTAAGATTAATAATTGTCACCTAGACTTTAATTGTCTCGAACTCATCCGATGATGTTGGCATTGTTTCTACACGTTTTAGGTTTCTTTGGATTTTCCTCTCATGGACTACTATAACCGAAGCCAGATAAAAGCAACTTTAAATTGAGAACCTCCTCCTTTTTAGAAGTCGGTTAAAAAGGAACGTTACACAACCTAAAAAGTTGAAAATGTTTACCGGATATCTCGTAGAGCGTGCTACGCGCGGGCCTACGCCGTAGAGGGGCGTAGCACCCAGGGGCGCAGGCTTATTAAAATGTATATTTTGAACATTAAACTGCGGATAAGTCAATTATAACGGTGACTGAAAACGAATTCGATGCCTTTGCGGATGTCAAACAATAAGTAATATTAAGTAAATTGGGTGACATATGTACAATGTTTACAGGTAGATTGTTATAAGAAGTTACTTAGATTGAAATAATGTGTGACCAAACGGATCCGTTTGGTCAACCAATTTGCCCAACCGGCGGGAACACTGTGTGATCTGGCTTGGGGTCGGTAACACTTTGTGGAGTTTCATGCAGAGCCATAATAACAATAATATTTATTAAATAGCAGTCGAAGCACTGACGCAGTTACTAAGAATGCTGCGGTGCTATTAAACACCAATATTTATGTAGTGGTGTGAACACGCGTGGGAGGCGGTTGCGCCCGCGCCGCACGCCGCGTCTATTATTATGCACTTTATATTAGAATCGTTTACTTCGGAGAGGATGTGCGGGAGTCTCATGCGGCTGGCCCGAGCCGCGCGCACGCGCCGCGACAGTCCGCGTGCCGCTACCTGTCCATCTCAACCGGGGATTAGATCTAGAGCAATCAACTTTATTCACTAATAAAACAAGAAATTTTTATGAAACCGCCAAACACTCGTACAAAGAGTTCACTCCAGAAGTTCTGACACAATGTTGTGTCGCGGCTATACCTGTGTTTGCAATTGTTAGCGGTCGTGCGGGGCGCGTGGCTAGTGTGTGGCCACGTCATAATATTGTCTAAGTTTATCTGGTGCTTGTATACAGAGGCCGATTTTGGCGCGCGCTGATAGATCAATTACTGACCGGTGACTTTTTTGTAAATATTGGTAAATGGAAAACAGACTTTAATTTAAAATTCAGCTCGCTGGAACCAAGCAAGCAACAAGCATAATTCAGTGTATAGCTATGAGACAACACTTGCTAGTAATAAGCTCGTCTCGTAACTAAACGAGGACGCAAGTTGGATACTAGTTGTCACTTAGCTTGTTGTTAGATGCACGCAGGCACGAGTCCCGTATCCTTTTATATGTAATGTTTTTCGTTTTGTGTTAAGCTTTTTCTTAGAAGTGATTTTGTGATAAGTAAATGCTGCTTAATCTTCCGTTGCTTTTATTCAAGTAAAGGAAGATTAAGCGTCATCGCACACAGGCGGCTGGCGGGGGACGGCATCGAGGAGGATATCCCGCCGGCCAGCACACACTAATGATTTGCGACCGCCGCGAACTACTGGATACTGCGCCATGTCGGCAGCATCCCGCGGTATGCCACGGGAAGTGCCTCGAGCTTGTTTAGCGACTACGCAATGCAGTCGAGAAGTTGCTTCCGAACGAGTTGTTTGTGTTGCAGTTTTTGAAATGGTGTATTTGGTATTACTGTCGATCGGATGCTAGCGGACTCTAGTGCATTCCGTCGCATGCCTTCGCGTCTCGCCGCATGTCATCGCATCCCGCCGCGTTATTCTCCAGCGCGCTCTTCACTTTGGAATCTATGTACATCTTGTTAATGTTAAACGTATGAATTTACGTAGGTTTTATATATATATATGTCGGAGCGTGAGGCGGTTGGCGCTGTTTGTTTTGAAGTTTCGAGCTGTCAGAACACGATGACAGATGTCACTCGTGTTACGTTGTTTTTTTTTTATACCTAACATTTACTTGTGAGCATACATTGTAAATTATGAGGTTTCTAATATTGATCTCAATGGTTTCCAAGTGAAATGTTCATTGTTGTTTTCGCCAATGCCTTTAGCCTGCGATTTATAGAAGGAGTCATCCCTTCATCTGTACTTCGTCACTGGACTCTTTGTGGTCGTCCAAATCAAAAGGGACCTTATGGCGAAATGAGTTATCTACAGAGCTGAAAACTACATAAATGTACCGAAATATAGACCCAAGAACTAACCTTCTAACCACTACCGTTATTTTTTTACGAATTTCTGAAGATCACTGATCGAAATTATAAGTTTCGAGAAAATCGCAATTTAAGTATGCCGTACAAAAAAGTTATGTTTTAGTGTGAAGTTATAACTGATGGTATACTTTGATTGACTATGATTATTACTAATGGAAATTCATACAATCCTTGCATAAACTTGTTTGTTGTGGGAACATATTAAAATGTCGATATAATATATGGTTTGAATTACAAGAAAAACGATTTGTTAGGTCTTGCCGCGATAAGGTTCCTTTTTTACTAAACTTTAGATGAATACAAAACTTTTTTAAATTGACTTTTCGAAAAGTTGAACACATCTACATGTAGTAAATACAATCATCTTTTTAAAAATACAGTTAATAAAAAAACGAAATTTTTGAGGTATTTTACAAATTTATTAATATCTCGGAAACTAGTTACCGCCATAAGGTCCCTTTTGATTTGGACGACCACCTTTAGTAACACTTTCTGACGATAAATCACTTTTCAAAACCCTATTAAACAGGTTTTCACAATAAATTAGATCCATCAATCGTAATTAAGCTGCGATTGTTTACATCCCAAATGTCATTCAGCCGAACGTCAGTTTCTGGCAGTTAGAGGCGACATCTAGCGGTTGCAAATTCAGAGTTGTAGTTTTAATCGATAAATTTTAACATGTTGATTGGAAACCATCGAACTCATATCGTACAGCCCAATCCTTAATCATTTTCCGCTTTTGGTTAAAATACTTAGTTCTCTTTTAGCCGTAAACGGAAGTGAAATTATTTTTTTATTATAGACATTTTTCTAGAAACATCGGGAGCACACAACGCATATTTAATCTGTGGTTTGTCAATGACTTAGTGTGGCCAGGTTTTACATTCTCAATTGGCCGTAGGACTCTGGGGAAATGCGAAAGAGTCAAGACAAACTTTAGTGTTAGAAATAAGAAATAATGAGTTTGTTAGCTTGGATCTTGTAAATTGTTATTGTTTTGGAGTATAAACGTCATGTTAGACAGTTGTTGGGGATTTTCAAGAATGAAATATCTTGGTGTAGTGAATCTGTCATCAGTGCTCCTATAAGTTTTACCTGAAACAGGGGAGATTTTCTGGGTGCTTCGCCTAATTCCGGTTTGGAGGCATGACAGGACAATGGAAGGTCACGGGCGTCCATTTGCGATTGATCACGCTTGAGATAAGCTGCAAAACGGGCTTTATCCCGTTTTTTAAAAGGTAAGGATTGGAATTTGGTGGATTGGTGTTGGAAGTGATCTCTGAGTCCTTCCCAGGTCGTTGAAAGGATATTGTGGTGACCCCTAGATATTTATTACAGGACTTCATGCATTAAAAGGATTCGCGGTTGAAAGGGGCGGACCAGTTCTCCGGCCGGTCGCATCTCGCAGTCAGGTGTTTTTACCATTAAACAACCGTGAGTATTACACGCCCCGTGGGTGATTATTCCCTATTTCTTGTTGTCCCACCACGCAGGGTTAGGCAAATTGAAGACGTGGCTCATTCAATTCCATTTGCATAAGGCCATGTAACTGGCTAATGATTTAACCTTTAGATTTCCTAGCTCCTCACCTTTATTCCTTCTCAAGAAAAGTATCTTAGTGTTCCGTTATATAATAGGGTCCCCGTATTGTCGATTCCAGGTGAGGTAACTCGAGTGATTCGTCTAGCCGCCAGGATCTAGAGGAGCCTCTGGGACCTGGACGCGAGACCCGTTCCTCGAGTCCACTCAAAGCCTCCTGTGGAGACGACTGTGCGGTGGCAGAGTCCGCCTAGCGATTTAGCGCAAGCGGGACGGTTTTTTTTAATATAAACTTACACATTTTCATTTATTTTCTACCGGTTCATATACGAACCCGTGTATCACCTGCCCGGTCTTCAATATTAGAAGCCGGTCTTCAACTAAATTCAATTAAAGGACCCTGGGTTCGACACCTACGCGTAACTGGAAGTATATTGGACATCTTCGTCGGCTCCGGGCTCCGGGACTCTTCAAGTCCCTGGCGCCCATTTAGTATTTATTCACATTTACAAAACTGGAAGGTTGTACCTTAATATGTTAGTAAGAATTTATTTAATTTAAACCTTTGGAAAAATGTTTTTCTGACTGCGGTGTTGCGGTTCAGACCTAACCCCTCTTTCCCTCTTCAACTCTTAACACTCTATGAGTACTTCAAGTAGACTACTTTAGAATCCTTCTTCAGAACTCAGATCCTGTAGACTCCATGTTTAAGTATACTCTTTTACACTCTTTTGCTATCCCTATATTTGTACTTTTGCTATTTTCGTATTATACTTACTCATGACTCATCTCTTCTTTCCTTCTTCTATGATAGAGTTCTTTTCGGCTTATTAAAACTATTTATTTTTTTTCTCTTTGTTTTAAATAATTAATGTTAATTTCTTACATAATAATAGGACACAATGTTAATAATTTGAATAATTTGTATTGTATGCCTAAAAGGCGGGACATAGCTGATCAACATCACTGTAATTCTTAACACCTGTATGTATTTCTGTACCTATGATCCACAATAAACATGATTGATTGATTGATTGATTTATTTTTTTAATTAATTCATCGGTTTTTAAACCAATAAAAGATTAATTTTAATCTTTCCTTATATCTATTCTTTTCTACAAGTTAGTATGACTAATTTGCTTCTTACTATCAACTCTAAAAGTTGATTGGAGCGGATGACAAATCCTTTAAAAATAAGCCTTAAAGTTATGATTTTTCCGGTTGAGTAGTGATCATTGAATGTGAATCCTACCTGACCTAACTTCGTAAGATGTCGGTGTGTTTGAATGAGTTATGTAAGTTTTGTGAATGCTGTAGTATTTTAACCTTAGTAAAATTTATGTTCTAGGCCAAAAATATTCTCGGGGTCGTTGGGGATTTTTTTTTTATATGAAATGGGTTTGCTCTTGACTCTAGTCTAGGTCAGAGATGACAGAGACAAAGTCTACGATGGAGTGAGCTCACCCAGAAGAAGCCTGTTCACTCTTACTTTGAAGAGATAAAAATAAAATAAAGTAAAAAGTAGTATTTAAAATTTATGCATACTTACACTTTACTTTCATCACGCATAATAAATACTATTTATCATCCTTTTTATTTGTTTATATGTTTACACTCAGCAAATCGTACCGGAACATAAATGGCTAAGGAAGGAACACGGGTGGGTTTTAGTCAGTAAGAGTCTGACACTCCCTTCCGCTCCACCCAGAGCGGGAGGGGTCATTTGATGATTTCCAATCCTGAAAAAAATAAAAACTTAATAAAGAAATATGCGCGCGCTAGGCGTTAGTTCCATACTGATGCGGACGCACTTTGGAAGAGTTTTGTACTTCTGTCGCGATTATTGTTCGCCCTCGAGCTGGCGCTGCATTTGTGTGCTTCGTTAGTAGAAAGCCACCGAGCCGGCCAGGGCTGGCTGGGCTGGATGGGCTGGCTTCAGCAGGAGTTCATTAATGGTGCGAATCATCTCATTAGACCGGCTTGCGCAAGATACCACTGTGTAATTTGTTTTGGCTGTACATTCTGCGGTTTGGGAGGAACGCTAATGGTGCTGTGTGGTGACATCAAGTCATGTTAATTGATCATGTGTGTGTGACACCTAGTCTCTGTTCGTAGAGCACAGCGGTGTTTGCACAGTAGCAGCGCGTCGGGTGCGAGGTGTGAAGCATGAGTCGTCTGGCGGGCGCGTTTCGAAACCCCAACCAGCGACCAACAAGAGTACTACTAACTCAATAACTTATCATGCTAATATGATAAATTGGTGATTCACGCTCTGTTCGGTCTAACCATAATACGCACAAAAATTGTAATACATACAGTCCACGATGGAGGGAACGAATTGGTTTTGGCAACTAGCCTTGTAGACAAAACACAATATTCGGTCCCGGAACAATGCCATTACGTCGCTTTAAGTGTTTTAATGATAACTAGGAGGGGAGACGAGGGCGGATGATGTCGTCTAGGCGCTGTCTGTGCTGTATGGCGCAGGGCAGGTGGCGGTGCGGCGCTGTGCGGCGCGTGCGGCGGTGGCAACGACACGCGATCAGCACAATGTTGCTGTCACCTACATGGCCGCGCCGCCGTGCCAACACTGCTCAGCACCGCACTAACTGAATTAGCAACTGTCAGAACACTGCGCACGCGCCGCGGTACCAAATACTTTAATACACTAATAGGAAGGAATATAGAAGGTTTGCTCATAGTTAGCTATCCAAAGGCCACACTCACGCAGCAGCCAGGGAGCACGAGTTGTGTGCTCCGACAACTGCTAACAAGAAAGGCATACAGACCGCCGTGGCTTGATATGAATACCTTCCTGGATTCAGTTACTGATTCTCTCTCCTTTGCTAACGCGGACAGGGTTATCCTGCTTGGTGACTTTAATATTAATGTCTTAAATCAAAGTGACAACAAATCTAAACTTCTGAACAATTTTATACGCTGCTGCAAGCTTACGCAAATTATTACTGAGCCAACTCATTTCACAGATCATAATGAAACTCTGATTGATGTTGTGTGCACTGATGCCCGTGTGTGTGGGGGTCTCTGTATCACACATACCGGAGCTTGGTCACCATGCCATTATATCTGTTGAACTAAATTTCAAATTAGAGAAGCCTTCTCCACACTGGATTACCTACAGGCCACTCAAATACATCATCACCGAAATTTTTTAATAAAGTTTTAAATAAAATGGACTGGTAACATGTTGAAAGTCTGGAAGATGTGAACTCAATGGTATCCAAGTTTAATCAATATATTCTTGCACTTTTTTGCATGCTTCCATCAAAAAAGTCGAAATTTAAAAAAAAAACTTATCCCTGGATAACAGCCACGGTCAGGGAAATGATGAGGCTGGCACTATATAATGGCACTTATCACGGAGTGCCATTTGAAGTCGAAATCGCCAAAATCCGAATATCATGTCAAATCCTACAAGGAGTTTAAATACCTTGTTAGAGCTGCTTTTGATATTGAGAAGTGCGCATATTTTAAAACATATATTAATAACAATATTAAACAACCTAAGAAGTTATGGAGTCATATCAAAACAACTGTAGCAACCTCAAAAAAACCAGAGCATAGTCTGCCTCATTTCTGTAGCGACCCTGAATCTATCAACCAACACTTTCTGGATGTGCCAGGCAGTGGGAAGGTCACTATTGTAGATCTAACTTATTTTGAGTATCATCATCGGTCCAGGAGGATGTAGTGCTGAAGATCTTGCGCAGTCTTAAGTCCAATGCGCAGGGCTCGGACCAAATTTCTCTGGAAATGCTGATTTTGAAACTTCCTAGAACACTTGCAGTGATCACAGCTGTCATCAACAGATCCATAGTCGATTCTTCTTTCCCTGATTTGTGGAAAATGGCAATATATAGACCAATCCCTAAAGTACCTAACCCCACTAGCGTGAAAGACCTCCGTCCAATAAGCTTACTTCCATGTCTGTCCAAGATTTTAGAAAGGGTTGTCTCTGACCAACTTAGGGCATATCTGGAGCACCACAGTATCTTGCCACTAGCTCAATCCGGTTTTCGCGAATCCACAGCACAGCAACAGCGCTCCTGGATGTTGTCAGTAACAAGCCAGAGACCATGGCAAGCTATGGGAACCCTGCTCGTCCTACTAGACTTTTCGTGTGCTGTCGACTCCATTAACACGTCACTTTTACTCTCCAAGCTGTCTTACTATGGGTGTGAAGCCGAAACTGTTAGATGGTTTGAGAGTTACCTCAGCAATCGATTGCAGTTTGTCCAGGTGACTAGTGACAGCGGAGATACTATGTCCTCTGATCAACACCAAGTTCAACCCTTATGCAGACGATCTGCAGTTGTACCTTTCATTCCGGTCCCAGGATATAGCTGAAACGGTGAACAAAATAAATGAAGATTTGAAAAGGATCTCAGCTTGGTCCACAAGAATCTCCCTGGTCCTGAATCCTAGTAAGTCCAAGTATTTCCTGAGTTGCTAGCTTGCAACCTGGAACTCAGGATTGATGGATGTGGTGTGGAAAAGAGTTCTGGAGGCTCGTAATCTAGGTGTAGTATTTGACGGACAGTTACATTTTGAAGCACACATATGGGAGGCCGTGCGCAACTGCTTCTACCGACTCAAGGTCCTTTTATCGTATCCGTCCCTATATAAGTGTGGATATGCGTGTCATGCTGTGCGAGTCACTTGTTCTATCCAAACTGAATTACGCTGACACTGTATGGGGCATGTATTCTCGGAAGAAGCGAAAGACTTATTCAGCGGGTGCAGAATGCTTGTGCAAGATTCTGCTACAGTATCCCACCACGGTCCCATATCACTTTTTTAAATAAGGGTAATTTGATGAGAATGTCAGCACGCAGAAAGCTTTACCTGGCTACCCTACTCTTTGGCACAATTCTCACAAAGAAACCAGATTATTTATATAATAAACTGTCTTGGTCACGTAATGTTAACAAAATTAAAACTAGAGTATTTTCAAATTCGCTGCCTCCCGTTGCTGGAACTTGGCCACTTCCTTTTCGTGCTATAAAGACAGTTGGTATTCTTAGGTTAAAATTTAAACAGTATTTACTGCAGCTTCAAAAAGATAGTAAACTTTCAACCTACCCTTGATGTGCACGCAGCTAGCAATGGTGGTCCGAGTCCGAGCGTTTGGCAGCGTTTGTTCACTGCACAGGCACAGCAGTTGTTTCGTATCTTGTTTTTGTTTTGTGTTCAGTAGGTACAGACGCCAGCACATCAAGCTACCCGAAACTTTCAAAATTTACCTATCGACTTTGAACCTAATGCTTTAGCGATAAAGTTGAAAATCTATTAAAGAAATTTTACAGATAGTAGCTTGATGTGCTGGCGTCTGTACATGTTCGATAATTAATTAATTTTATTGTTTATTCCACACTTTTACTGGCAGCATCAGACGAATTGTTATTGCTGGCCTACACAATGTTTTGTTTAGTTGTCACTTGTTTCTTGAAAAAATTTGTAAAGTCAAATCATTTATTTCAAATAGGCACATTAAAGGCACTTTTGAACGTCAAAACTTACAGTAAAATTGAATTGATTCTAGTCGCCCCTTCCAAAAGGTAGTGTTCGTATGGAGAAGAATGGACAAGAAACTCCACCGTTACTCTTTTAAAATGTTTTCCAAGGTTTTGTATACATAATATAATTAGATGTGAAGACGCTGCACCTAGAAAATTAGTCTACCACAAAAAGTAAAAAGAATTAAAAATGAAGCAATTACAGGTAAATCAATTATGTGATAGATACATGGTGCTCACATATTTACAAATATTGCAAAAGTAGATGATTATCCTAGAATTTTAACAAGTGTGTGAGTTACTGTAGTCACAGATGGTAAAAATCAATATCATAAAAAAATTGAAAATATAAATTAAATTAGGAACTAGTTTGATTTTGTCTAGACTCTAGATTGTCCTATGGAGCAGGACCAGCATGTTTCCAAGCATTCTTATCTTGGATAAAATCCTCTAATTTGTAATATCCTCGTGTACGGTTCGTACACTTGTAGAGTTGTTAAAGTTGAGGTTGGAGCGCGTAGAGAAAGGATCACTTAGTTCCCGATAGATTTATTTGTGTTTACAGGTAAAATTGTTGACGATTCCTTTCTCTAATGTTAGTCACCGCGTAGCAGTAATCGCACTCATTGATTTATTGTAAGGCATTAATATTTATACCACTAAAATGACACACGTATGGTGCGAGGCACCGCGTCAGCAAAACATGTACAGATTAAGACTGTACATCTTGGCAACCCCAATGGGAGAAATGAACGAGAAGAGAAAGGAAAGGCCATCACAAAGTTGAAGTGAATTAATCAAATTGAAAGGCGATGTTCCTGTTTCCAAATTGAGGTTTCAGCCGCAAGTCCTTTGTTGTTTGTGTTGCGACTGCTTCATGCTTGTACTCTGGCTTCCGGATGACTAGTAGTTCAATATCTTCAGGTGGTTGACTAGTGGTTGTTTTGTACTTAGCTTTGTTTGTGCAGTAGTTTTGACAGCGATTCCTCCCAACCACAACAAGGGCAAATATGGAAAAAGGCGCCAATTTATAAGAAGATATTCAGGCTCTGATACTGAAATGGCGAACTTATAAATACGCCTGCATTTGGATCTCAAAGGAACAACAAAATCTACAAAGAATTGTATGGCAGGACTCACGAGATCACCATCTCCGCGAATACCAGCTCTCACAGTAAGCTACGGGACCAAATGCGCACCATGGTTAGCTATGCGAATACTGAAGCAATTAGCCATTGATGATGGTCACAAACATCCAGAAGCTGCCAAGATACTTATGGAAGAATGCTTCGTAGATGACATCATTAGCGGTCATAACAACCTCACAGAAGCGAAAAACCCAATCAACCAATCCAACTGTTAAAAGGAGGAGGCATGAATTTACGGAAGTGGACAGCCAATGATCGAGCTATAGTCGAAGACTTACGCGAGGATGAAATTTCGAAATAAACCATGTTCGATTTTAAAGGCGAAGAAGCAAGCAAAACATTAGGTCTCGGCTGGAACCCAAACAGCGACGCTTTCCACTTCAATTGGCCTGTAGAAGAACAAAAACAGCTAAAAAAGAGATCTTTTCTCTCAGCCATATCAAGATTTTACGACCCACTGGGGTGGCTCTCCCCAGTGACGGTCCAAGCCAAACTTTTATTCCAGAAACTCTGGATGAGTAAACTTAACTGGGACGACGTAGTTCCCAGCAATATCGAATCTGAGTGGCTTAACCTAAAAACAGAACTACCGTACGTTAGCGAGATAATGATAAATAGATGGATTGGTGACACACAAAAATGTGTCGAGTTACTGGGCTTCTGGGACGCAAGTGAAAAGGCGTACGCTTGTGTGATCTACAGCAAGGTGTTCAACGAACATGGCCAACCTATCATAACTTTACTAGCTGCTCGAACAAGGGTGGCTCCACTGACACAGAAAACAACATTGCCTAGACTGGAACTGTGTGGCGCTCAATTACTGGCTTACTTGATGGAGAAAACCAAGAAAGCATTCTGTGGATATAACATATCAATACGGGCCTGGTCGGATTCTCAAGTTGTTCTATAGTGGCATGGCATGGACCCGAACTTTTAACAAAACAAGATCCGGATCGAAGGACCATAAAATGTACGGTTCGTACACTTGTAGAGTTGTTAAAGTTGAGGTTGGAGCGCGTAGAGAAAAGATCACTTAGTTTCTGATAGATTTATTCGTTTTTACAGGTAAAATTGTTGACGATTCCTTTCTCTAATGTTGGTCACCGCGTAGCAGTAATCGCACTCATTGATTTATTGTAAGGAATTAATATTTATACCACTAAAATGACGCACGTATGGTGCGAGGCACCGCGCCAGCAAAACAGATTGAGACTGTACCTTGTTTACATAGTGTACTTTTAATATGAGTTTTAAATTTTCTTTCATTTAATTGCAATATATCACAAGGTTTTTTTTTATTTTATATTATTATTTGCTAATATTTTACATATTATTTATTTATTTCTTTAACTGCCCGTGACATCACAGCGGGACCTATCAGAATACCAGCGCTGCGACATTTATTTTTTAAATGTCGCAGCATCATGCTGATATAGGAGCCTTTTGGTCTTGTATAGGATTTTGTTTCATTTTCCTTTTGTTACTTTTTTTTTATATAACTTGGATTTTTATTTACTGTGTTTAGTTTAGTTTGTGATCTTCCTGTACGAGTCGCAATAAATACTTTTTCTTTCTTTCTTTCTAAACCATCCATCTCACTGCTCCATTAATTCGCGTCCACAATACACTCCGGTGTTCATACAACACGTCCGAGGGTGACGGCCGCGTCATTCGGTTGCAGGAATGTGCGCTTATCAATATTCCGCGGAGGGTGCTCATCACGGTGAGTTCTCGCTGGCTGTCTCCGCGGCTCGTGACAGCATGTGCAGCATGTTGGCATGCGGGCCACGTCCGCACCCCGACGTGATGCCGCTGTGCGGAACATTGGCGACCATTGCTTGTGAAATGACTGATGTCACAACTCTCTAGATTCAATGCCAAACTTGAACAAATTAACTTGCCGTCACTCACTTACCTTACTTATACTTTTTTCTGGAGTTTCCTAAATACTTATCTTTCTCCAGACCGAATTACGCCCATGGTGGCCAATCTTAGCGGAGATTAGCCTTCCGCGCGAGATATCTTATAGTGCGCAAGCGTGGCAGGTGCACTCTCTCTTCCCTCACTCTCATAGTCCAATGTCCAATAGACCGGAGAGAGATCAGGCGCACCAAATGCACGTGAAGCTGTTCGTCCTAGTGTAACGTCCTTTTCGAAGCACAGGGGTATCAAACCACCAACTTCCAAAATTTGGGCTGCTACTAAGAAATTCGAAACGTAACGGCAAAACCCAATAACACTTTGTTCTACCTGGAAAGCAAACCCAGGACCTCAATGAGTTGGGAGTTTTCCTGGGAACGTACCAGAAGTTTTCCTGGGAACGTACCAGAAGTTTTCCTGGGAACGTACCAGATGTTTTCCTGGGAACGTACCAGAAGTTTTCTTGGGAACGTACCTACCTGAAGTTTAAAAAGCACAAACTAAAAGTGAGATTTAAAACGAGCAGCTCGCGGTCGCGTGACCCCGTCTCAGCACTTTTCTTAGTAAGGGACATGTGCATCGATCTTTGAAGAAAACGCGATCCAGCCCGCGGCGATGCGTCGAGCAAGTTGAGCGAGTTGAGCGACATGGAGTGTTGAGCACTCGGTTACTGCCGTGACATTCGTTTTGGTTGTTTTTATATACGAATATGTTCCACAATTGCTATCGATGAACACGTTCTGAACTGATACTGCAAATCGGATTCCTTTTTACTTGGTTGCTGGATGCTCTGATACAGCACTGATACTGCAAACTAGATCCCTATTTTTTCAAGCTTTCTCAATCATTCGAATCCTTTGAGGGATTAAAATATCGTGTACAGTACTAATGAAGGTGAATTGTTTAATTTTGATCGGAATTCGCTTTGTAACATAAAGTGCGAGGGATTTGGACGGTGAAGCCTTAGCTCCGCGTGCTCTCGGTTCACTTGTCGAACACTGACTCATCACAGAACTTACTGCAACGGTTTTAAAGCCGAAATTATCCATCGCTAGTTTAGAGCACAGTGAGTGTTTATTTGGCTCAGACTGGTGCACAGGCTACAAACACTTTATTTATAGGATTCAGAAAATAAAATTGCTTAACTTATATCTAACTAGGAGTGCCCCGTAGCTTCACCCGCATAACTGTCGATCCCGTGGGAACATCGGGATAAAAACTATCCTATGTGCTTTCCCCGGACTCAAACTATCTCTATACCAAATTTCATCGAAATCGGTTCAGCGGTTTAAGCGTGAATTGGTAACAGACAGATAGACACACTTTCGCATTTATAATATTAAGTATGGATTCAAATAAATGGTACGGACTCATGTAATGCTGTATCTATCTTCACTAAATATGTACCAACTAACTAAATACAATACACTTAGTATTAACCTCGTGAAATACGAAGTATGGGTATTGGATATTGCATTGTACATGTGCGCTGGAAAATTAAAGTAACGTCTCAGCGAAGTTAATGGTCGAGCAGATTGACGCACTTCGACAAATTGCTGTGTTGAGTGAGCCAATTATTTATTCAACCAATAAATAATTACCTATTATAATTGTGATTTGAATTGGTGGACAATTTGAGTTGATAGTTAATTTGCTAAGCAATCATTTTCGCGCAACGTGTTTACAGAGTATGTGATGTGTGTGAAGCCTGTGCTTGTCCCGGCGCGGCGGCAGTCGTTGCGCGCTGCGTCTGTGTGGCTGCGCGCGCCGCGTTTGGCATCGTTGCTACGTGGAAGCTGCTCTTTGTCATCCGGCTATTTTAAAACAGCCGACATATATTTTAAGGCTGTCAATGATAAAGTTTCCGCCGTCGAGTTGTCGCCGAGAGCGACTGTCTGCATGAAATATTGTGATCATTCACACATTTAGGGTCGACCTATTTATGAATGACATTTTTCTGTTTTAAAAACAAAATTCTTCAGTATATAAAACTAGGCTTAAAAGTGATGTCGATGACAATTTACCAATACCGACTACTGAACTATATATTACACTATATACCAATAACTACTTATCTACAGCCTCTAATACGGTTATTCGATGTAGTTCGCGTCGTGACTATGTATGTGAGTATTCGTGAGTGTGACGTACTCAGTAGTTCATCACTGTGACGTGTGAAGTTTAAACTGCGGAAGTGATTCAACACAATGCGTGTGCGCATGGCTGCGGCAATGACTGCAACAACGTGTACTTTTAATTTATTATTTGTACGTAGTCGCTAGTTAGCGGCATCCTGTTTATATTGAACGCGGCCCGCGCCCGCGCCGCTCGTAAACTAACTGAGTTAATATAGCCGCGCATTTTGATCGCTTTATACGTGGTCCACGATACCTACCTCAATACACCCGATGTTGGGCGATACATCAGCGACAAGTGCTCACTAATAAATTCGTCCATTAGTGGCAGTAGAGAGACGTGACGCGAGAGCGATGCGCCATGATGAACGAGCGCGCTACGCGGGCAAGCGTGGCGCAGTGCGGCGCGTGGCGTGGCGGCGGCGTGGCGCGTGGCTCCGAGCTCGCTGTCTCAGCTGTTAATTACTCCCGTCGAAGTAATCCCTCACACGAAACCTTATCCCTCGCTACCGACCCATCTGCACTGGGTTTTGATTCAATACTACATAACACTCACGACGGCTCGTGTGTTCGCAAGTTCCTTTCCTTAATCGTAAATAATCAGATAGATTTATTCGGGAAATAGGTACTCCCAGCGACGTAGGCCCGCTGGGAGTCCCTGTCTTACTACTATACATAGCACGAAAATTAGCGCGGGCGGCTCATGACGGTAACATTCAAGTCAGACCACGTGAATTATAAAAGAAACCAGCTGTGACATTCAGTTACCGGGGCTTCACTCAAAAGGGGGAAGATTTTGAGAGTTAAATTGTCATGAATAATGTCATAACAAATCAAAATCACCAAATAAAATTATTGTGGACGGATGGGTGGCTTGCGTGTTTATAAAAGTAAAGGAGTTAAGAAAAGCCTACATCGGTAGGTATATTCCGGTAGTATTCATACGAACAGACATTTTCTTACTAAAAGAAAGCGAGAAGTTGTCGACGGAGCTCGTTCCGAACTACCGGAGTCCCAGTTGTTCACCAAAATTAAAATAAAAGCACGTACGAATCCCGAGCCACGTAAAATGTTACGATTACGCCAATTGACTCACGGACGGGTCGATAGCTAGAGTGAGACAGTGGAGCACTGAGCTGCTGCGGCATGAGTGCAGAGAGCTGGCCGCGAGGCTGGTCGCCACGAACACTGCGCGCGTCGAGCGCGACGGTACTCCGTCACGCGCCCCGCAGACATTAGGTACTCGCGCCCGCCTGACTCCCTGCAGTCCCTGCACTCACTGCGAGTAGGTCGCCCAATAGTAGCCTGATCCTCGAACATCCACGGCTCAGTAAGTGAACGACCTTCAGTGATGAACATCGTCTTATTGTAACGTGTGAGTATGTAGGTCGCGTGTGGCCCGCCACGGACCCGCGCCGCCCCAGGGCCCCTGGGCCCCGGGGAGGGAGGGAGAGTGGGGGTGGCCCCTAAAACGTGCCAGATTCAAGCCATTACCAATCGAATTCTATATCAAAATTGCTACTCGCCCATTTGATAGCAATTTTTGGAAAAGTTGTAAGTACAACAAACTTCAGAAAGTAGGTAAGCGTTTTAGTATCTCCAATCCTATGTCACATCAACTGCGTATGAAAACGCTCAGTTTCAATTTAAAATACTTAAACGAAATGCATTTTATAACATGATACTCAGTTCTGGGAACTTGTAATAGGTACTCGTAGTGGCAGTCGCACGCTTTGTGGTGAACGCTACTTCACACTCCGTTTTGTCGCGGCATACGGGCATCGCCTGGAGTGCGCTCTGCAGTAAGAGCGGGCGCACAAGAGGCACATAGCCCACGCCACACGATGCCGCACGCCAGAGCTGAACGTGTACCTAACCCTCATGTAATCGTTATTTTATACCTATTTAGATACACACTAACGAAAGCTTTTTGTTAAAATAATGACTTTTAAGTGTTTAGCAAACATTTTAATAACATGATTGCTAACGGCCGACCCGAAAATGATTACCTTAAATCGATACAGCGCAGAACTGGAAGCGCGCGGAGTCAGCGGAGCTGTGTGTGGGATCGCTCCACAGTGAGAGTCACAACCGCTGGGCCGGGCGGCCAGCGCCATTACATTACAGCAGTCGGCGTTCAACGAATCGCCTACTTAATTGTATTAGGAGAAGGCTTAGCTTACCCCTCCGCTGTATCGCGAGGCTCTCGGCCCGCCCCCCACTGCCCCCCACTTCCTCATATTATGCTAATGCCTGATTTAAATATTCGTGTGTAGGTGAATGGCTGGTTTTATTGTCTTTTCTATTTAATATAATATGTATTACTTAATCCTTCAAAGATGCGCGGCTGTTGACAGAGCGCACGAATGTTTATCGTGTACATGTATGGGTTTGCTTCACAAATATTTCGCGGAAAGTTTGGCTGCGTTACGGAAGCATGGTCGTTCGGTTTGGTGTAGGACGAGGCTGTGCGCGGCAGCCCTTACGACGGTAATTACGAGTGTATTCTATACCGCGCCGGGGGATGAGAACCGATTGACGACGCGCTGCGGGTGTCGGCGGGACGCGGTCGCGACCCCCGGGGGGTGCGGGGACATCAACACAGCCCGAGATACGTGAAATGAGAGAACTGATAATGCAACTTGAATGGAATTATTTAGCATAAGTAGTTACTTATGCTAAATAATTCCATACCATTCTCTAAATAGTTATGTAGAGACATACTAACACTGCCTACCTGCTACTCATGTCGCCAAAGATTAATGTAATTGCAAAGTTATTATCTGGTGCAAATGTAAAATGTCATAGTTAAATAATGAATAGGCTGTAATTTTTATCTCTGAAAATGATTGAAAAGAAACAATTATATACCTAGTCCCTTTTCTGTTTCTACTGTGCGAGCTTACAGAATTGTATTATGTATATACAAATCATTGAATGCAAAAGTTTCCTCATATTATTGTCTCAAGTAATACTCACCAAATGTTAGCTTGGTAACGTATTCTAAGTATGCAAGTTAGTGCATTATTCCCCACTAGACTAACTCAGCTATGATTCAGTAATCATGAAGAACCTAGATGACTATGCGTCTAAGATGAATAGTTAAGTAAACCTACAAGTATATGAATAGTTAAGTAAACTTAACTTAGAAGTTAAGTTTGACAAGTTGCCCCGGTTGACGTGTAGCCTCGGTTGACAAGTTGCCCGGTTGAGAAGTTGCACCGGTTGAGAAGAGGCCCCGGTTGAGAAGTTGCCCGGTTGACGTGTAGCCTCGGTTGACAAGTAGCTCCGGTTGACTTAAGTTGCCCCGGTTGACAATTAGTCCCGGTTGACAAGTTGCCTCAGTTGACAAGTTGCCCGGTTGAAAAATAGTCCCGGTTGACAAGTTGCCCCGCTTGACAAGTTGCCCCGGTTGACAAATAGGGAATAAAAACAGAAGAAAGAAAAATTGTTCAGCATTGAACTGCGAAGCTTAAAAAAAAAATAAGGTACAGCGCGTGCCACGTAAGAAGAGACTTGACACACCACGTGGTCTGACATGCGCAGAACACGATTTTAGGTATCTTTAGCGGTATGAGGTCTGAGTGCGGGACGGGACCGGACGTCATAGGGGCGGCGGAAAGAGCGGGGGAGGCGGGGTCAAGTCTCTTCTTACGTGGCACGCACTGTAAGTTTGATTATTATTTTTCTACGTATTTATGACTACCCACTTATAAGACGCCGCGACAGAACAATGACACGTGGACACGTTCCACTTAACAAGTTCGCACACATGATGCGGAAATCAGATTCCCCAAACTGTGATGTGTGCGGTGTAATTGAAGATGTTCATCACCTGTTGGTGGAATGTGTCCGTTACGAGACGGATCGAGCGTTCATTATGGGAAAATTCTACTTGAGCAGAACTAATGTGGGTATTTTCCACGAGATGTTGTCCTCTCCTTTGTCTGAAGCTGCTAAAGCGCTGTTTTTGTTATTTAGTCGTAAGCCATAATTTAGTAAGTAGATGTATTTTAGTTTAAGTTAGGGTACGATGGAATTGACATGTACTTTATGTATAAAAATTCCTTAAATAAACAGAAATAAAAAAAAAAAAAGAACAATATTGTAGTTGTATAGGTTCTCTTGCTTTCGTCACAGTAATAGCAGTAGCAGGTCGGTACCATAAATTTACAATTAACGTAATATCAGAGTAAATATAAACTAGTTGATATTTTTTAGGGTTCCGTACCTCAAAAGGAAAAAACGGAACCCTTATAGGATCACTTTGTTGTCCGTCTGTCCGTCCGTCCGTCTGTCAAGACCCTTTTTCTCAGGAACGCGTGGAGGTATGAAGCTGAAATTTATATCAATTACTCAGGTCTACTGTCCCTTGAAGCTGTGAAAAAATCAAACTTCTAAGCCAACGCAATCAAAAGATACAGCCGTTTATGCCGCAAATTTTCGACACTTGCAAGGGAATCAAAACCTACAGGGTGCTTCCCGTGAACTCAGAATCTTGAAATTTGGTACGAAGCAACGTCTTATAGCATAGATAAAGGAAAAAATACGAAAACCATAAATTTTTAGTTACATCACATAATATATTTTTTTTAATAATTTTAAACTTACTACCCATTTCCTCATAAACGCGTAGAGGTATTAAATTGAAATTCATACCAAATACTGAGGTCTATAATACCTTTAAGCTGTAACAAAATCAAACTTCTATGTCAACGCAATCAAAAGAAACAGCAATTTAAGCTGCATATTTTGAAACTCGCAAGTACTCGCAAGGGAATCAAAACCTAAAGGGTACTTCCAGTCGACCTAGAATCTAGAAATTTGGCATGAAGCAACGTTTTATAGCACACATAAAGGAAAAATTCCGAAAACCTTAAATTTTTAGTTACATTACAAAATATACAAAGTTGATACGACAGAGGGGCTTTTCTTTAAACTGCCTATACTAGATACCATTTTCAAGCTCTGTACCAAAAATCAATTAAATAGGAGCAGTAGTTTAGTCACAAATGATTTTTGAAGTTTTTGCTACGTTTGAACACGATGTATATTTCCTAACAGCTGATTATCTCATACGCATAGGTCATGCACCTTAAAACGATAATCTGAGTATAAGATACATTGTTGCCGCACAAGTACAACCAAATATTTCACGAAGCAATAAATACACACACACTTGCACTTTCACTATGAGAGTGACAATCATAGCAAAACCCCCGCGCCTTTTTCCCGCGCGTAAAAGGAATAGAAATAGGTCAGTATGTTGCTATTGCATTCTAGATCCTTGGGAATTTGCTAAAAAACTTTCTTTCAGTGGACAGTGCGCAAGCGTCATCCACTCGGGACGTACGTTACGTAATACGGGAGCCCCCCGCCGCCGCGCCTTTATGTTTTGTCGAACTCGCTGACAATAATTGTGATTTTGTTTTGTTATTGTGATAGACACTAAATAAGTTTAACTTGGGAATATTATTATTTAGTGTTAGTGTTTTTTTGTGTTTGACTGTTTTTATTGTGATAGGATACGTAATTAAACGTTGGTTGTGTGTGTGTGTAATCATTAAAGTGTTCAGCAATGCCTCGTGTAACTTACACGGCGTCAGAATACACTTACATGATTTTAATTTACGGTGAATGCCGTGGAAACGCAGATTTAGCTCTGCGAACATACCGAGAAAGGTATGGTGACCGGCGCAATAGCCCTAGGAACGCCGCGCGCCGGCACCATACAATTGGCAGTACAAAGATTACGGGAATTAAAGTGCTTAGCGACGGACAGTGATTTAATAAATAACAATATTCTCCGTCGGTATAATTTGTGCATTAATATGAATCGAGGACACATCGAGAATTTAAAAATTTTGTGTTTTTGTGTGTGCGCGTACTTAACAACCAGCCGGGCGCGGACGGCGCGAGCGGTCTAAACCGCCCGCCCCCCGCGCCCCCGCCAAGAGAGATAACACACACGCACACGCGCTCCTGCGCGACTTTGTTACCTAGGCATCTAACTAAGGTCAGTCAAATTTATTTATAAAGGGTGGTTGCGTTTCACTCTGACTTTAAGCTATTTAGTTTGTTTGAAAAAAAAAAAATCTCATTTTTGGCGCTTTCTATTTTTGTACTGTATCGAATTAATACTATACACGTATAGTATACGTAGTGTAATTTAATGCCCCTCTGTCATATCAACTCTGTATATTTATTTTTTAATAAATATAAACTTATTACTTTTTTCCTCATGAACGCGTAGAGCTATCAAGTTGAAATTCATATCAAATACTTAGATCTAATTGCCTTTAACCCGCGAAAAAAAAAATCCTAAGTCAACGCAAAAACGCAAAACGCAAAAGTACAACCATTGATACCGCATATTTTGAAACTCGCAACTACACGCAAGGGAATTAAAACCTAAAGACCACTTCCCGTTGACATAGAATCTCGAAATTTGGTAAGAAGCAATAGCTTACAGCACAGGTAACAGAAAAATTCAGAAAAGCTTAAAAAAAGCAAAATGGAATTTCCACATATTTTTCATCCATAAACATGTTTCCGTTAATAAACAGTAGCACTACACGAAGTTGTACAACTATTGATAACGTTTTTTCGAACTTCAATGTTCAATGTGGTACTATTCATAACTTTTTCAGTCACCATTTACAGGTCTGGTTCAAATTTAATACTTAATTAATATTTTTGAACCAGATTTCTAAATAGTGACTAAAAAACTTATTAAATAAATAACTTTAATAAAAGAACTTTCGCAAGTCTGCTGCAAGGCTAGTATAAGTGTTTCAGTTATATTATAGATAAATGATATGTGTTAATATAAAATAAAGGATTACTTAAACGATAAAGAGATCTTTGTCTTAAATTTATGCTCCTCCATCTTTCCCCATTGTAATGTTATGAATTTCATTTTGCAATAAAAATACCATAGTTATGACTCGATTGTCGTAATGAACGAACTTTGTAAACCTTGCAGGTTTGTACGGAACCCTCGGTGCGCGAGTCCGACTCGCACTTGGCCGGTTTTTAGTTTATAGACAAAACAGTAGCACATTCACACCTTGTCTGCGTGAACACAACTACAATAAAGATAATTTTTGCTAATAAAAATTTTTACCTATTCAGTTTATCGATACCAAGATCCAAAGGCGTATTTACAAAAAAATGCACAGGCGAACAGTACCTAAGTACCGTGCGTGCCACGTAAGAAGAGACTTGACACACTACGTGGTCTGACATGCGCAGAACACGATTTTAGGTATCTTTAGCGGTATGAGGTCTGAGTGCGGGACGGGACCGGACGTCATAGGGGCGGCGGAAAGAGGCGGGGTCAAGTCTCTTCTTACGTCGCACGCACTGTACCTAATCTAAAACTCGATTTTTTTAGTTAGAGAATGGGATTTAGAATGACGACGACGACGCAACGGCAGTATTTGCTTCTCGCTCAGGCGCAATAGGTAGTACTACGTGAGCGACAGACATATACAGAGGCCAGCACATCAAGTTACCCCAATCTGACAAATTTCTGTAATAGATTTTCAACTTTACTACAACGGAATAAGGTTCATATTCAATTGGGAAAAGTTGCGTTTTTTGAGTTTGAATTTGAGTTTCTAGTTTTTTTTTTTTTTCAAAGTCAAAGTCAAAGTCAAAGCATTTATTTCAAATAGGCACATAAAAGGCACTTTTGAACGTCAGAAATTACAACAAATAGAATTGATTCTAGTCGCCCATTCCAAAAGGTAGTTTTCGTATGGAGAAGAACGAACTATTAGATGTTGTTATTGTTGTCGTTCGCGGGATTTGCCACGCGAGGAGGGAGGTAACGCTAAATGCCTACTACGCTCGAATATCCCGGCCTTAACCTCAGACCTCATACGGCATACCGCTAAAGATATCTAAAATCGTGTTCTGCGCATGTCAAATCACGTGGTGTGTCAAGTCTCATCTTTCGTGGCACGCATTGTTGTACCTACTTTTACGAAGTATTTGTTCACTAACCAAGATTTTTTATGATGTACTGTGTCGTGCATGTGCATTTAATAAAAGTTTTGTAAGTCGATAATCGATAGTGAATGAAATAAAATAAAAGATCGCGACTTCAGCCGTGATTGACTAAAAAATGTTCATCGCGCCAATTAGCGCGCGTGAATCACTTGAATTTGAACTTTATGTCAATTTAATTAGAGTCACAGGACGCGCGCTCGTTTATTGCAATACCTAACTGTCAATATAAATATGTAGGTATACAATATTTAGTAGGTAAGTAAACCCAATCAATTTAAAGTGGATAATTAACTTAGTTTAATCTAAGAAACCCGTTAATCAAAAATAATTTGTCATAAATACTTTTTGATGAATTATTGTTTGCTGCACCGTGCGACGTCATCACGTCGGCGCCGGCTGTCGCTGAAAACCAGCGCTGGGGCTCTGTCTTGCATAGGGTCGCAGCATATGCTGAGCGATAGCTGTTTTGCGTGGATGTGACGCATGTCAACCTTTTTTTATTGTTTTTATTTGTTTTGTTCTTTTTTGCGTCATGTTTACCGCAAATAAACGTATTTTCTTTCTTTCTTTCTTTCTAATCGTATTTAAATGTAGGTACAATTTTCTAACAGTTTCTGATTTCATAATAAAATTATTCTTTAAACATTTTCTCCTCTGTAAATTCTTGACCTTTGCACATCAAAAGACACGCCGCGTCGTCGGCGGCGTCCGCGCGACGGTAACGTTTGTCAGCGGGCCCCGCACGCAGGCGGCATGTTTGATCTTTTTAGTAATCTGGTTCTGGTTCTGGTCTGGATCTGGTTCTGGTTGGTCTCCTCCTAATTTATTTTCCTGCAAGTAGAAATAAAATTATAATAAGTAGATTAAGTAGGTACAAACAACAACACTATACAATTATTTTATCGAATCATCTACTAATCGTATTGATGTTAAGTATCTATTTATCGGATTTTACTAATTCCATATTAAAAACCCTTCCAAAATAAAGTAATTGAGTGTTAGATGGAACTTCAGCCGTGAGCTTTATTATAGTGAAGCTAATTACAATTAAGTACCTACGTTGCATCCCGACTGTGTAGGTATTGTAACGTACCTAGGTATCCACATAACAACAAGGCGAGAAACAGTTAGACAAATAGATAATTTAATGTTGCGACTTACCAGCGTTTAATGCGACTGTGTTCTTGTCTTCTATCTTCATCAATAGCTACTGCTAATAACAAAAGTTCATCGTCATCTGATGAAGAATCTATCATTAGGCCTCACGCTCAGCAAACACGCCTAGATCTACCGTCGTCCTCTAACAAAGCCATAAACATGTGTTACAGGCGAGAGTAAACTTTATGAGTAAAAGTTACTTTTACGAAGTCACATAAATTGAAAACTCCGTAATAAAAATACTTAATTACACATACCTAAGTCACTTAGCACCCTGGTCGAATTCCTCAGTGTCGTCGTTCGTGCTTGTGTGGTCAAACTTATGTTAGGTTATGTCGGCCGGCCGGGGAATCGAACCTGGGACCCCACGCTCAGCAAACACGCAGAGACCTGCCTTCGTCCTCTGACGAAGATCGTCTACTACTGAGCTCGGTTTGGATTGCACTGCCTTTTATAATAGCCTCGTGTCGCGGCGATATCGTGGCGAATTCGCGGCCGCGACGCGACATGAGTAAGTACCTGGGTAGGTTAGGTTAGGTTGTGTCGCGTCGCGGCCGCAATTGGCGTCGCGCTTGTGTGAAAGGTGTTGCGGCGCGATAATTTCGCAGAATCGCCACGCGACACGTCGCGCGACAAGTCGCGCCTGTGTTTACGAGCCTTAATGGATAATTTATAATGGATGAATACAATAATAAATAAATAGATACGATAGGTAAATGTTCAGGCGATCCATTAATTAACGAACTATTTCTGTTTGTTTTCAGGTGAGCATCATCCATTAGCTGAATAAAAATGGCCGCGTCAAGGTAAGTGGCCCGTGACGGTACTCAGAGCTGGGTGAAGAAAAGTGTCGAACACACGTGACCGCAAATAATCACATGAACCGTTCACACTCACCGCGCGCTGCTAAAGGAGGACTTACTTATGAATACCAACTGTTACCATTCCGATAGATAGAATATGTTTATTTTACACTAAAATTTAAATAGAATCTTATAGTCGCATAGATTAACAAATATATCTGTAATCGATCCGGTTCATAATCAAACACTATTAATTATTAGATACGTAATTAGCTAACCTAACAATATCTTACAGTGACCATATCAATTTAAAAAACTTTTATGTTTTAAATAAATAGATTGACTTAGCAATCGCGCTAAGCAATCTAATTTAATATTATGTATTACTTGTGAGGTACCTACATTGTGTTCTCTACTATGTAATTAAAACGACTTGGAATATTATTAATAGTGAAGCGGGAAGGTCTAGTAACCGAAGTACTGATTACAGCCTGTCTATTAATGACAACATAATAAAATCTGACTCACAAGTCGCCGAGGCATTTGAAAATTTCTTTTCAGATATTCCCGTTTCAACTACTAAATCCCTAAACTCATCACCTTCTGTTGCTGAGTCTTTGCTTAAGGAAAATGTTAATGGTTGCGATTCGGATTTTAATTTTGAATATATTACATGTAGAGATATAATTAAAACCTTTCACACTTTAAATGTAAAGAAGACTGCAGATCTGTGGGGTAATTCCGTAGAAGTTGCTAAGTCTATTATTGACATTGTAGCACCTACTCTTGCTCTTATCTTTAATAGTTGTATTGACAGTGGGGAGTTTCCTGATCTTATGAAAAATAGTAAAATAATACCTTTGTTTAAATCAGGTAGTACATCAGACCCCACAAATTATAGACCTATTTCTGTACTGCCTACCTTTAGTAAAATTTTTGAGAAATTAATGTTAGACCAAATGCAAAGATTTTTTAATAAATATAAATTATTACACAGCAAACAGTTCGGTTTTACAAGGGATCGTTCAACTACTGATGGCCGGTGTTGAACTTTTAGGACATATTTATAATGCATGGGAAGATAAATGCGTTGCCCTGGGCATCTTTTGTGATTTGTCCAAGGCATTCGATTGCGTTCTTCACGAAACATTAATCAGGAAACTCCACCACTACGGGATCCGGAATACTGCTCTGGATCTTCTTACTTCATACTTGAGTAAAAGGATTCAGAGCGTTGACGTTAATGGAGAAAGATCAACCGGATCTTTAGTAACGATGGGAGTCCCACAGGGCTCGATTCTTGGTCCTTTCTTGTTTCTTATTTATATCAATGACTTGCCGTACCTCATAAAGGATAATCATGATATAGTGTTGTTTGCAGATGACACTTCACTTTTGTTTAAACTTAAACGTCAGCAGTTGTTTACTGACGATCTAAATAGCGCGATTTCGAAAGTTGTCCACTGGTTCAATGTTAACAATTTGCTTCTAAACGAGAAAAAAACCAAATGCATTAAGTTTACGCTACCCCACGTTAGGCAGGTGAAAACTAATGTGTTGATAAAGGGCGAGGAATTGAATCCTGAAGACAGCACAGTATTCTTGGGCATAACTTTGGATGCTAAGCTTCAGTGGGCTCCACATATAGATAAATTGTCAAAAAAGCTAAGTTCCGCAGCATACGCTGTTAGAAAAATTCGTAATTTAACTGATATAGAGACTGCCCGTTTAGTGTACTTTAGTTATTTTCATAGTGTAATGTCGTACGGTATTCTATTGTGGGGAAATGCCGCCGATATTCAGACTATCTTTGTTTTGCGGAAGCGTGCTGTTCGATCAATTTATAAATTAAGTCCGAGACACTCTCTCAGAGACAAATTTAAAGAGATTAATGTAATGACTGTGCCTTCTCAGTATACATATTTATGAAAATCTTTTATATGCCCATAAAAATATAAAATTGTTCAAAAATAACAGTGATATCCATAATATAAATACTAGAAACAAACACAAATTTGTTGTACCTACAACAAGGCTCAGGAAAATAGGTGGCTCGTTCAGATGCCAATGTATACACTTTTATAATAAACTACCAAGCCACGTTCAAGATTTAAATTTAACTTGTGCAAAAAAGCCTGTTATACTGTTAAAGATTATATTGAGGATAAAAAGGCTTGGGATTGAGCTGCTTCCAATTTCTGCATTTTGAGTGTTTTTGTTTTTTTTTATATACACATTGACATTAAGATTTTTTTTTTAAACAATGACATTTGCTTGCTTTGTAAAGTATTACATTATTTTAATTATTGTGAATGTGAAGACGATGTGGGTCATTTATTTTATTCATTTTATATTTTTTATTATTCTCGCCATGGTCTGGCAGTTTGAGTAATTTATGTGGCCTACCCAAATATCCTTTCTTTGGTATTGTTCGTCGGATCGTTGAGCTCCTTAAGTCTTGAGTTGAGCTGCACGATTTCTGACAAATGCGTGCACTGACTGGACTGGTCCTCTCAATCTGTGTGGTTCTTTCCTCAAAATACCATCTCAGACACCGACCTACATGGTCTTCATATAACTTGACCAAGATTATGTCTAGACTTTAAAAGAGACTGTGACCTCTGAGTTTGTTTCGGCCTTTCTTCTCAGAGTAGTCAGATAGGAAACGCCGACCTCATCTAGTTTAAAAAAAATAGGATTGACGTGTAAAAGTGTTTTTAATACAGTTGCTCAAAAAGTGGCGTATTGCAGGGACGTATAGCGTTCGGGATGTGGGCTATTACATACTCGTGCTTTTTTTTTACCTTTCCCGAACTCGTGCGTTCTCTTTCCCAACTGTCAAAATAATGTCTATTAAAAAGAAAAACCAACCATGAAGTTTTTACTAAAAAAAATCATAGAAGTTTTTATGATTCATGCAAATACGTATATTTCTAAAAAGAAGCTACTAATTTGTTTCAATATCAGATTTAATGATTTGATTGAATGAGTTAGGTTAAGTTTCATTTAATTTCATCTCATTAAATTTCATTTTCATTTTATATCAATAAAAAAATTCTACTGAAGACTTGGCTGTATGGGCATAGTTCCCTTTGCCTACCAGAATGGGTGAAAAAAAAAATCTCTGCTTATATTCTACGGTTGGCGCCATTGGTTAGTTGAGTTTATTGTGTTTTTATTATTTTATTAAATTGCTTCATTTTTTCGCAACTGTATTAAAAATAGTCGATCAGTACACGTGCGAAATCGTCATTGCAACTTGTTCCGACTGTCAACCCTCGCCTTCGGCTGCGCCTCGGCTCGGGTAGACATTTGTCGGAACTCTTTGCAATGACAACCTTTCCGCACTTGTAATGAAATATACTATTGTACAAACCTACTTACAAAAATAAAATCATTTATCATCTATCATTATCATTTATCTATTTATTTAAAACAAAAGATTTTTAACACTTATATGGTCACTATAAGATATTGTTAGGTTAGCTAATTACGTAATAACTTAAGACAGAAGGTCGCTTAAGTAGAGACTGAATAAATTGACCTACTTGGTACTACATGGATCTCACAACTTTTTACGGTAGAAGAACTGAGTTGCGAGACTTCTGTTTTTTTACAAGTTATGTTTTTGATGGCATCTCCCTAATTTTTGTAGATAATCCTAGTTTATTCCTTTCCGGTACCTTCTACTTCTCAAATACCAACAACGGATTTTCTTAAAGCCCTCTTTCTGTCTTATAAGCTTTTTTTTTTGTAGGTAGTCTTCCTCTGTTTATTTTCCGGTACTACTTCTTGAGCTTCAGCTACTATTTTTCTCAAAGCCCACTCCCTGTCTCTGTGGGTTTTTCTCGGAGGCTTTGATGTTACAACGTTTGTCAAGTCTGGAAGGTAAATGCTTCTTAGTCTATTGTATTCACAAATTGAGGATTCCAAAGTCGACATTAATTAGATGTAAGCAACCTACACTTGTAACTCTCGAAAGTGCCACGTAAGCTTGACCGGATTTGAATACTGCAGAACCGATATCCATCAGCGCATTATTTAGACTTGTTATATATTTATTTTGTTAAGTTAATCCTAATGTAAAATTGTTATCTCTCATTCACTATAAATACTGTCAATGAACCTAACAAAAAATTACAACATCAAGCTTAACAGAAGATTAACTTGAACTAATACGGCACTCAATGCCGCACTCAAAGTTTTTTAAATTAATAAATTACTTAACCCATTATTTTTCTATAGAATTAGATTTAAATAAAGATTATTAAAATTTTTATACCCATACTGATTGATATAATTTGCGTAAGTTAAATAAAACGTGGTTTGTGTGTACAAACCACGTTTTATTTAACTTACGCAAATTGTTACGCAATACGCAAGGTATACGCATACCTGCTATATCGCAGTAAGATCCAAGGGTTGCCTGGAAGAAAGTGGCCGCCGTTCTGTGACGGACGAGGGGCGTGGAAGCCGCGGCGCGGGATTGCCACCTCCGCCGACCGCGGTTATGATTAGTGTTCTTTGTTTCATGGCAATTTCGAGCAATTTAGTCTACTTAATAGTTTGCGTGATTTTGGTACAACTTCATAAGACATGTTCCATTCTTGCTTTTTCATTCCGTTGATTGATAATTTTACAAGTTACCTTTGAACATAATCCGTTGACCATTTTACAAGTTACCTTTGTACATAATTATATTTAGGTACCTATCTACTCTTATTATTCCAATATTCCGTGGCTGGCGTGAATATGTTGACATGTCTAAAATGGCAATTTGTCAGGACGGCCATTTTAAAGGTTTGACCTCTTCTGGTAAATCGGTAAATTAGTTTACCGTATGTGTTTTAGTTGTTTTAAGAGTTATTTTGTACCATCTTTTAGATGATGACAATAAATAAACGAAATACCCCATAGTTTGCATAATAATAGACTTGTCAACTCGTTCACCAACGAGTTATCAACTTATTCACCGAGTTGTCAACTTATGCACCAACAGTTATCAACTTATTCACCTTCTGAGTGGGGAATATTAGTATGTAAACCACGTTATTAATGACAAACACAGTGAGGACCAATCAAACCACTGATGACGAATATAAATATATTTGTTGATTCGTTGAAGGACTTATCTACTCAAATCAAGCAAAGTTTTTCTAACTGAACAAATATTAAATTGAAAAACCACGAACCTATCAGTTTCCTAGTGTAAAAGCAATAAATAAAAAAATAAATAACTAGTTAATTGTTTTATTGCGCCAAACAATGGAAAAATACTTAATAAAGAAAGAAAAGAATAAAGAAGGAATAACGTAATAATAATTATTTAAAGTTGACAGACCTGATCAACTTTAAATATTATTACGTTATTATTACGTACACAGTCATATTTTATTGGACCTCAAAAACCTCGTCATCTGGGTTGTCGTCCAAATCTGGATCATTAGATGCAGAGACATCACCGACAGTTTTTATTTTAATATAAAACTCCTTGAAGGAATCGTCAATGAGGTCAATCATGTCCATCAAATCCTTTTTTTAGAGATTTGCCTCAACTTATAGATAGCAAAGGTGGTTTCCTCTTTTCCTAAAATTAATTTAATTGAAAGGAGGTTCGCGATCCAGGTTTTTCTTAAAATAAATTTTCCGACGCTGTTTTTATCATATTGCAGCCATTTAATAGCTTGCCACAGAAATTTGTCTCCTGAATCATCCAGTTTCTTGACAGTAAAGGGTCCTTTCTTGGATTTTAGTTCGGCAAAATCCAAAAAATCATTTACCGTCATCACCACGACCTTGAATGGTTTCTGAACTTTGCAAGTCCTCACCAACTGCACCCAATCATATAAATGATTGATTCTCTTTTTAGTCTTTTCAATAATCGCGTGGTCAGAATCACACTCCATATGTGTGTGCCCACTGAGGAGGAATTTGTGGTTTATCTTTTGTAGCGTCGGATGATTATTGAGCAAAAACATGAACATCATCGCCACGACATTGTTTTTATTTTGGTCACCAGAAGTATCGGAATAAAAAATCAGTTCTTTAACTTCTGGTGGCAAACTGTTGCAGAAGTGCCACAAACATGATGCAATTTGGTTTGCTCCTCGAGCTCCTATAGTCTCGTCCCACATGTAGCATGTAGCCTCATTAGTTGCTAAATCATGTATTGTCAAATTAAAAGACCAAAGCTGTCGTTTGTAAAACGAGACAAAGCATCATTGAAGATTTTGACAACTCGATTATTTTTTTAATACAATTTAGGTCTATATGTTGGCAACTAAACCAAAGTTTTTTGTAACCGACACTTAGTGATAACTATACATAGTACATTTAGGGTTCAGAGCTTAGCTGACCGTAACTAGACATCTCAATATATCACAATTTAAACAGAAATATTTCGGTTGGCTATAACTTGACATCTCAATTTGTCAATTAAAAGAGAAAAATTTTATGTGTATAAGTTGAGATATCAAATAATAAATAATATTTTGGTTACTGGGGATAAGTTGATATAACAAAATATCAATGTTCGTTCACAAAAACATGTGAATCGTTAATTTGACATGTTGTGTTGTCAAGTAAAACACGTAAAAATGCGAGATGTCAACATAATACCATAGTCGATTGCTCCTAAAGTTATGTATATTATGAGCTGTCAATTTTTTTCATATAAATTCCTAATGCATAGGACGATTTAAGCCAATAAAAAAAAAAACATACAAGTCGAGTTGTCAATGTATTCACGCCAGCCACGGAATTATTATACATTTTATTTTATTAATCTTAAAAACTACGAAAACTAGGAAAACTTACAGCTAATACATTTTAATAACTGGTACAATGTGTAAGCGATGGCCAATTACAAGCTTCCACTAACGATTAATGTGAATAACATTAACAAATACGCGAAAACAGCGAAGCATTAGATAGGCAAATAACTAATCACACACTCAAAAAAAAAATACAATAATAATGAGAATAAAAAAAAAGAAAATTATGTTTATACATCGAAAAAAGATTTGTTCAAACTTTGCTTTACTTCCTTAACACTACTAGTAAATAAATCCAAATCGACATCCTGACACACCACATTAAAAGTACGACAAGCTCTTATCACGTACGAGTTCTGTCTGTAGATAGTTCTGACTTGAGGCACATGGAGAAGACGTGGTCTACGAAAAAATGCACTCGGTACACGAAGCCCGATCTTGCCAACCAACTCAGGGACGTTAGTAGATCCGTTCATAACGCTAAATAAGAAAGCAAGATCTGCAATTTTCCTTTGCTCGTGTAGAGGCAGAATATGAAATTTTTTACACCGACTTATGTAGTTAGGGAGATAGGTATTTGAGCGATATTGAATGTACCTTAAAAATCGCCTTTGTATACATTCAAGCCGATTAATGTATACATTATAATTTGGATTCCAAACCTGAGAAGCATATTCAAGGTGACTACGGACAAACGCACAATAAAGAATTTTCATTGTTTTAACATTCTTAAAATCAGAAGAGACCCTAAAAATAAAACCCAAGGCTATAGAAGCCTGGTTGGCTGTGTTATTAATATGTGCATCAAACAGAAGCTTAGAGTCAAAAGTAACTCCAAGATCCCTGATGACATTCACTCTGTCTACCAAGGCATTCGAAAGCTTATAATCGAAGTTAACGGGGCTTGGCTTACGTGTAAATGTACATACATAGGATTTGGATACGTTTAAATCCAACCTATTTCTAACGCAGTATTCATGGAACCGGTCCAGATCATCCTGTAATAGGCGTGCGTCCTCAACAGTTGACACTGGACCCAAAATCTTCATATCATCCGCATACAATAAGACTAGAGTTAAGAAAACAAGAGGCAACGTCATTTATAAAAATATTAAATAAGAGAGGTCCCAATAAGGATTCTTGGGGAACGCCTGACGGAATGATCATCGCTCTCGACGTATACCCAATTACCCATTGAGAACCACCGTCTGGCACCTATTCTCCACGTACGACGAGAACCATTTAAACAAATCACCCCTTACACCAACCAACAAGAGTTTACGCATAAGTAGCACATGATCAATTCGATCAAAACATTTGCTGTAGTCAGTGTATATAACGTCAACCTGAGACCGTCTGGACATGTGCTCTGTAAGATAGTCACTACAGATCACAAGATTGGATGTGGTCGAGCGACCGCTCAGAAACCCATGCTCACAGAAACTTAATTTAAGCGAAGAAGAAAGTTGTCTGTGCACTATTTTCTCCATAATTTTAGCAAACACACAAAGTTTAGAAATTGGTCTGTAGTTGCTTATATTGGCCTTAACTCCTTTTTTATGAATCGGCGTTATATACGCTGACTTCCAGATGATAGGCACTACCCCTCATTCAAATGACCGCTTAAATAATATTGTTAAAGGAGGGGATAGGCACCTGGCACACTTAGATATAAAAATTGGCGAAATTATTATCAGGGCCAGCAGTTTTGTTTAGGTCCACTTGCTTAAGCAACCGAAACACTTCCTCCTCCCGTACCTCGATAGAGCCTATGTCTGATACGCAACCAGCAGTTTGACTACCAGGTTCATCCATTACCAGAGTGTACAGATCATCGTCACTTCGTTCTTGGAAATTAGAAAAGAAATAGTTTCCGAACATATCACAAATTTCCTCCCCAATGCTAGATGAAATTTGACCAAAATTAAAAACAGACGGGCAACAGTTGGTTTGTTGCTTAGATTTTACATATCGCCAGAAAGCCCTTGGATTTTTAGAAATGGCTGATTCAATATTTGCAATATAATTATCGAACATTTCCTTCTCCAAATCTTTAGCCCGCTGACGTAAAGTTACAAAAGAATGATGATCCGATAGATTTCCATACTTACATACATATACAGGTACACTGATTCATTCACTGTAAATGGAACTTTGTAATCCTATATATTTATATGGGATTACAAAGTTATTTATGCAGTTGGTGTATCTAGAAAAGTGGACCGAATTTGCAAAATATTTTAGATTTTCCTTGATTTATAAACTAAACACTAATTGTATTCTAATTTTGAAGTTTCTATGTCTGCTAGAAGTGACTTAGAGTTTTGATAATTTCGGTCAGTCAGTCAGTGATTGAGTGAGTGAGTGACAAAATTAAGAAACTTTGACTAGTTATAATTTTTAAACTACTGGTTCAAATTGAATGAAATTTGAAATATACCGTGCTTATACAATGTCTGCTTGGTTACTGAAAATTCAGGCTTCTAGTTTTATCTACAACGAAGTTATAGGGAGGTCGAAAATGGCCTGAACTGTTTCGAGAAAAGGATGGTACGGCCGTGCCCCCAGAGTTTTAATTTAAGGTATTTATGTATGAGCCAGTGTCGCCTGAAATAAATAGATTATTATTATTATAAAGCCTCCGTGTATGTTTGAAGTTCTGCAGTCCTCAGCTCGCAATCTCTGAAGGATTACATTATATAATATCTCTGCGAGAACACACGTCATCGTTGTGTGCAGTTCCGGATTAGCCACTCACCTGTAGTATACATATATGATAGAGGTCAGTGGGATTAGCCCATAAGCAAATTAAGCAATTGCTTAGGGCATCACGTCTCAGGGGCACAATAACCAGCACCGAAAAAATATTTGCTAGCACATGAAACGGAAGGATATTTGTCACCAAGATATTACTATACCCGGAAGTCATTCTAGAGACGTGCGCCAATCTTTACAAATCATTCGTCGATTATTTAGAAAAAATACGAGGCGACTAGTACCTAAATAGGGAAGCCCACAGGCGTGGATTGCTTAGGGCATCAAGTAGTCTTAATCCGGCACTGGTTGTGTGTCTAGTAATAACATGATGAATGTCCGCTTCAATCGGAGCTGTCGGGACCTCCGACGACGCTCGAGTACATCGCCGTGCGCACACTGCGCGCATCCATCACACACGTCCGCCACTCACTGCGCTACTCGTGCACAGTGGACGGAAAAATACCCGAAGGAATAACCGCGAACATACAATAAAATTAATATTTGGTTCTACTACTTTATTAGTAAGTAATTTGATCTGCTCAGCTTTTATCTAGTTTATTAGAGTCGCCTCTCCACACAGTATAACACACACCAGGATACGGTTACGTTCAGTATGCATGCGCTGAGGACATTACATTCTAAAACATGTCAGTTTGCTATCTGAAGAACTGAATTCAATTAAACTATAACTTAATAAATGAAAGGTACTCACGGACTGTTCACTCTTTTTCTCTTCATTGATTCATTATTCTGTTTGAATATCATAAATTAATATTTGCTAGAATTAGTTAAAAGCCCCGCCGCGCCGCGGTTGTGCTGCTCGTAGGTAGTGGTGGTGGCGGTGGTGGTGGTCGGTCGGAGGTCGGTCGGTGGTCGGTCTGAGGTCGGTCGGTGGTCGGTCGGGCACCCAATTATTGAAGAGTACTTTTTGCTGCAAATGTCAAGCGTGTGCCGACATTAGGTACGGAACCAGTAAGTTTTCTTTTAATTGGCTGACAACTGTGAAATCTTGAAAAATGATGGAAGAATTCAGTTGGCGCTTTGGCGGTGTTTTCTGCTTTTCGTAACGATGCAATGTGAATGGCTACCTCTGTGCGGGGGCTCGTGGCTAAGTAATAACAGCCGCGCGGGTCGATCAAGCAGGTTGTGCTACGCTTGCCGCGGTTGCTCCGTGGATGGGTGCATAAGCACTTGTATGTACAAACCTAATACTTACTTATGGCGTATCTATGTTATGTTTGATGAGGCTAGGTCAGATTCTGACCATTCTATCTGTATTCCATAGTAATAATAAAGCTAGAGTTTGTTTGTTTGAATGCACTAATCTCTGGAACTGCCAGTCAGATTTGAAAAATTCTTTTTGTATTTGTTAGACCTTTTTGAGGAAGGCTATAGGATATTTAATATCACGCGAAGTCAAAGTCAAAGCATTTATTTCAAATAGGCACATAAAAGGCACTTTTGAACGTCAGAAATTACAACACATAGAATTGATTCTAGTCGCCCATTCCAAAAGGTAGTTTTCGTATGGAGAAGAATGGGCAAGAAACTCCACCGTTACTCTTTTAAAATGTTTCACAATTGTTTGCATACATTAATTATATAATAATAATATGTGAAGACGATGCACCTAAAATAAAATTACTATACCATAATAGGTAAAAGAATTAAAAATGAAACCATGACATATAAATTAATTATCTGATAGATACATGGTGCTCATAAATTTACAAACGTGGTAAAAGTAAACGATTTTCATTTAAATAAATAAAAAATACAAGTTTTAAGTCAGGGTGTGAGTTGAAATAGTTACAGAATGTAAATCGATCTAAATAAAAAAGAATAAATTTACAATTAAATTACAAAGTGTACGTTTAATGTGTTTTAAATTTTCTTTCATTCAAATTCAAACTCAAGGCATTTATTTCAATTAACAGCTTTTTGAATTGTCAAGAAGTCGGTCAGTCAGAAAATATGAAGCTAGTTGCCCATTCCAAAGCGGTACCTATGGAGAAGAACGGGCAAGAAACTCCATGGATACTCTTTTACTTGGACAAAAATATTAGTTACATCACCAATGTGAATTTATAATTATATGTGAGAACGATGTAAAAAAGACGTACGCGTCAAAAGCGTCCAGAGTACAGCAATTAGTAAGAAAACAACAATTCAGGGATTGATGCGACGGGGTGGGTGGGGGGACGAAGTAATAGCGCGAGCAGACGATTTAATGCGACGGGGTGGGTCGGGGGACGAAGTAATAGCGCGGGCAGACGATTTGATGCGACGGGGTGGGTCGGGGGACGAAGTAATAGCGCGGGCAGACGATTTGATGCGACGGGGTGGGTCGGGGGACGAAGTGAAAGCGCGGGCAGACGATTTGATGCGACGGGGTGGGTCGGCGGACGAAGTAATAGCGCGGGAAGACGATTTGATGCGACGGGGTGGTTCGGGGGACGAAGTAATAGCGCGGGCAGACGATTTGATGCGACGGGGTGGGTCGGGGGACGAAGTAATAGCGCGGGCAGACGATTTGATGCGACGGGGTGGGTCGGGGGACGAAGTAATAGCGCGGGCAGACGATTTGATGCGACGGAGTGGGTCGGGGGACGAAGTGAAAGCGCGGGCAGATGATTTGATGCGACGCGCGATGGGGTGGGCCGGGGGACGAAGTGATAGCGCGGGCAGACGATTTGATGCGACGGGGTGAGTCGGGGGACGAAGTGAAAGCGCGGGCAGACGATTTGATGCGACGGGGTGGGTCGGGGGACGAAGTGAAAGCGCGGGAAGATGATTTGATGTGACGGGGTGGGTCTGGGGACAAAGTCGCAGACAGAACTAGTATTATTATAAAATGGACAGAATTATAAGACAAAACCTTTTTAATAATAATAATAATCGCAGACCGAACTCGACACCCTGGATAGGAGGGTCCGTACACTGCTGACTGCAAATCGAATGCATCACCCACGGTCATCGGTAATGAGGCTGTACAATTGTACATCCCGCGAAAGTGTGGAGGTCGGGGGTTTTTAAACGCTAAGACCCTCCACAATCGCGAGATATGCAGTCTCAGTGAATATTTCCTAGAAACCGACGTGGCGATGCATCGAGATGTAGTCATAGTGGACAAGGGTCTCACCCCGCTCTCCTTAGCTAAAGAGAACTGGCGCAAACCAGTAGTGCTTGACACTAATGATCGCATGGAAGTATGGCAGAGTAGGGAGCTTCACGGACGCTTTTTCCGGGCCCTACATGGGCCCGATGTAGATCTACCAGCGTCCGTAGCCTGGCTGCGTTTCGGTGACCTCTTGGGAGAAACCGAAGGTTTTGTCTGCAATTATGGACGAAGTTATGATGACGAACAATTACCGGAGATTTATTATGAAAGACGGCACGATGTCAACACATCTGTCGGGCATACCACCGGCAGGGAGAATCAATCAGGTATATTATCTCCGGGTGTTCTCGTCTAGCTAACGGAGATTACTTGCATAGACACAACCTTGTAGCCAGGATAATCCACCAGCAGCTTTGAAATACAGCCTGATGGAATCGGAGGTGCCATACTATAGGTATGTGCCCGACCCAGTTCTCAAAAATGGTAATATCACATTGTACTGGGATCGATCCATCATCACTGACAGGACTATTGTTGCCAATAAGCCTGATATAGTGGTGGTGGTTCGATCAGAGCGGCGCGCAATGATTGTTGACATAACCGTGCCGCATGATGAGAACCTCGTGAAAGCCGAGAAAGATAAACAGATCAAGTATCTTGACTTGACTCGCGAGGTTGTCGAC
This sequence comes from Luperina nickerlii, assembly GCA_963855955.1. Lineage (NCBI taxonomy): Eukaryota > Metazoa > Arthropoda > Insecta > Lepidoptera > Noctuidae > Luperina > Luperina nickerlii. The sequence continues at coordinate 29,011,364 of OY979662.1, forward strand.
ATGTGGGATGTGGACTCAGCGATCATTGTGCCGATAGTCGTGACAGCCAATGGTTTAATAGCCAAGAGCCTCGACCTACACCTAAGGAGGCTCTCGTTGGGAAGCTGGATCAAGGGCTTGATTCAGAGAGCGGTACACGGCCCGCATTGTTAGGAGGTTCCTCTCTCTTGGACCCTGTTCCCGATACCGGTGGGCTACTATTTTTTATATTTTTAAATATTTTTATATATTTCTTTTAACATTACTTTTAAAAATATAATTTATATGTATTTAGGTTAATAAAGGAAATAATAATCGTTTATTTATAAAAAGGGGGATACATTTACAATGAATAGCTTAACAATTAAAATAAAATAGCGCACAGTTGCTAATTTGCCTGAACCAGTTTGAACCCGTGCTTCAGGCCAGAAAGTGCATAAGTACTTAATGTAATAAATTAACAATCAATACAACGTAAAAAATAAATTAAAACTTAGGTAAATAAAGTAAAATAGCATGTTAGCAGTTCTATTTGCAGATAATAACTAGGTCTTCTGTCTGTGCATAGTCGATGGTTAATAAATATTTAAGTATAATTTGTTTACAGCTATAGTAATTCAGTTTATAGATAGTTAGTTTTCTATTTAATCTATTGTACAGGAATGGGCCTGAAAAGTTAAAAATCTTTCTACAAAGACATGGTTTGAGGTAGCATTAGATATGCATACTAAATCATTCCGTCTCTTGTTAGTGTTGTCGGCATTGTAGGCAAGCATGGTGTGCTGTTTTAATACTAAGTGCATAATGAAAAGCTGGCGAACAGTTAGTACATTGCAGGATTTATATAGCAGATCTGTGGGAAAAAAGAAGGGATGAAAGTTCTGAGCTCTTTCAAGAAGAAGCAAGTTAGTTTTTGGTGCGCCACCCCAAGAAGTGATACAGTATTGAATTATAGATTGACATAGGGCCAAATAAACTTGTGTGATTAATTTTGAATCTGCTAATGTTCGCAATTTTTCAAAAACATATATTAGTTTGCGCACTCTTTTAACTAGGCTTTCAATGTTTTTTAAAAGAGAGTGTGTCGCCCATTATTACCCCCAGGTATTTTATGTTGCTCGTTTTGTGGATAAAAGGACAATTACACATGGTGATTGTACGGTTTCCACATTGATGTGCGTATAGATAAGGGTTAGTAATATTAAGTTGAGGCTTGCGCAAGGAGAAGTGAATATATTTAGTTTTGCCGGCATTTAAAGTTAGCAAATTGCTATTAAGCCAATTAGTCACAGTATTAAAACGTAGTTGAGCGATTTCGAACAGTTCGTTACTGGTTTTAGCGCTAAATATTAACGCCGTGTCGTCGGCATATGATATTATTTTGCCGTCTTTAATATTCAGATTACACAAGTCGTTAATATAAATAAGGAAGAGGGTGGGGCCCAGAATACTCCCCTGAGGAACACCAAAACCAGTATTTTTCTGCTCATCGCTCGTAATATTATCTATTCTAACACATTGGTACCGGTGGTCTAGATAGTCAGTATAAAGTTTCAGAGGCGTTCCTCTAATTCCTATGATCTATAAGTTGTTTAGAAGAACAGAAATTGACACCGTGTCGAACGCCTTGGCTAAATCGAGAAAGACTCCCAAGGTCTGGTTTCCTTTGCCGAGTTCTTCTGAAATATAATCAATCAGGCTATGCACCGCATCTGCTGTCGACAGTTTGACTCTAAAACCAAATTGCGCAGGGGATAAGATGTTGTTTTTTTCTAGGTAATTAACTAGTCTAATGTTTATAATTTTCTCTAGAATTTTTTGAAATTGAGGTGAGTAAGGAGGCCTATAGTTATTAACTACGTCCTTACTTCCAGATTTAAATATAGGGATTACAACTGCCTTTTTTAGACAACTAGGGAAAATTCCTTCGGAAAGACAGATTCGAAATATATGCGTTAATGGAGGAACCAAAATTTGCTTAAAGAGTTTGAGGATCTTATTGCTTATGTTATCCCATCCAACTGCACAGTCGTCCTTTAGCCCAGAAATAATTCGGGTTATTTCAACTTCATCGGTATCCAACATAGCAAAACATTTCGGGTTACAACTATTGCTAGATTTTTGGAAAGATGGTTGTTCGAAATATTTCGGAATCTGATCGGCAAGAGTTTTCCCAACATTTACAAAAAGGTATTTACATTGTTAGCTGATAAGAGTGGTGAAGGATTAGCCAGCAATAAACTCGAATTTGATTCACGCTGTTTAGACATATTAGTGACGTTTTTAATATGTTTCCAAAGTTGCTTGGTATTTCTTACCTGCTTTATTTAATTCAGTTTCATCGTAATTGTTTTTTAAATTCTTTAGGAGATTGTTGCAGAAATTTCTGTATCTTTTATAGGTGGTTTGAATTATTAGATTATCAGGGTGTCTTTTAGTTTTCTGATGAAGTTTATCTCTGTGTCTTATACACCGAATTAGTCCTGGAGTAATCCATGGTTTAATATTATAAAATTTCTTATTTACTGTAGAAACTGTCGTGTTACGTAATATTGCTTGTTGAACATGTTTTATTAAGTACGATAAAGCCAGATTAGTGTCAGCAGTATTGTAAACTAGGATAAAGTCTTTGTTGCACAAATCATATTCGAGGCTGTTTGTATTTAATTTGCTAATAGTCTGAGGATGATTTAGCTTAGGCAGCTGTAAATTTACGCTGAGTAAGACTGCGTGATGGTCAGTAATTGTTGAGTTAGTAACAAGCGTAATATATGACAGGCTGGTTTTAATCATCATATGATCAAGGCAGGAACTGCTCTGATGAGTAGGCAATGTGTGAGCGGGGAGAAAACCATGATATAAGCAGATATTAAGGTAATCTTGGGTCCCTGCATTGCAGTTTTCGGAACCAATATTAATATTTAAATCACATGTTAGTATAATATTCTTAAATGGGCTTAGTGCTTGAAAAATTTGGTTTAAGGATTTATTAAAAGGATCTAAGTTTCTAGAGGATGTATTTAAATAATCTATACATAGCGATTATCGCTGTGATTGTACCAATTTTGATGACTAAACAATTACTCATACAGTCTTGTAGAGTATGTTCCTCGACTGTGACCTTTAATGATTCCTTAACATAGACTACATTATAACATACACCATCATTTTGATTGTGGTTTATTGTGGTATGTAATAAGTTGTACCCCGGTATTACTGGTAGGTTATTGTGGCGATTAGAAAGCCAGCACTCGGTAAGTTATATCACAATCAAAGTTAAGTCTATGAAGAAAAATATTAAAGCTATCTATGTTCTTATAAATACTACGAATATTTTGGGTTAGTAGAAATATATTGTCTACAGTCCTTAACGTTATCTTTCTTTGATCTAGTTGAAAATGTGTTATCTATATCGGTAATTAAGTTATCATCCATATTAAAATAAAATAAAACAATAAATGAAGTCTAAAATATAAACTAGTATGTGGCGCTCTTAGGCACCTTCATAATCTATCGAATTAATGTACCTGTATTCGGAAACTTTTTTAGCAGGGCAATCTGTATCTCCCGTCTTGTGGTTGGCTTGTTTTTTAAAGCGCGAACATGTATTATAGCACATTTTGGCGGATTGGCCTTATTTGCGCAGTCTTGAATTGTGTGCCCTTCTTCATTCACCGCAATGGCCGCATGTGGGAGCAGCTATTTTGCATGTTTTGGCTGCATGACCATACTGCTGGCACTTGTAACATCTAGTTACCAGTGTAAAGTCTCGTACCGGACAGGACGACCAATTTATAAATAATCTGTCCTGTGTGACGAGGGCCTTGCGAATGATGGCTGGAACTTCTATAATATAGTTGCCATTCTCAGCATCCTTCCTGCCAGATTTGTGGCTCAGTTTTATTGAGGTCAAAAATGCATCTTGAGACATAGTCGGCAGTTTGTCGGTCAAGTTCTGTTCATAGATACATTTATAAACCACATTTTCAGACATGGATGTGGGAACCTATACCTATAATGCGAGGTTTGTGTTTTTGAGGTGCGTCGACGGTAAGCCCTGACGAAGCGAGTTGGACTGTTTGTTTAAGCTTATCTAGGTCATCTTTGATCTCATTACTGATTTTTAATCCTCCTTTTCCTATTTTGCGTACGCCTTGTACTTTCAGCTTCATTTCTGCTGGGCATATGATTTTTTGGACCATGGTCTTGGTTTTGTCACTGGTCTTTGAATTATCACAGGGATAAATCGCCACAGAACTAAAGGTATTAGGACGAAATAAGCTGTTGGACTCCTTCTTCACCATATCTGCAAAAGATGTGCCCGCACCCTGCTTCGTACAGGACTCTTGAATCGTCCGGTTCATCTCCGTTAGAAAGTCGGATAGATCTCGAGCTTCGGTCATAGATTTAAGAGTGGTATGGGTTTGAATGACTTTTTGCTTTAAAGACTGGTACTGAACAGCCATTTGCGAAACTCCATGTCCAACTTTTCGGCAAAGATTATTTATTTTTAGTTTCTGCTCAGTGTTGAGCTTACCATCAGAAGCAGTAGCACATACCTCATTCAGGCACTGCTCGATTGATGTCATCCAGTTCTGGATCTCTGGAGTGGTCACTAATTCAATTTTATCATCTGGCAATGCTGCCAGTCTTTTGGGCACGTTTCCTGTTGACAGCGATGCGGATGAAATTTTTGATTCCCTTTGATTTTCCCTCCTTTTTATTTACTTGTACATATTATTGCTATTATTTTAATATTGTTAGCTTTTAAAATTCAGTTTGTATTTAAATAAGAAATTAAATTATTACAGTCGAAATATTTTATCATCTTGGTCCTGTCTCGGCTGTCGCGGCGGTGTCGGTGCCGTTGTCGGTAACGGGGTCGTCGGTACTAGTGATGTAACGAATGTTGGAATTTTCACATTCGCGAATGCGAATATTTATCTTCAACATTCGCGAATGCGAATGCGAATGCGAATATCCGTTACATCACTAATTCATTATAAATATATTTAATTCCTCAGATATATAAAGTGGAATGAAAAAATATACATTTATAAACAAAATTATTAAACTTTAAATATCTAATGTATTAAGATATTTAAAGTTTAATAATTTTGTTTCAAGTAATTGTGTAGTTTTTGGGTAAATAGAAACTGTTAACTTTATTTAAAAATGGTAGTAAAGTAATAATATACTACTAAATAAATGCAAACCTTACATAGTTGTAACAAGGCTGATTAATGTTAGATTTGATCAGATCTCTGAAGTTCTGTTTTCATAAATGAGACTTTAATTTAGAATGTAAAAGTATGATTTAATAAAAATATCTAAGTGTTATCTATTGTATTATTATTTCACATGCATGCATATAATAATTTCCTTTTTGATTATTAAAAACATTCGCTAAATATGCGAATGCGAATGCGAATATTGAAAAATATGCGGATATTCGCGAATGCGGATATTCGCGAATGCGAATGCGAATATCCGTTACATCACTAGTTGGTAACGGGGTCGGTACTGGGGTCGGTGTCGGTGGAGGCCTGTGTCTTATCATCGCGCTCCGATTATTGGAGCTGCCTTCCATATAACAGAATATTTAAAAATAACCCAGTCAGTTCATTATTTAAACTTGTCACAATGTTTCTCTATAGCACACGCTAATACACTAAAACTAGGTCACTATTTTATGCAAACGTTAATTTATTATATTTTAAAAATCCATTGATGAGCACGTCTGTATACTTTGAATGCCTACGAATCAATCCTTAGATATCAGAATCATATCTTGAGATATTATGTTTTGTCAAAGAACGAAAATATTGAGCAATTTTCAAATAAATTTCTTTCGCACATAGCGGGCACATGTCACCTTTCCGAACTGTCATTTTACTCCATTACGATGGCAATACGAAGGCGAAACATAGTATGGAGCAAAGTAATTAATAAATACTTGGTGCTTAACATTTTCATTCCCTGACTGTACATGGTGGACCTAAGAAGTAGGGTGCCTAGTGAAGGAGTCATGTGGATTTTTCCTCATTGAGTGACAGCGATTCGTACTTGATCGGTGTGTGCGTATACGAGGAGCCTTTGTTCAAGAGCAGCTGAGAAGCGGAGAAGGCGGCATGTTTCAAAACATGTCTTTGACGCTCAAGAAATGCTGAATTTTAACCTATTTGACAAATGAGCTTAGATAGATCACATGTAGCAGTACTTTATTCGAAAATTTAATAAGAAAATACTTCCGAAGCTTATACCTACATAAATGCCCATGCCCAATGATGAACCATTACGTATTTTACAATAACGGTGCACGATGTCTTACCTTCTTAAAAACTTATCTAATGTAAAACAATGAACATTGTAAAATCAATTTTACAAAACGTTAACTCAAGAACCCTACAGAAGTTACCCTACTCGCTACCAACAAAGTCTGCTGACGTAGGGAGCTAGCTCGCTACGCTACTCTGAAGGTGCGCTATGAAAGCCAAAAGTTAATCTGACTCACAGAATTCACTCCTACTAACAGCACACAAACGATAGGAATATTTAATGCTATAGAAGTGAACTACGGAAGGATTATGTAAGATTGAGCTGGTAATAATGGGGAAGAGGGAGGGGGGGGTGAAGTTTGTATAAGATGTGGTAGAACTTATGGAGCTTTTACTGAAAAAATCTTTGAATACAGTGTTAATTAAAGGTTTTCTCATTACTGCAACTATTCGAATATGTTCATTATCAATGCTGACGCTTCTTCAGCTGCCTACATACACTTACATTAGGTACAGATAAGTTCACTGCATATACCTAGGTTCGGTCCGCCACAAATATCCATTATATTGCATGAATTAATTAACCAATGTGTAATCTGTTTTGTGGCTAAACATTGATATAATAAAATATGGAGCAAAGATTGTAGACAATTAAATGAATTCATGAAATCTTTTTGTGGTGGACTGTACCTGGATTCAACGCACAATCACTGATAAAATAACGGAATAAAAATAAAATATTACGCAGTTTAGATTTGTATTTAGATTTGTGTGAAACAATAAAACTGTCGTTATCTCTAACGATACGAGAATGTTTTTTAGTGTGTGTAGTGAGTCATTTAACTTATGTTTGATTTGATCCGCTTTTAATAAAGCAGTTAGCAAGAACGGTTGGTTTTTATTTGGTGATTGCGCCTCACGCTGGTTGGCTGCGGCGGCTGGCGGTGGTCTCGGCCGATGGGTTTGTAAGCAGATTATGTCATAGTTGAGCCTAGCCTGCATAGCGCAGCTTGACACAGAATATTCTCATGAATTAAACTGTGAAACGGACCAAGGTTTATTATTTCCTGCAAATCCTATACATATGTCAACACCAACAGATAGATTACTGCGATTAGACAACCCTTTATACCTACTCAATATTGCTACTGTTTGGTGTTGCTAGCTACACAAACGTGTATCAGGGTCGTAGTAACCATTAGCCTTCATCAAATCATGCTTCATCAAATCAGGCGATACATCGCGGAAACTGTCCGCTGATCAGAAATGCTCCGTGTCGTTCACAAGTGCTGTTCGGCTGGGTTCACACGGCATTGTCCTGCACGTTTTTTTGCAGTATACGTCTTAACGAATAAATAGTGGCACATACATTGTACATAGAACCATTCACATGTCGTTTGTACTGCAAAAAATCGTACACCGTTTATGCGTTTACACGAATACTCAACGGACTTGTCAAGCAAATCGAATGAACTTTAACGTATTCGGCTTGCAGTGGCACATAGTATAGCTCTGTCTCGTTCACTCGACACGATGTTTATACGTTTTTCATCGAATCGTTTTTGGTAGGCTTGAATTTTCCATTTGATTTAATAAGTTTTCAAAACTTTCAATAGACGTCCGAAAGTAATTAAAAAACTTCTTTTCATCGTTTCTAAGTTTATCATAACTTCTCAAATAGTTTAGTACGCCCTGATTCTTCATTAATAGGAATTACCCAAAACATTCTGCTCTGTCGGCAACGAAACCGTTGACGCCGTCGATTATACCAATATAAAAGTACAACCAAGCGTGGATCCATCACAGACGTCTACTCACTGTGACAACTGTGTGAAGACTGCTGCTATTCGTTTTTTACACGAATGAAAATCTACCGTATGAACACCCGGGTGATTGTACGTTAAAAAAACGAATACTAAGAAAACGTGCAGGACAATGCCGTGTGAACCGAGCCTTAGTGTTCACTCACGGATTGTACCATCCTGAGTTGTGTTATACAGATTAAATGCAATATGTATATGTCGCATCCGGTCATGCATTTGACTAGTCGGAACGCTAGCGCCATCTGGTGGCGCTTGACAGAGTCTAGCCTGAGTCCGTGGGGGTTAGAAAACAGCTCGACAGAACGATGTGGAGCTCACTTTGGACTTGGACTTGGACATTGGAAATCGTACGGACAACATGTGCTTAGAAACGGTCCAGCGTTCCGTATCTGGTTGTGTCGTGTACCTACAGTGTGTAATTTGCTAGTGTGACTAAATTGTTCGTGAAATTATAATCTTATTTGAACTGCAAACGGTTTTTTTCTATTGCGCAATAACCAACACATACCCACTGCACGCCCACAATAGTTAAATATGGCTGATAATAACGAGACACACTATACCTTCTCCGTCATATATATTCGTTATATCCGAACATGTGGTTGATTAACAAACCATTGTAATGAGAAACATTTAACATACCTACATTTTTCGTTGACTCTTGATTAGAGTTAGAACTTTCATTCAATATAAATTTGGGTGACTAGGGTGTCACCCAAATCTATGTGTATCGAATGAAAGTTTCATCTCCGGGTGACAGACAACGCATAACCATTGGAGCTCAATATGTTTGTCTCGAACGAAGTAAATAAGAAATCCCACCTGCTAGCGCAGCACCGGCAAGTGAAGAGTTGCTATATGAAGTTATAAACGACGTCTGTGATCGGAACGGAAGGGATGGTTTCCTGTGAGTTGAACCCGTGAGCCGAGACGTGTTCAGTGAGGGGCGCGAGACTCACCTCAGCGGCAGAACGTCTGTAACTCTGTACACGCGGGAGCGGTCCAAGCCAGGCGATAATGTGCCGCTGGGATTATAGGTAAACTTGGAGGTACCGGCCATTATAACATTCAATCTGAGGGCCGTTATCCAGGCAGCTGAGCCACACACTACACTGGGTATTGAATTATTGATATGTTTCGCGAACAAAGCAACAGCCGACAGCCTTGCAACCGTTGTTACACCAAAGCGTTGCATAAAAGCACTAACTACTTTTTTTGTTTATACCCTTTACCCTGCTCGACCCTTTTCTAAGGCAAGCCTTAAAAAAAAGCTCTTTCTATTTCCATGTAGAAAAAAAGTATAAATAAATCCTCTGCTGATCTGAGGTGAACAATATTGAATATCAGGAAGCCCGCTATACACAGCAGCTTTGCGGTTCTTAAATGGAATTTACACGAATACTATCTCACTGCTGGGACTGGAAGTCTGGCTCCCAGGCCTCCTCTCTGTGAGGGGCAATGGGCCGTAATCCATTCCTGTGTTGTGTTGTACAGATAGCAATCTGTATATTATTTATTCGTGATATCCAAACATGAATAAGAATAAGAATAATTTATTTGTATTGCATGATGTTTTGCAATAAATTATATTTAATCCATTTTTGCAAATATTTGTAAAATATTATTTCATCCGTTTGCCAGACGTGAGTGAAATTAAATCTGACCCGAGCCCAACTCGCTACGTTTGTAGAGCTTCCACAGTATCCAGGTGACGTGCAACGCACCTGCAGGCCAGCACTCCTCGCCTGTCCTATACCACACTTATAGTAATCGTATGTTCAGAACTTCAGACTAAATCCCATGTGAACAGCAACATTTGCAGGAACTAGCCAAGTCTACTAACTAATATTATCTTTTACGAGGCACATTCTAAAAATAAAATGTTGAGTCGTGTATTATTAGAGTTTGGTATTATCACAGTATAAATATGAACAGTATGGAAACTAGACCTATTTGTTGAAATAATTACCTATGCACCATTGGAGCGTTAGTGTTGTCACTCTTAATGTCTGTAAAATTGATGTGTTTTATTGTAACAATGTTTTTTAACGCGGTTTGCGGTCAGCAGTTGGCTGGTTATCGTTCCCTCCTTCTGGTCAAAACGTAAATTCAAGATGGGGCTGCGAAAAAATTCGAATTTTTGCGTGAATATCATTTTCATAGTTTTCGAGGGTGCTAAAGTCAAAATGCGCGATGCCTAGTTAACCCTGCACCTTACCTTTTCAACTCCAGAATGGGTGTAATAATAATTAAAGAAAACAATATTTCAAAAAATATCTTTATTCTTCGTAATTATAAATTACTTACTGAAAAACGACACCCATGATAAATAAATTGAAAAATTTCCGAGCCGCCATCTTGGATTTATATTTTGACCTCACTATCGGTTTTGGCACCCACGAAAACCATGAAAACGACAACCATGACAAAAAAATTGAAAAATATGTTAGCAGCCGCCGTATAATACACAATACGCACCAAGCATTTTTAAAAAGATGGATGTTGCGTGGCGCAAGGAATAAATGGTCGTTGAAGTTCTAACACCACGTAAGTCATTTTTGGCGGTTTTGACATTTTGATGACATTCGCTAGAGAATTTTGGTTAAATAACTGTTTTTTGTAAATAGTTACTGTTTCTACATTAAATTGAACTATAATGAAGTATACACAAATAGTAAATTTGTATAATTATAGTATCTATAAAACATTATGCAGATTTTTCTCTCTCTCCTGAAAAGTTGCTATTTTTAACGTAGTTTCTGTACTGTTCATATCTTTACTGTGGTATTATGGTGGAGGTTTAGTGAGCTCGCACGTGGTTGGCCCACTCCCCCTCCCACTGCGCTCCCCCCTCACCTCCCAGGGCGCCCCAGTCTGTACGTTCCGTGCACAGTGTACACTGCTGTACAGTTATGTGGGAGATGTTTACCCCGACGCGTGCGTTGCATGTGCGTGGTGCGCGCGCGTCGGTCGCGGGACTCGCTCGCGTCTCTCCGGCATATTTATATAGTTGAGTTCTGTGAGTCATTGATCGGCGGCTGGTGAAGTCGCCGCTCGATGACCAGCGTTGGACAACAGCCATCACACACACCATCGCGCTGCAACGCACGCGCCGCCGCGTGTCTCACGAAGTCTGCAGGCACGCGACGCGCTGCGCTTAGCTTTCACGGGCATTGCATCACGTCAATGAACACAATGCACCATGACTCGTCATGCTTATGGCGGTGCGTGTCTCGCTACCGACAGTGGCTACAGTCACACAATGACGCGGAGGGACGCGGACAGCTCAGTTTAAATTGTCGTTAGCCACATTGTCCTTACCGCGTCGTTAGTGCGATCAATATAATGATAGTTCTACACCGTAACCGTTAGCGTCGGGAAGAATACATTTATGTGGGTTCGTCCGCCGCTCTATTTGTGAATGCCACTCTAGATACGATTCCACTGAAAGCCGAATGCCGACGGCCGAGCGCCGAAGAGAAATAGGCCGGTACACGCCGACAACCATCCAGACAGGCCGTTCTCTACGTAGTTTTTATGTGGCATGTTGGCGGCGCGCCAGCCATGTCTCAACTGATTGATTTTACTAAGACGTATCAGCAATCGTATTATTTCACGTTTAGTTTATAATCCGCATGTACTACGCACCGCTCCGGGCTCGTTAGCACTGCGCTGCAGCTCTCTCGCCGCGTTCGCCGCATCTGATCACTTGTCCTGTGTAAACAATTACAACTTTCAGAGATAACGCACATTTGGCTTGGTTACAGCTGACTATAAATCTTGCGTCTTTTAGCACTGTAATCAAATGAAATAAAATATACCTTCGAGTATGAGGCCCACAGAAAAGATCCGTTATGTTAATTAATGCTGTACTTAAGAATTACAGTTCTGGTACTTTAGACTGAATTAATGAATTTTATCCAATCAACATAAAGGAAGTAATTTTTTCCAAAAAGTTCGGGTTTTATTCTCTGATAAAATTGTAGTGTGTATGGCCGAAAAGATAGCACTTTTGTTCTACCAACATTATTATGATTATGAACAGTTAGGGTTCTTGTCCTGAAGTACCAAATCAAAATTCATCCTGTTCCTACTACTTCATCCGAGACCCGTTTGGAGAGATTCGGCTTTATTTAGACACACGTTTACATGAGCACTGCGATTATTAAAGGTACCCTACCTAAGCGGTTTGGAGACAAATAATAAATATTTAATAATAACAGAAGTTTTGGACTAGCAATATTCCTCAGAGTTTTAAAGATCAACTTGCGCACTCTTTTGACGGTAACCGGGATATAACATGTTGTGTCCATTTGAGGATTTCATCAACGATTACTCTTAGATAATTGATAAAGTTCACTCTGTTCTGTGTTCTCTCTAGGAATAGCAACAACTTTTCCTATTGCCAGGAAAGGTGTGGCTGCTAATTTTTAAGTTTTTGGGACTTCCTGTTCTAATCTTACCAAAACAGATATTTACAGAATAGGGTTGGTGCAATCGTACTTCCCTGGGGAACACCGTATGAACAGGCAAAGCATCAATCTTTGCATGTCAGGGTCTCAGAAGGCAGTCGTCACCACCACCTATAACTAGGCTGTCTACTGTAACTGTGTTTGCGTAACACACTTCCAGTCACAAACAGAAAGATTTCGAAGGAAATTGCGAATCTATAGCTTCATAGTATGTTAGAAAAATTCATCTGCTCGTCAACGAAAATAACGCGATACGTTGTTGAACGACAGTTAGTTCCATAACACTCTTACAACGCCAATGCTTTTCATTTTGACAAAAATGAGCATTGCCGTTGTAAGAGTGTTATGGAAATACCAAATACCCTGCTGTTCTTAATGATCAGTTAGTCACGTCGAGGCCGGCTAGAGTCCAGCTGTAACGGACATGGGTCCCGTGTCGTCTTCGACTGACTCCACCGTCCGATGACCCGGTGGCGGTAAGTACCGTATCATTGTAAGAACTTTTGTAACCATATTTATCTGCCAATAAATCTTTGACTTCGACTTTGAAAGCCATGCTAGGCTCCACTTCACATGGTGTTTGTGAAACGTATTATGTAGTTGCCTCATAGTTTTACTTTTGTCTATCAGTGATCATAACAATATGACAGATGATGACGCCATAGTATGTAAACTGAATGAGGGTAAGCCTGTACTAACAACCATACAATATAGGTATTCTGTTCTATTCTCGGATTTAATATTATGCACAAGTACGGTTTATTCAAACCTAGAAACCCAACCAGCGTTGCATGGTACTTACCATTACCATGCAACACTGGTCGAATGATTAATTTGTTAAAATCAATTATCTAAACCAAAATGGTAAAAAATCCAAAATAATCAATAAGGTATCTCATTAAAAATAAGAACAATTACAATGATCGGCATGCAACATTAAATAAATGCTTAAGAGCAATTAGATACAATCATTAATAAGTTTTTTTTAATTAGTAAAGTAGGTCGCAATAATCAACATTTTCTAGCGAAAATAGACAATGAATACGGTCAATATACAAGGTTTTGTTACAGCCCAGAAAAGGCGGTTCTAAGGATTTCAATAATACGTTTATTATCCTTTTATTTATATATTGGAAGGTGTGTTTACTAATATTACGTGAGACGTGGGATCAAAGCTAATAGAGGAGTAGAGTAGAGTCACTATGCGAAAGTAAGAAAGTAAGGATTTTGGTCCAGTGCTAAGGGCGGGCGCGGATACATAAATAACATTTATGAGTAAGAATGAGAAAGACGATAGTGTTTAAGTAGGATCGATTTGTTTTGGTATACTCCAACAGATTTTTCTAATCGTAACCTATTTTACAAATAAAAAATGTAAAATCAAAAGTATTATTTATAAGATAACGTATAGAACAAAAGGATGTCCCTATGAATCTGGATATCCGAAGTTTTTCTTACTGTGAAGCTGAAGACATAAAGCAGTGCCTTGCAAACACTGCTGGAGATGGGTTACTGTTCCACTCACAAGCTACTAAGTACGTATGTTATTAGTACGTGCCTAGTTCTGTATACGTATGTAGTTACAGGAAACGCCCATTAGTTGTTATGATGCTTGTTCGCGCGTCTGCTATTTAGTGACATCGTCCTAATTCCGGGACAGTGAAGCAGTCAGCTAGTCACACAGACTCGGCTCCTTCGTGCGAACAGGAATATTCCTGATGTGTTACAGAGCGTACAGGAGTTATTAAAATTATTAACTTAGCAGATTGTTAATTGATTGCTGTTTATGTTGTGAACATCGAAGTCCTTTTCGACAAAGCACTGAAACGGTCGACCCGATGCAATCTTTTGCAGCTCTCTCTGTGCAAGTATGCACAGGGCTCAGCGCACCGTCAGACCAGCTCTCTGTGCAAGTATGCACAGGGCTCAGCGCACCATCAGACCAGCTCTCCGTGTAAGTATGCACAGGGCTCAGCGCACCGTCAGACCAGCTCTCTGTGCAAGTATGCACAGGGCTCAGCGCACCGTCAGACCAGCTCTCTGTGCAAGTATGCACAGGGCTCAGCGCACCGTCAGACCAGCTCTCTGTGCAAGTATGCACAGGGCTCAGCGCACCGTCAGACCAGCTCTCTGTGCAAGTATGCACAGGGCTCAGCGCACCGTCAGACCAGCTCTCCGTGTAAGTATGCACAGGGCTCAGCGCACCGTCAGACCAGCTCTCTGTGCAAGTATGCACAGGGCTCAGCGCACCGTCAGACCAGCTCTCTGTGCAAGTATGCACAGGGCTCAGCGCACCGTCAGACCAGCTCTCTGTGCAAGTATGCACAGGGCTCAGCGCACCGTCAGACCAGCTCTCTGTGCAAGTATGCACAGGGCTCAGCGCATCGTCAGACCAGCTCTCTGTGCAAGTATGCACAGGGCTCAGCGCACCGTCAGACCAGCAACGACTGTCTTAGTAATAATGTTAGACGTTTTAACAGACTTCAAAAAAATTAAAAACCCCCCGACCCAAACAAAACCTGTAAAAACTAAAATAATAATTATTATATATTAGCCCTTTAAGTTTAATATAAGTTGTAGGAAATATTTAGATCCAAGCGTCCTCGCGTCGGCGGACGGCTAATGAAAATTGGATAAGTTAACAGCAGCAATGTTTTTTACAATAGCATACATTCATTAATGCTGGGTATAAGCCTCATCTGTTTGGCGTTTTCATTAGGCGTCCACCGACGACGCGAGGACGCTTGGATCAAAATATTTCCTACAGGGCCAGTATAATATATAAGTATTATTATTTTCGTTTTTAGAGGTTTTTGTTTGAGTCGAGGGTTTTATAAATTTTAATTTTATTTCTTGCTTTTTAAACTTTATAATACAGTGTAAACTCTTTATAACGTTATCCTTTATAACAATAAACTCCCTGTAACGTTGAAGTGAGCCCAACTTGGTTGGTTTGCGTTAAAACCCACATATTGAAACACTCTTTATAGCGATACGCCTTTCTCTATTACGAAGAAATGTGTTCATATTTTTAGACAGTAAATATTTATTATCGGTATTATTGTTCCGAAGCTCTGAAACATCGGAGGTCGGTCTAGCTTTTGTTATCCTTAATTGCCTTGAACACGTGCAGTATGACGCTGTTTTCTCGGAAGTGATGGCCTTCGACCAAATATACTGGGTACCTATCGTATTATCAGTCGTAAGCCTACTTTGAAACTGTTAACATGGCCAGTAAACGGAAAGCGATTAGTGTTGACGAAAAAGTTTGTGTGATACTTGTTAATTTGGTTGTTTTTTTGTTCACTCCATATAACGATAACTCTCTATAACAACAAAAAATGCTCAGTCCCTTGAGTTTCGTTATAAAGAGTTTACACTGCATTATATTACTAATAAACATTCTACCTACGATCGACACGTGACTCGCCGAAATCTGCGCAGCTGTATTTTTACCACAGTGAAGCTAGTTACTCGTCGTTGGCGTTCATTCCATGCTAACGTATTCCTCTGTTTTCTCCCTGGATAATGATACTAGTCCAAATATTTTGGCTTAGTTATATTTTTTTTCTACAACGAATATAATTAAGTACGCAAAAACCAAAACATAGGCACATAATAGTGAAAGATATACAACCTACTATCTATTTATTCTACTTGATTTTTTTTTAACTTTAGACATTTTTATTTGGACTCGATAAGACACATCTCATCATCACGAGTCCACACTTGGTCGGTTTAGTAGCAGTTAATTAACAGTTTCATTATGTAGCACCCTGGTCTGTCATCAGGTAAAATGAACAGGACTCATTGAGATACATTTAGTGAGCCCACACTTGTGGGGTGTGCTGGTAGTCATTTAAAATTTCCGTTATCTAGTGTCCAGGTCAGTTATGAGGTCCTCGTCATCTGGTAAAAGGAACAGTACTCGTTGAGACATATCTAATGAGCCCACACTAGATGGGTTTACCAGCAGTTATTCAAGAGTTCAGGTATCTAGCGTCCAGGTCTATCATCTAACCAGCTCGATGGTACCATTTTATTTTGTTATCATCGGAATGCATATATGTACACGAATATTCAAACTAAGACCACTAGAAGTGGTCTTAGTTTGAATATTCGCAAATGTATTACTATTCTCGTATTCCCTTATCTACCGTCCAGGATTCCTAAGCAATATCGCCATAACACATTTTCACACAACGATTTGATAAGAACCGCCATAGTAGTTATTGCTCTTCTAGTGACATATGTTTGGTTGTTATTGGCCGTGGGGACCATTTTGTCTGGTTCATTTCCTTTATTTCTCTTTTCTAATCCATCATCAGCCCCTGGTCACTATTTATCTATAACCTATTCATTGAGACCATTCCAGGGAGCCCAAACACGATACCTCTGCTGTGAGTTAAGGGAGTTAGGTATCTTGCAAATTGCAGATGATGCTGCAGCAGCAGTTCAAGGTTACTATGTTCTTCTATTATCATTTAAGTAACGAAATGCCAAATTTTGACTCAGTCAGACCTGTGAAAGATGCTCACATCAATTCATCAACTAGAAAAGGGCTGATAATCTTCAAACGGCTGAACCGATTTTCTTGAATCATAGCTAAGAACACTCTCGATCAAGTCACTTCTTAATCAAAAAATAATAATCAAAATGGGTTCAGCCGTGTGGGAGCTACGATGGCACAGACAGACACACAGACACATACGTCAAACTTATAACACCCCTCTGTTTTTGTCCGGGGTTAAAAAGAGGAGGAGGTTCTCAATTCGGTTGTATTTTTTTTGTTTGTTAAGAACTCCGTTATTTATAAACCGATTTGCGAAATGATTTATACTTTCAGATTGGTCCCATTTACATCAAAATCGGTTCAGTAGTTTGGTTTTTATACCAAAATTACTAGTAAAAAAAGACTAAAACAAGTTAAAAACACTATGAACAAACTTATAAAACCTCGTCGTTTTTGCGTCGGGGGTTAAAAATTAAAGTAAGTTTGCTTTCCTATGACTTTTGAGTGGTGGCTTAGTGGAATTGTCATGTGATGCATTGTGGCTATAAGTGCCTTATCTTTACGTAATTAACCGACTTCAAAAAGGAGGAGGTTCTCAATTCGACTGTATTTTTTTGTATGTATGTACATACAAATGCACATGTTAAGGCTCCTTCAAACAAACGCGACGCGCGACGCGTATCGCGCGCGACACAAAGTCACCGCAAATCGCGCAACGAGCGGTGCCTTTGTGTCGCGCGCGATTCGCGTCGCGGGTCGCGTCTGTTTGCAGGAGCCTTTACGCGATATCTCCAGCAATTGTAAATCGATTTCAAAATATCTTTTTTTAATGGTTATGCCTCAGAGGTGGTGGGTCCCATAAGATTTTTATTAACTTTGCTTGGGTAGTTTTTGCGACTTAATTTAAAAATATTGACGATGTTATAATAACTTCCTGTCACTGATATTTACATAGCTAGTAGTGTTATACGATATTGTGCGGGGTAAGTACAACTTTAAAGTGAAAAAATAAAAACTTATTTACGAAAAAAAAAAACAACCGACTTCCAAAAAATACACTACAAAGTGAAAAATAAGGTTAATTTTGAAAGTAAAAAAGTTTCGTAATGGACTAGTTTACTTCTAATTGTACAAGACACGTGAAACGTCATAAATATAATTAATTATGTTATTAAGCTAATTAATAAACGTTTAGTAATACATCGTTTATTGTCGTCGTATGCGTGAATGAACTCATAAAAAATTTAGGCAAAGCGCGTGAACACTGAGACTGGACGATGCGTAGCCTGTAGAGGCGCGCGCGCAGCAACGCGCGTGCTGCGTGTTATGACCGACGCGCTGACCTTATAATAAAAATATAAATAAACAGTTGGCGACGCTGACAGCTGGAGTTTTAAAATAATAAACCATTGAAAGTTTTCCGTTACCCTTTTATATTTTAAGGCGGCGGGACGGCTGAGGGAGAGAGCCTCCCGTCCCAGCCGCCGCGGGAGACGCTCCGGGCGTCGGGAGCCGCGCGACGACTCCCGGCCACCGTAGGCGCGGGCCTGCGGGCGGAGAGTAATGGGTAGCTCACCGTCCGATCAGGACCAGGCCCGTGCCGGACGGCGCGTACGTGTTCCACGCGCGCCTCAAAGAGATGTCAGCATTAAAAGGGGGGGCCCGTAAGGGCCGAAGCCTGCCGGGTCAGCGGGATTGTCCGAAAGGGTTACCGCTGGCCCGGAACATAAAGGGCGAAGGAAGGAACACGGGTGGGTTTTAGTCAGTAAGAGTCTGACACTCCCTTCCGCTCCACCCAGAGCGGGAGGAGTCATTTGATGATTTCCCATCCTGAAAAAAAAAAAACCCTTTTATTTTGCACCGCGTCGTCGACATAACGTGTGCAGCTCCAGGTGACAGTACTGTTGGTAGTGGCTGCCGTCGCTGGCTAGCTGAGGTGAGAGCTGGTCCGTCGCCGACGGGCCGACGCCGACAGACCGACGCCGACGGATCGACGCCGACGGACCGACGCCGACGGACCGACGGACACTACCCGAGCCATGCCGCATGCGGCACGACGCGTCCTCGACATTCATACTAATTTTATAATTGGGAAAGTAACTCTGTCTGTTTGTTATTTTTTCACGTCTCATCGGCTGAGAAAACAACACGTACACGTTAACTATGACCTGGCATAGGATTCTTTTATCTAGGTAGATAGTACGTTCCCGTGCGATACCTTCAGACTGTCACGCAGGCAGTATCTTGTAAAAACAATGTGGATCTAAAACTTTCCGCATTTTCTTTGATATTTATTTGACTACCTCACATTGTGTGGGAGACATACAGTGTTTACTTGAAGAGTCTCGCTAACAACCGGTAACCATTAATATAGCGTTATTAGCTTCTATTTCTGATTCGTTCTGAGTTGTATATAGTTACAGTTGAGTTGAGTTGCGTGTACTCGCTGTACTCGGATTAGCTAGCGTGATCGTAAAGGTACGATTTGCGCTTCTATGATTGGCGGAAATTATACGGCTTCGCAAATGACTGATGTTCAAATGTACTTCACTAAAAGTGTAGATAACTGAGTTAATACGTCGCTAAAGTTGTCGAGCTCGGCAAGCTGGCACGGGGCGCAGGCCGCACCAGATGACTCATTACCTAAGTGCTACCTACTCCTCGTGCCTACATTCTCTGCGCTGCCGCGCTGTAGTAAACAAACTCCGGGCTCGTGACCTGAGTCCCTGACACGAACATTACAAATAGGTTAATACAATAAAATTTTAAATAACGACTGTAAGAAATGGCAAGCCACTGAAGCTTCTCAGTACGTATGCGACGCACAATCATATAGCATTGTACGCTGGTAATGTTCTCACTGCTGGGACACAGGCTTCCCCCCTCCCCTCCCCTCCCCTCCCTGAGAGGGAGTGGGCCCTAGTTCACCTCTCTACACCGTGCCCGCGTGGTGAATAAGTGAGTAGAACCAGCGAAGTGAACCACAACTAGTAAAGTGAACCACACCACAACCAGCAAAGCTTTAAATCGATTTGTTTTTATAGCTTCCGCTAGAACTCACTTAAACGCAGTTGGCTCTTTGTACACACCGGGACTTACAGCTTAGTACGGCCGTTATTCCAAGTGCGTACGATGCGACGTGACTACGGTTGAGACAATTGAGCCTGAACCAGTACCTAAAGCCCAATTGACGCCGACCTAGCCCTACAGTAACTACCTAGCACCCTAGTTATCCTAGCCCTATAGTAATTACCTACCTAGCACCCTAGTAAAAGTTACCCTAACGCCCTAGCCTACCATACAAACCACACCAACGTAGGTTACGTTGGTTATGTGAGAGGGAAGTCTGTCACAAGGAGACCTACTGTAACAGACGGAATTTGGGTAGGAAGAGGGTTTTGTGTACGTCGTGCAATGTACACAGGAAATGGTTTTCTTACTGCCGATCCCACAGACTCATAGGACCGATGATGGCTAAAGGTGTCTTGGCCACAGTAAGAGGAGGTATAGGAGAGAAATCACACTCGACTCCAGCTTGATGACTAGTTTAATTACAATAATAAACTTAATTATATACAATTTTTGTGGTCAATACACATTGATACCTATTTAAATGTGTGTCGTGTGTGTATTGAGCCGATGAAGCGAAGATCTCAGTAGGCCACCTCTTAGTGCTGACGGTGTGCTGGTGTTGCCGGCGCGTAGACCGTATGTATGTCGCTCTTAATGCTGACGCTGTGATGCTGTTGTTGACCTAGGGTCCAGTTGGTATAATTCAATAGTTTCGTGTTGATGTGGTAAACTATACATAGGTTCCGTTGTGATAGTTGGTTGGGCTGTTGTTGGTTTAGTGATTGTCTTATTAGCAGCAAGTGAATTTGGTTCTCTTGCTGGTTGGTTCGCTGGCTCGGGACTTGTTCTTCTGGTCTTGTGCTGTACTGTGACTCGAACCCATCTCAGTATATCTGGGCCGTAGCAAACTAAAAACAAAAAGATTAAAAACATGATTATACACGATATCGCACTAGTTAAGTATGCGTGAGAAGTAATTTGACTCCAAATAGTACTATCTAATTCGGTTTGTAAAGCATTTTCCCGATTAACTAGATTCTGAAAACTATTTTTTGAGTTATCTACAACTTCTTCTTTGGTAATGTTTAGCATGGATTTAGTCACCATGTGCGTTGTTATGGGAAAGTCTATTTGTTTTGAGTATGATGTTACAATCGGTACTGAAACAATTCTTTTGGCAGTTAATATGTTATTAGTTGTTTTAAGAATGCAGTTATCTGCGATTCGTATTACACCAACGTTTTGAAGCTCGAATTCTTCTCTTTGTCCATCACAAAGTATTGACGTTGTAACCCGATCTCGTACAATGAATAACCAAGTGTTTGGCATGTAAAGTTGTTTCCATATTATTTTATTGGATAAATAATATGTTTTAGTCGGACATTTCGTATGTGTCTGGTTTTTGAATAGTTGGTCTACAATGCAATTTTCTTCTAATTGCATGTTTTTCACGGCCCCAGGAAAGCAAATAAAATGGTTAGTCCATTCTAAACAACGTTTGAACTCCTCATAGTTCAAGTCAAAATACATTAACGCTTTAGGTACTTCTATACTTTGGGCAGACTTGTCAGAGTTTATCTTTGGGACTGGTGTAACATACATTAAAGTATATTTAGTTATGTCTTGTATAGGAAAATAGGCGTATACTTTTATTTGAGTCTTGTTCTCATATACCTTGGTGTCTAGTAACTGTTGTTGAACAATTCTTAGTTTAGATGGTAATTTTTTGTTTGCTGATGATATCAGGTCAGTGACGTTCTTTGGTGATAAAACACTATATACTGTCGCCTTGGTTAAGTATATCTCTAATAACCCGTTGTAATAATCCGTGATTTCTTCCATGTAATTATATGCTAGTTGGTAAGTCTGCATAACACGTATGTTTACATTGTTGTGGTCGACAGTACTGAACCAATGGTTGTTACTCTCGATGTAACCTATGACTTGGTTTAGTTTAGTTTGAAATCCTATAAGTTTCTGTTTTATTCTTTCTTCAGTTTTGTTTACTTGTGAGATTGTTGATATCATGAATTTGGTTTGATGGTTGGCAGCTTCAATTATTTTTTTTTGGTTTGAATTTAATGTGTCTATATCTCGGTATGCCTCATCATTTACTCCGAAGATAGCAGTTAGTAGCTCTCCCCATATTCCCCTTTTCTTCCTAATCTGGTTTACTTCTGTCAAATATTCTTTAGTTCGCTCAAATTTTGATGCTTCTTCTAACAAATGGTGATGTAATTGTTTGCAAAATCCGGAAGCTGTCATTTTGCGCTGAAAACCAGCGCTGGGGCTCTGTCTTGCATAGGTTCGCAGCATAATGCTGAGCGATAACCGTTTTGCGTGGATGTGACGCATATTTCCCCCAACCTGTTCTTATTTTTTTTTTTAAGTGAAAACTTCTTTAGCGTGCTACGCTTTTTTTGTAATGGGTAAAAAAATGTTAAACTCGCGTCATGACACGTGACCTGATCGAAAATTTGTAAGACGGATGGCCGTAGCCGGTACCGCGCGTGTTTTGTTTATAAGACGATTCATAAAATACACACGTAATTGTTCAAGTTTTCACTTCTGTCGGCACTCCCGGAGTGCCATTGTTTTTTTTTTGTTTATGTTCTTTATTGCGTCATGTTTACCGCAAATAAACGTAAGTTCTTTCTTTCTAACTGTCACATAATTGGGATGTATGAAGAAGCCTCTTCGTGTAGCGCAGTTTGTTCCGCCGGTTACTCAACTGAACCGAGCGCCTGGCGCATCCTGGACAGTCACACCCAACACCTTATTTGATTAGCCAATTCTTCCCTTGCGGTGGTAGGGCTAAAGCCTGCCTGGTTTGCGACCACCCTCCCACTGGAGTCCGGCGTCAAGCAGCCTGCTGTGTTTCGTCGATGCATGGGAGTTCCAGTGCCTTAATCATCTGCATCTTCTGGGCACGCTCGTTCCATCAGAGACCTCATCCATCGCTTTCCATCAGGCGTGAACGAGGTCAAGAGCGGGTCCATTCAGCAATAAGAAAATAATAACGGTTAACGAGTGGCTTGTTGTAATGCTAGATAAAGATTTGGGCAAACAAGGAATGTGGAGATTACAAACGAGCCACGCACGCGCACCCGCCACAGAATCAGCGCGCAACAATACGCGTGGCGGCGTGCGCGCTAATTTGAAAATATATCGTGTTGCCACGCTGCGAAGTAATTCTTCAAGATCGCGCTATTCCTCAATATATCTCGATACTACACGCCTTATTGCTCCACATCGCGATATTCTGCGCCACATCGCGCCCCATCGCGATACTCCGCGCCACATCGCGCCCCATCGCGATACTCCGCGCAACATCACGCCCCATCGCGATACTCACCGCCACATCGCGCCCCATCGCGCCCCATCGCGCCCCATCGCGATACTCCGCGCCACATCGCGTTACATCGCGCTACCTGCTCGCCGCGCTACTGCTTGCCGCGCCCTTCACCGGACTATTGTGATCATCTATTTTAAGAAATCGTAATGACTAGTTTTTCAATTAATTCACTCATAAATAGCGTACAGATTGAGTGCTTTGTAATTGCTGTAGCCAATCATTTTTACGTCATAAATAATGTTTTTAGAATCACATTATCTGTATAATAATATATAAAATTCAAAGTCCTGACTGACTGATACACCCTAAACCGCTGGTCCTGGAGACATCAAATTTGGAGGGTGTGTTCTTTGTGAAGAGTAAGTATCCACTAAGAAAGGGTTTTTCGAAATTCCTCCCCTAAGAGGGTGAAATGGGGGGATTTTGTTTGTGTGTAAAATCTTATATCTTGAGTAAATAAACTTGTAACTTGCCAATTGAGAATACTTATCTAACAATAAGTAAATTATGAAGTTTGTCATTTTTCTAAACTATCCCCTAAAAGAGGTTTGGGGAATATCGCAATTTATATGGAAGAATTTTAACAAGCTGTCCAATTGCCTCGAAACTCAGTATTTATTATACTTAAAACTAAAAATAAAGAATATAACGTGTATCAGGGTTTTTCGAAAATCCACCCTTAAAAGGGATAGTTAATTTTAAAGGGGAGGATTTTACTGCGTGCCTTGATTAACTGGAAAATTGGTATAAATAATCTTTGAGTCAAGTTATGAACACATCTTAAACGATTTATCAAAATTCAACCTCTGCGCGAGTGAAAAGCGACAGTTCATATGAAAATTCTTATTCATTTGGTTAATAAACAAAACTTGGCTAACTTAATTAAATAAAAAAAAATTAATAAATACTTATCTAAGTCAATTATGAAGTTTGTAGTTTTTTGTTTTTCTAAACTGCCCCTTAATTGGGGAATTAGGCGTGTCAAAATTTGTATGGAAGAATTTTAACGCATAGTTAGATTAACTCAAAACTCAGTATTTATACTTAAGACCAAAAATAAAGAATGTTTAACGCGTATCAGGGTTTTTCGAAAATCTACCCCTGACGGGGTGAAACGGGATACTTAGTTAATTTTCCAGGGGCGGTTTTTACTGCGTGACTTGATTAACTGGAAAATTGGTATACTTAAATAATCTTTGCGTCAAATTATAGAAACATCCGAAGCGGTTTTTTCAAAATTTCATCCCAATGGGGATAAAAACTAGGGAAGAAAAGGCTACAGTTAATATGAAAATATCTTATTCCTTTGAAACTTGAAATTTGGCCTCAGTAAATAATAAAGATTGTCACTTTTAGTTTCAAAAAACCCCTCACAGAAGTTTTAGGGGGTGACAATGTTAATAAATAATAAAAAAATTAACTCGCTGTCGGATTAACTCGAAACTGGGTACTAATAAAGTATGTTTGTGTTAGGGTTTTTCAAAAATCGACTCCAACCGGGGTAGAAAATGGTAATAAAGTTTAAGGGGTAAATTTTACTGCTTGCTTCCACTATCTCGAAAATGGGTATAAATAATCTTTAAATCATAAAAATGAAAACATAGCAAACGCTTTTTTAAAAATGAGCCCTGTGGTGGTGAAACAGGACAGTTTATTTGAAAAATCTTAGTTTAACTTAAAAATTAGCCCGAATACTTATTACTACAATATATCTTAAATCTGTGTATGTTTTTCTAAGTCCGTTGTGTGTGGCATAAACTAAGAGCTAACTTTTCCAACACCAGATTTTGAATATCTGACAGAAAAAAAAACTGTCAGTTCTTCTATACAAAAACTGTCAGACGTCAATTTTATTCCACGAATAAAATATATCGGTCGATTGAAAAATCAGCCCCAAGGAGAGTTTATTTTAATGATAATCTTCTATACTAATATCAAAGCTGAAGAGTTTGTTTATTTGTTTGTTTGAACGCGCTAATCTCTGGAACTATCTACCTGACGGATTGGAAACATTGTTTTTGCATTTGGTAGATCTATTCTTGAGACAGGCAAGTATTTATGCTATGACCCTTAGGAGCAGAAAACAAAGAAATAATGTCGGAAAGAACGCTAAGCGTAAACAACGTAAAGGCGCGGGTAGGATAAGCGATGCGTTGGGGCGGGAGAACGAGAAATTTCACGCGGACGAAGTCGCGGGCAGAAGCTAGTTTAACATAAAATGTACTCCCCAAGTCCCCAAGTCACAGGCTATAAACCTAGTTTGGGGGCCAGGAGATTTTACTTAATGCACTTTGTTGTACCATATTATTGTAGTTAGTAATTTTGTAAACATTTTCTGGAAATATATTATTGTTATATTGTTATTATTGTTATTGTACAGTATTATGATAGAGAATCTGCGCCTATGCATGAGGGGTCACTCGTCTGCGAGATATTGATAGCATATCGAACGTGGCTAATTTAATCAATTCAATATCACAAGGTCGTGCCACGGTTTTAACGAGTTTCCATTGACTCAATAGCGCGCCTTCCAAAACAAGACTAGTTGAGTGCAAGGAGCGCGGCGATGGAGCCGCAGGATGGTCGGGTGAGCACCGCTCGGGAACAGAACCCCGCGCCGCTGCTCCAGCGCATACACGCGGAGTAAAGGCTCGTACACACAGGCGCGACGCGACACGCGACACAAAGGCACCGCAAGTCGCGCGACGAGCGGTGCCTTTGTGTCGCGCGCGATTCGCGTCGCGCGTCGCGCCTGTTTGCAGGAGCCGTAAAGTAACAAGTATATTCTTCAGAATAACCAAACATCTTCGATGTTAAGTTTGGAATAGCTTCACTACGCGTCTATTACTTTGTAGTAAATGATCAAACAGACTCTAGCGTTGGGCATTAGTATGTATTGTATCGTCTCACTCAGACATAACGTTGTTATGATCACGACAACGAATTTCACATAATTATGTTGAACAATTTGTGTTGTCTTATTTCTGAAGCAATACCTATCTTTATTGTTTTGTCTGAGTGCCATGAACCACTGATATACTTAATAGATGAATTATCTAAATTGTACAAAACATTGCTTTCTGATAATAGCGCCTGCGCAGACCGCGCTTCGCGCACTTTGCCACAGTTCCTCACATGGGCGTAGCCAGCCTTGGGCTCAGGGTGGGGCAGCAGTCAACCTATCCCCCCCCCCCCGGTAATTTTTTTGTAACTTGAGCCGTTTGGGCTCTGCGCCTATGCCAATTTGTTAATCTGTATTTTTTTTTTTTATTTTTTTTTTTTGTAATTAGACTTATAAACTAAGCCCCACAAAACCGTTGTAATGGTTTGACTGTGGGTCTCTAGACACTCATACTTACATATGTATATAACTCACACTAACATCTATCTAAATAATATTTTTTTAATTTGTTTCTGAACCTATTTTTATTTGTTTCACTCCTTATGTCTGCCGGCAGACTGTTCAATAGATATGGTATTCGTTTTATTTATGAATAGTCGGTGTTTATAAATTTAAGTTTTAACTTTATAAGTAATATTACTTCAAGAGAAGCCGGCGTGGGCAGAACCTATTTAGCACTTCTTCTACAAATGTATTTTATGATTCGGCGATCCTCGTTCTGTGCACACTTAGCATACACAGGCCGCTTAGACGATTTTCGCTCATGGTTGAGCGAAGCCACGTTTTGACCCGCCGTAATTTGCTGAATGATCGCTCTATTGTACAGGTCGTACATGGCTGGGCAAGAAAAATAGCGAGCACAGTTTTTACGCTGGGATAAAATTGCATTTCCGAAATTTTGATTAGATCCGCCACTTCCATTTCCTTCAATGCATTAATTTCCGTATTTTTTTCTTGTCAGAGCCAGGGTGGGGCAAGCGCCCCAGCTTGCCCCAGTGTGGCTACGCCCATGGTTCCTCATTCATTATATTCGTATTAGTTCTCAAACTACAATTTTCACAGAGCAATATGTCGAAGAGTTTCCCATTTTTATAACGAATTGAATGGTGTCACGAGTATTTAATTGTTTAATGAATGATATTCGTGAACGGGACCGGCGCGGCGTCCGCATGTTATAACAACTTCATTGAACATTTGTTCTGTTGTAGAACTGATGTGATTCGGTTCATTTGTGATTAGTGTACACATTTGTGAGTCGTGTCGTTATCTTCGCGGAAGATTAATAGTCTCCTCCGCGTGACTTTAGCTATTAAACTTGTGTCGCATTGATAGCGGCCGTGCGCGCTCCCGCACCGCCGCACCGCCGCGCCGCCGCACTGCCGCCTCCCGCACCATTCGCACCGCCCGCGGCACCAAACAATCCCAATGAAATAAAAATAATCACCAACACAAATGAATATAAAACACAAATAGCTCACAAAAATAGAGAATGCGAATAACTGACACACATCCAAGTGTTTTCGACCAGCATTAGTTTAATGGTAGCGGCGCGAGGCGCGTCGCACGCGGCCTGCGCCTGCGCCACTGGCAGCGCGCACTTCCGAGCGGCTCGCGGCCACATTAACTGCCAGTCAATGATGTATCGGACCAATTAAACCGCTACTGTCCGCGGCGCCGGCGCGTGCCGCCTCTGCTGACGCCGCCAGCCGTCCGCGGCGCGTCTGCTCAACAACATTACAGCTTAGTGCTGTGAACACTTTCCTATACTTCCGGCCTTGTCATCTTCACTTTATGATGGTAGTGAAACTGGAGACTGTAGAACCCTTGCTTGGCTCGACGTTGGCGTGATTTTCTATTTAATTTTATATTAATTCTGGTCAATAGTTGTGGTTCACACAAATGTAATACATATTCACACAAATATACTATTGTGTGAATATGTATTACATTTGTGTATATGTGGGTGTCGCTCGTGACCTGCCTAAAATGTGAATCATGTGATTTGGCACCAACGTTTGCTCCAACTGTACGTCATCGTGGTCCGGTTATTTCTGATACGCATTGTAGCTTGGCAACAATAAACAGAGCTTGTTTTTTTTGCGGTAGGCCTATGGTTGGCATCGCGACGGGCTGCTGGGGCTCGGTCCATTCCACTCAGTCCGTGCACCGCACTCGCTCGCTGCACTAGAGTGACTTGTGTCCTGTCTGCTGGCCGCTTTGTTCCTAATGACTGTGCTACACAGTACAGGGACTGGAGCCAGTACCAACACGTGTGAGTAGCAGGTGCACATGTTGACGTGAAATCATCTCGCGGTGTCTTACCAACACTGTCAACGATTCGAGGTGTTTGTGTCCAGCTTTCACTAGGTTTTGACTTGATAGTGAAACAGGCATAGTTAAATGGCCGGAATGTTTGATACGTTGCCTATTCATGAATGTTGGCACTCGGCACGTCTCGCACGTGTCGATCGCAATCGATGCTTCATTACGACAGGTCATGTTTGTGTGATGTTCTTAAGCATAATATTATGCTAATTGCAACATTATTTATTTAATTAAATATAATTACACAGACCTTACATTGACATGACATTGACATAGTCGCAGTTGGGCTTATTAAATCATGGTAATATACCTCATGTACACGGTGTACACGGTGCACACCGGTGCATACGGTGTGCACCCGTCCACTTCAGTTTTAACTAAACGGCACCGTTCAACTAGCGGCCTGAATAATATTCAGCCATTCAATCAAACAGCTAGGTAAATGACTTGGGTCGATAAAGTTAAGTAGTTAACTTAAATTTGACTACTTGCCTAGCCCAGACATTTCAATTGCGATTAATTCATTGGTGATTGACTTAAAGCGGCAGTTTTTATTGTAGTTTTGACAATATGAAAATTACAAAATGCAAGTTTATTGATAAGTTCGGCAGTAAAACCTGTGCATTAAACTAGATAAAAATTAGTCAAAATTAACCTACATGCCGATATATGGCGTTGTTAAATGAATCGTCGATACACGGTTGTACGATCATATCGAGTTGCTTCACTATATCTTCATCCTTGCTTTGCTAACGTAACCAGTATTGCAGAAGTATCTTTCTGTGAAAGTTTGTGACGCTGACGTCTAGTATCGGATTTTTCATAACAAATATTTAAATACAAGTAAATAAATGGCTTACGGGCAGTATAACGTGTGGACAATTCGGAATTAGTGTGTGAGAAATATAACGCTGCTTGCTGCCGCGGGCACGGGCCGTGGGCGTGGCCCCGCGTTTCACCGACCGCTACGCTCGCTCGGCTCGCGCCGGTTTGGTCACATCTCAATTTTTTTTTTTTGTGTTTTTTGTCTTGGAGAAATGCTCATGCATTCTGCACTACCAAGGGGAGATAGTGCAGTTATGTGGAACTCAAACCCACTAAAACTCCACGGTGTCCTCCTCTGCCGCTTACGGCGGGAACACGGGCACGCGTTAGCACTCATCCGTGAACCCGCCGCGGCTGTCCGTCACCAGACCCTCTGGGACTCCCCAGAGGGTCTGGTGACGGACAGCCGCGGTGGGTCCCCCCCATCACCGGCGCACCAGAACACATAGCACGCCGTGACCATCCCAGGGACCAAACCAGCACATGGGCGCCATACGACCCCGTGTCTGGCACCCTTGGTCCCCCTGCGACGGGTCAGGTCATTGGCCCCGCCGCCTGCCAATTTTTGGCCGCAGAGGATAGGGAGAGTGGCCAACGTCACAACGTTCCTCTTCCCCTGCGGCCCCACCGCGTCCGCCATCAGACGGTGGCGATCCCGTCAAGGCCGCGGAAGGTAGGGAGAGCGGCGCACCGCAATACCGGCACTCCTCTCCCGCCGTGGCCTCCAACCCTTAGCCGCGATGCCTCCCATACGACATCGCGGCCTCCTCAGTTGCGATGTCGCCCAAGCGGCACCGCAACCTACTTGTTGACCGCTACGTCGTCGGCTTACCGGAAAAAAGCCCTGACGAGCGGCCCCTCCTCGGGTTCCTCTTCGTTTCTTCACCGTGGGTGGCCAAGCCACAGCTACTGAGCCCCCCGCCTCGACAATGCGGGAACTCATCGGGGGGAGGCAACTCATTCTTCGTAAATCCGCACACACCCTCTTTCAAATCTGAGAGACAACTACCCTAGTACCTATAAGTTGAACAGTTACGGTGACGCTACACAGCTATGACACCCCTTGAGATGCAGAAAGAGTCCGTGTGTGCCCCATTTATCCTAACACTAGAATCCTTGTATAGAGGTCTCAGTGCCCGAACCAAGTGCCAGTCCACTGCTTACATAGACAACGGAGCACAGCGTATCCCTCCACACAATGACATAGGCCGTCTCCAAGCTTATGCGCAATTTTATATTATATTCTATCGAATTCAAGATTTATTCTTGAATTCGATAGAATATAATATAAAATTAAAAAAGAGAAAGATAGTAGGTGTATTCCTGTTACAATAAAAGAATGACGTCAGCGGTCGTCACCCGTCTGCATCTGCAGACAGCCTGGCACGCTCTCGGGATGAGCTCGTCGGCGGTCGGCACTCGTCTGCAGACAGAACCGTGCGCTGTCGGGATGAGCTCGTCGGCGGTCGGCACTCGTCTGCAGACAGCCCCGCGCACAGAGTACGCGCGCACGCAGAACAGAGTAGGTACAATACAATTAGGCAAATTACAGAAATTAATTTGTATTCTTTTCTCGCCAAAATTCATTCTTCGTTTCTACCTCTGTAACTTCCGCCTATCGCTGTTCGCTCTTTTCCTTGCTGTATTATACTTTTGACCGTTGTCGTGCGTTTTATTTATACACGCCTATTAACATCACGCTACGACCAATAGGAGCGGAGCATCAATGAAAACCGGCCAAGTGCGAGTCGGACTCGCGCACCGAGGGTTCCGTACAAACCTGCAAGGTTTACAAAGTTCGTTCATTACGACAATCGAGTCATAACTATGGTATTTTTATTGCAAAATGAAATTCATAACATTACAATGGGGAAAGATGGAGGAGCATAAATTTAAGACAAAGATCTCTTTATCGTTTAAGTAAAAAATATATATAATATTAAAAAATATATATAATATTAAAAAATAAATATATATTTTGTAATGTAACTAAAAATTTAAGGTTTTCGGAATTTTTCCTTTATGTGTGCTATAAAACGTTGCTTCATTCCAAATTTCAAGATTCTAGGTCGACTGGAAGTACCCTTTAGGTTTTGATTCCCTTGCGAGTACTTGCGAGTTTCAAAATATGCAGCTTAAATTGCTGTTTCTTTTGATTGCGTTGACATAGAAGTTTGATTTTGTTACAGCTTAAAGGTATTATAGACCTGAGTATTTGGTATGAATTTCAATTTAATACCTCTACGCGTTTATGAGGAAATGGGTAGTAAGTTTAAAATTATTAAAAAAAAAATATTATGTGATGTAACTAAAAATTTATGGTTTTCGTAATTTTTCCTTTATCTATGCTATAAGACGTTGCTTCGTACCAAATTTCAAGATTCTGAGTTCACGGGAAGCACCCTGTAGGTTTTGATTCCCTTGCAAGTGTCGAAAATTTGCGGCATAAACGGCTGTATCTTTTGATTGCGTTGGCTTAGAAGTTTGATTTTTTCACAGCTTCAAGGGACAGTAGACCTGAGTAATTGATATAAATTTCAGCTTCATACCTCCACGCGTTCCTGAGAAAAAGGGTCTTGACAGACGGACGGACGGACAGACGGACAACAAAGTGATCCTATAAGGGTTCCGTTTTTTCCTTTTGAGGTACGGAACCCTAAAAATGATGCAAAACGGGAAATTAAATATTCCTTTTGACAGCTTTCGTTGCGTACGCTGCGTAAACGGTTAAAGTTACGCAAAAATCATGTATGACGGAATTGTTTCCCTTTAAAAGTTCTAAAAAAAAGTCTGCGACAGCAATGTCTATCTTTTGAGGTTTACTCACTATAACCTTTTTTATGGTAATCAAATTTCTTCTAAACTAATGCATTATTTGCGAAGTTTTTTTTTTATAAACATGATATTAATCCTTATCAAAATAAATACGTTACTCATCACAAGTAGGTATTTAATTTTTTTTTGTTCGAAATCGGTTTATTCCGGAATGGTTCCATTTAAATTTCATAAAGATCTGAGGGGCAATTCTACTAATTTTAACAACGTTCACAGTCTGATCTCAGTCTCAATCTGTCAAAAAATACGTCTAATTTCCCTACATTTTGACAAGTTTTTGACATTTGCTTGTCGCCGAGATGAGACTGCGACTAGATTTTGAACGTTTTAAATTACGAGAATTGGCCTTCTGATGATGAGTTTCGGAGACAGACAACGGAACTCTTCAATAAATGCCAGCAAATCAACCGCGATTGCTGCTATAGCATATGTATGCATTGTTTACGCAATCACACAACATAACATTACGCCTGTACCGTTTAAAGGGGTAGGCAGGTACAACTAAAAAGTGAAAAATAAAAACTTTTTAACAAAAAAAAAACAACCGACTTCCAAAAAATACTACAATGTGAAAAATAACTTTAATTTCGAAAGTCGGTGTCAAAAACGAAAATACAGAACCAACGAC
This sequence comes from Luperina nickerlii, assembly GCA_963855955.1. Lineage (NCBI taxonomy): Eukaryota > Metazoa > Arthropoda > Insecta > Lepidoptera > Noctuidae > Luperina > Luperina nickerlii. The sequence goes on from OY979662.1 coordinate 29,044,371, forward strand.
ACCGACTTCCGAAATTAAAGTTATTTTTCACTTTGTATTTTTTGGAAGTCGGTTGTATTTTTTTTTTTTAAAGTTTTTAGTAGGTTTTTTCCTGAAATTACCGCGGGTGAAACGGCGGGGCACAGCTATTATTAAATAAAGTTACCTTTAGCAGTTAATAGAACAGAAAAACAAACTGTTGTTTGTTTGTTTGAACACGCTAATCTCTGGAATATCAGTCGGATTTGAAAAATTATTTTTGCATTAGATTGCCCAACCCATGAGGAAAGCTTAATCACGCCAGGACTCTTTGGAGCTGAGCAAAAAGAAAAAAGTCAGAAAGAATGCTAAGAGAAAACGATGTGATAGCGCGGGCGGGTGATGCGATGCGACGGGTTGGGGGAGCAAGAAATTTCACGCGGACGAAGTCGCGGGCAGAGGCTAGTAAATTATAAAATAAAAAGTTATGTATAGGTACGGGGCGCGGCGGCCACATCGAATAAAAGCCCAAGTTTTTGTTACCCGAAGCGACTCATTCGAAGCTGTTCGTTACGAAATGCCCAAGTGGCGCGCGGTGGCGCTTGGCGGCGCGGCTGTCGGCGGCCGGACATCGTCACGTTACGTAGTATGTCGTCATATTTATATAATCTCTGTTTTGCTTTCCAAGTTCACGGTCACGGTCCGCAATATTCTATTAAGCTTATCAAATCTATTTTTGTTTGTTCAAGTATTTTTAATGTTTCTTATTTGTACGATGATTTCTTGCAATTTTTATAAAATTAAGAATTATGCTATATGTGACTCTGATATGTAACTGCTAAACGATATTAATGATACATAAATTAAACGCTGAAGTATAAGGTGACTTGTAATTTGACGTATTTTTTCAGGACGTACAATGTGACCTGCTACAAGACTCGAGTGCGCTCCGAGCTATTCATAGCTAAGTTTAAAGACCCCTCGACACCATGCTCATACAATTACAGTTTAATTATGAAATGGTATACAATAGCTCTCCAAGACGCTCGTAAACTAAACTGATAGTACAGCGTGAGAGGTACCACCTTGAACTGGCTTAGTAATTTGAACGTCGTACTAATGGCTGCTACTTACGACACTTTCGAAGTTAACAAGTTTATTATAAATCATAAGATACTTACATAAAGAACCTTCCACACCTAGGAACTGCACATGGTCGTAATCCTCAGAAACTTGTAACATTCCAAAAGCATGCAATCTAAGTTCACGTCACGGATCATTTGCTAAACTACCCACGTTTAAGGCTGCTCTCTCGAAAAATGCTTGAAAAAAGCATGCAGATGAAGCAAGTTTTTGTCGGCATTTACAGAGAAATTACATCTGACTGAAAAAAATCCTTAGTAATCTTCATGATATAATACGTAATTTGGTTAAGCCATAATTTTTCTACCGGTATCACATAATTAAAAAAAAAACACCAAATCACCTCCAAATCATTGAGATGAAACCGTTTTAATCCTTTATTTTTTATCAAAAGAGTGTAAAAAAATATATCTACAATTCTACATCTTTGCAATACAGAGGAAAATAGTTTGGTTTTGTTACTTTTTTAAAATAATGTATTATTTTTATGATAATAAATTAAAAAGGCCTCTGATAAAGGACTGCGTCTACATCACCCCCGCACTCGTCCATAAATTTAGTGCGGGGCGCATCGTGTTGCTAGGTGGACGTACATATGTCGCGTTGCGAGAACTCAGCACTACGAAATAAAATCGTAAAATATTACTGCAAAAACAAAAAGTCTACCTATCATAGCGGGGTTTTATGAAACTTATGCTCTGTCCATTTACTCTGTGTACATAGGTACTGTTTATAAAATACTTACCTCATTCAAACGAAAGTCGTAAGTACTAGTAGTGAATGATCACAGAAGGTCCACGTCCACGAAATGATTCAGCCAATATTATAAACTTTACTTTTCGGTACCTAAGTAAAGTCTATTATTCTGATGCGTTGCGATTTTTTGTGACATATTTTATTTTTTTGCAGGTCTAGTTTAGCTACAACTGCAGACGAAAACTTTGCCAAAACTGAAAATGCTCCTAAAGCAGGTATTAATTATGATTATAGGTTAGGTACTTGCTAATAATTTGTCAATTTATTGATTACCGGCGTAATTATTTTCAAATAAAATAATCAAATCAAATAATTTATTTGCATAAAACAGGTTCAGTGGATGTTAAAAAAGGTCAAATGGTACACTGTTAATAACCATATAAGGTGTGCAAATATAAAACAAGAATGTTAACTGTTAATTTCACTATTCAATAAAGTACGGACGCCAGCACATCAACCTACCCGAAACTGTCAAATTTTCGCAATCAACTTTGAACCTTATGCTTTAGTGATAAAGTTGAAAATCTATTAAAGAAATCTGACAGATTGTAGTAACTTGATGTGCTGGCGTCTGTACAATGTCATTGAAAATAAAATTATCGTAAATACAGATCAGTCAACAAAATAAGGAATTAAAAATAATAATGTCATACAATAGTAAAAAGTAGTAGAAGTAGTAGTTGAATAGTATATATGTACATATATACAGGCTGGATCTTTTTAACCTCACCTAGAGGGCAAGTACTCTAAACACTAGAGATAGCACATTTTACTCAAAGGAAAATCCCTTCATTAAAAAAAAAACAAATCTGCATTCAAAGATTTTAGAAAATTCGCTTGCCGCTCTCGGGAATCGAACCGGCTAAAATCCGAAAAAATAATACCCTGTACTTTATGGCATCAATCGATAGGGTCAATCATAAGGATCAAATCTCTCTATGGCAGATCGAAAGTCGAATACTTTTTACTCGACTTCTATCGCGGGTGACATCAATCAATCAATTAAATCAGCCTATCGCACACCGCGGGTGGCACAGACTACATAAAATTAGAAAAACAAATTGGCAGTCATGTTTTTTATTATAATTATCACTTATCATTACTATCCATGTGGGCTAAAGTGGGTCAATAATATTCAACTAATCATAATTTTTTTTAGGAATTTTTTGGTGAGTTAAATCAAATAAAAAATTCATTACCTATACGTAGTGAATCAATTAGTTTTACCAGAGAAGGTGAAGGTGATTCTGTTGATTTGGATGTGAATGTATTTTTTTTTACAAATTATGAACCTATATTTTTGTTTTACTTGTAAATATATGTATAACTGCATTCATTTTAGGAACAAGATGATTTGGGCATTCAAAAACTACGGTCTCTATCGGATGACATGGTGACTCACAAGCATCTTGTAAGGTCTGTCGAAGAACTTGAAGATTATTCAGCTGAATTTTAGTTATAATCTATTTGTTTATAAAAAATATAACAAATAATATGACATACACTAGTGATAATTATACTACCTATACTTACCTACCTACCTACCCTACCTGCCTACATATCTACCCTACCTTCCTATCTGCCTTACCCTAACTACCTACCTACCCTACATACCTACCTACTTATCTACTTACCTGCCTACCTACCCTTCTTCTCTTCATAGAATCCTTCCTAAGACTTCAACGAATATTAAAAAAAAAAACCGAATTGGTCCAGCCATTCTTGAGTTTTGTGCTTAGCAGCACATTTAGCTATTAATTTTAGTTAAAAAGATACATTAAGTTGTTTACCACATGGCAAGCCAGGCTGATTTATATTAAGGGTATAGCCCAACGCCTCGAAAGCTTTTAACAATTTTATTCGTAACCATAGCCCGAAAAGTATATCCATATCAATAGATAATACCTAAATAAAACCAAAACTGAACCATTGTATATATATGTGGTACACATAATTATTTAACTTTCACGATGACTTGACCTTCTGTGATTTCGATACCTACTCTGTGACGAGACTAGGCGAGGCAACGCGTGGTGGACTGGTGGCGGCGCAAACCACGCTGCACGTTTTCTGTTGCATGCGGGTAGCGGAGTGGCGCGGAGAGGGGTCGTTAGCTCCGCCCAAATGCTCAAGGTTATTGGCATTATTACAGGCCTTAATGTAATAATGCCTGGCTTGGGACGCGGAACAGTTCAGGAGCCGAAGCTGTCCACTGCTGGGCGAGAGGGTGAGCGGGAGAGCGAGCTAGGCGCCAGTCAGATTAGCGCTGTGAGACTGACGCTCTCGGCAAACTGCATAATCTGCATAGTTAATAAGCAACTAGCATACTTGGAATAGCGAGCTTCATAATAATGTTATCGAAATAACTTCACGTTCAATTTTACTCATGTAAAATTCTCTGTAGCGGAAGGCGTAGGACGTGGGGAATGCCTCGCACCATTTGCCTCTCTGTGCGGTATTCTCCTGCACACGAGCGTGGCGTCGCGAGGCGTAGCGCAGCGTCGCGAGATGCATTGCCGAACGTATTCTGCATGTAAGTGCGCGAGAGAGGCGCCATCACCTCGTCTTGTATCCTCCATGTTGTTACTCACCGCCGCACGTTGTCGCCTTTATAAACATGCTATTGGGTTAAAAACCTTTCAGGAGTACTTATTTTGGAAGTAAAAATCACATTTTATGTTACACTATATACAATTTCAACAAACATATTGATTCCACTCTATTGAACCACATCTCACAAAGATACGATTGTGTTCACTGTCGAAGTCGAGGCCGCCACTCTCGGCATATATTGTACTTAGAAAATGTTTCAGATCTCCCAAATGTAGTGACATTTGGGAGATCTGAAACATGAAGTTGAAGTGTCAACACAAATGATGTTTTGAGTTGAAATATGTATTTAATGATGAAAGGGAGGAACTGTTAACTAAACTATTTTGGATTAATAATACCTAATTAATTTTGCAAATGAGTTTTTTAATTGATATTGTACAATGATCGACTTTAGTTGAACAAAGGTAAACCGCAAATACTTGAACTAGTTATCTGGCCACATTTCTGTTGTGGCAGTAAGTCACTGAGCAGCAATAATGTTGTAGCAGCAAATCTTCAGTGCGTGATATTGCTGATAATAACAAAGGATGATCAACAGTGCTCAGTGCGCTTGCCAAGTGTGCTAATTGTCGCAATTATTCTATAACAAACGGTCAAACATTCGCTGTTTCACACTGCACATTTGCACACGATATGCCGACTATGTAGAGCTCTCCACATTTCGATCTTTGTATCGTTTTTAGGTAAAAGTGACACATTGATGCATGTCACTTTATGAATGAACGAGGACGTCAGAGAAACAAAACGCATTCGGATATGGTGTGTAGTGGGTGTAGCAGCGGACTGCAACGCGCGGGCCGCAACCGAGGCAGGTGTCCTTCGTCGCGTGTCGCCGTGGGCGCTGTTACTAGATGCTCCTTGATGCCAGTTTCACACTATTCCATGCGTCGTGCGTCAGTGTACCGACACTAAATGTGTGCATACTCAGATATGTTACATAAAATTAAGCTCTCAGCTAATGAACGTATTAATTAGACAGGCTGCCCGGCATCGCCAATCATAATACCTAAGATAATAATAGACCGTTAGGGGCAATTGACTTGGCTTGTTGAAGAGAATTATGGAAGAAACAAAATTGACATGGTTTGTTGAAGAGAATTATGGAAGAAACAAAATTGAAACACTCTCACAATTAGGAAACTGAAAATAAAAGTTAGAACAGGATAGCGCAAGCAGACTCGTGAGTTATATCGTGTGCTCAACTATCATGGCATCGATAATGCTGTCAGCGAGTGTCTGATGGCGGAGAGCAATCGCAACTAGCTTTTAAAAGTGTTCGCGAATCTACAGTAACTAAGTAGTTAATGTCAACAAGAATAAAGCCTGTTAACTTTTTTTTGTTATTTATTATTATTGAAACTGTTTCTTTTTCCATTGAAAACTAAAATCTTGATTGCAATACACTCATTTTTCTTTTGAATGAGTTTTACCTACCTAGCTCATCTTTATTGCAATTCACTCATTTTTATTTTGAATGAGTTTTTGATGGAAAAAGAAACAGTTAACAGGCTTTATTCTTATTGACACACACCTTAAGATGTGTTCCCTATACCTAGGCCTACGCAGGCAACAGACTTTTTGTGCGTAAGAGTGCGCGCGGCGGCGGCGGCCTGCGAAACCGATTATTTTCATTAATTATACTTTAGTTCCTACTGGTGGACAAACCAATGCATCGCTCAAAGATAGTCGCTTGACTCATACTGCGCGAAAGAATCGCAGAATTTGCTCAATCTTCATACAGTGGGTTGGTCCAAACAAACAAATATACAGATGTGGTCGCACAAAAAGTCTGGTTTGGTGTGGCGTAGCCCCTTGGCTTAGTGTACTTACCCAGTGTGTCCCGTATATACGCTTTGTCGTCTTTCCTGTGTGGCCGAACCATGAGAGTAGACTTAATTGTCACTCTCCCGTGGTTCTCAGTAGTGTTGCTACTAGGCTGTGTGTCCGTGGCGACGCGGCGTCTTGCGCTTGTCGCCGGCGCGGCGTCGCTCGCGCGGCCCCGCCCGTCTGCGCCACCCCACGCTGAACACGCGGGCCGCCTCACCCCACCCTACAGATAATCACTTCACGGCATTTATTATGGAATAACATCGGAGCCGACGCTGTGACGGCTTCCTTTAACACCTTTGTGCTAACACCTGGACATTAAATAAAAACTATAGTATTACAGCATCAAGTGGTGTAGGCTCGGCTTATCATGATGCATCAATTACATCATCAGCAACTAATACTAGCTGAAATTAAGCATTTGAATTCATTGCCGAGTCGGAAATTCTGAATTATCGCTCAATATCCACTTCGGTGAATAATGAGTGATAATTCGAATAAATAAATATTTCATGACAGTGTGATTTTATTTTATTTTGTATTTTATGCATTACTTTATTCATTATAAACATAAGTTGGAGTATAAATAGTAAAGATAAAAGTTAAAGTAAAAATAAAAGTTAAATATTAAAGTTTTTTGTAAATAAAACTCATAAAGACCTGGCCGGGCGATCATGAACAAGCACAAGAACAGTTGTCAGTGAACAGCTGACTTCAGCTTCACTGACAACTGAACAGTCCTGCCTGTTCGCTGACAACTTAACAGTCCTGCCTGTTCACTGACAACGTGTCGTTTATGCCGAGTTTATACACTCTGCTTTTCACTTCGATTGTGAGAAAATGAAACAGGCATAAAGTATAATTATAACAGTATTAGATAAAAGTGAAATTCAACAAACAATTCGTAATATTAAAATATATTGTCTTCCCTGGCATATTTAAATATTTGTTCTGGTTTTATTAAATTAACGATAGAAAGCACGAAAGTGATATAAATTATAGCAAATGAAATAAAATAAGGACTTTAATCTGCGACGTTTTATTGTGCGTTATGTTCGCGGAGGAGCGCACCGCCTGTCTTCACGCAACTATGCGCAGGGGGAGCATCTCTCTGGTGCGCAGAGTACGGGCCAGCTCCAACGCAGTCCTGGCGATGATTACCGACAGGCTGGACTGCCCCTATATGCTGCATTGGTGCAGCAGGCATGTTCAGGCGAGGCCGTTTAGCAGGCGTTATTGATCCTATTTTTTAATGTGTTTAAGTATCGTATTTTTTTTTTACACTTATTATGAATTTTAGTATTAGATATTATTATTGGGGGCGTATTATTATTTAGTCGAATAAAGAAATAATAATTATGATAATAAATCATAATTATTATTTCTTTATTCGACATATAAATTATATTTTTAAATATGAATAAAAAAAAATATATAAAAACATTTCAAAATATAAAAAATAGTAGCCCACCGGTATCGGGAACAGGGTCCAAGCTACCGGCGGTCAGGGCTCCAGAGAGAGGAACCTCCTAACAATGCGGGCCGTGTCCAGAAGTACCGCTTTCTGAATCAAGCCCTTGATCCATCTGCCCAAGGAGAGCCTCCTTAGGTGTTGGTCCAGGCTCTTGTCTATTAAACCATTGGCTGTCACGACTATCGGCACAATGATCGCTGAGTCCACATCCCACATGTCGACAGCCTAGCGAGCCAAGTCAAGATACTTATCATAATTTTTTTCTTTATTCGACTAAATACATACATATAAATTATATTTTTAAATATTAATATAAAAAGAAACATAAAAACATTTAAAAATATAAAAAGTAGTAGCCCACCGGTATCGGGAACAGGGTCTAAGCTACCGGCGGCGGTCAGGGCTCCAGAGATGATCGCTGAGTCCACATCCCACATGTCGACAACCTCGCGAGCCAAGTCAAGATACTTGATCTGTTTATCTTTTTCGGCTTTCACGAGGTTCTCATCATGCGGGACGGTTATGTCAACACTCATTGCGCGCCGCTCTGATCGATCCACCACCACTATATCAGGCTTATTGGCTATAATAGTCCTGTCAGTGATGATGGATTGATCCCAGTACAGTGTGATATGGCTATTTTCGAGAACTGGGTCGGGCGCATACCTGTAGTACGGCACCTCCGATTCCACAAGGTTGTATTGCAGAGAAAGTTGCTGATGGATAATTCTGGATACAAGGTTGTGTCTATGCAAATATTCTCCGTTAGCCAGATGAGAACACCTGGAGATAATGTGATGGATTGATTCGCCCGGACGGTGGCATGCCCGACATATGTCAACCGTACCGTCCTTCACAATAAATCTCCGGTAGTTATTCGTCATCATAACTTCGTCCATAATTGCACAGACAAACCCTTCGGTTTCTCCGAAGAGTTCCCCGGAACGTAGCCAGGCTACGGACGCTAGGAAGTCTACATCGGGCCCGTGCAGGGCCCGGAAGAAGCATCCGTGAAGCTCCTTACTCTGCCATACCTCCATGCGGTCGTTAGTGTCAAGCACTGTAGGTTTGCGCCAGTTCTCTTTAGCCAAGGAGAGCGCGGTAAGGCCCTTGTCTACTGCTACAACATCTCGATGCATCCCCACGTCGGCTTTTAGGAAATATTCCCTGAGACTGCATATCTCACGATTGTGAAGAGTCTTAGCATTTAAAAAGTCTCGACCTCCACACTTCCGTGGGATATACACATACAGTCTCATAACCGAAGAACGTGGGTGATGCATTCGATATGCCGTCAACAATGTAAGTACGGACCCGCCTATCCAGGGTGTCTAGCTCTGTTTGAGTCCATTTGAGTATGCCGAAAGAGTGCATCAAAACTGGCATGACCCATCCGTTGAAGGCACGCACTTTATTTCCGCCTGATAAAAGACTATTAAATACTTTTCTCAGACGGCCAAAGAAGCGCTCCTTCAACGATTGTTTCATGTTGGTAACGTTGATGCCCAGTGCTTCCGACATACCCAAATACTTATAGGTTTCGGTTGCTGAGAGGGATCTAAGATTTATGGAATCTGTGAGCTGGGTTCCTACAGATTCCACAATCCCCCCTCGCTTTGCTTGCATGATCGCACATTTGTCCACACCGAATTCCATCCTGATGGCGCTACTGAAAGTTTCAGTGACCTTCAATAGCTCCATCAGTTGCAAATCGTTGGGGGCAAAGAGTTTCAGGTCATCCATGTAAAGGAGGTGAGATATAACCTGACCACCTTTCTTCAACCGATAGCCTAGATCTGAATCCTCCAGCAGCGTGCTAAGAGGATTCAAGGCTAAGCAGAACCAAAGTGGATTCAAACTGTCGCCCTAAAATATACCCCGCTCTATCCTTATCGGCTCATTATTCCTCTGGATTTGCCGACATCCTGGATATCGAAGGACTGTCCTCCATTGCCCCATACACGACATCAGGAAGGTGCGCAGGGTTGCATCAATTTTATACAACTCTAGCACCCTCATGAACAATGTATGTGGCACCGAGTCATAGGCCTTCTTATAGTCTATCCAAAATGTCGACAGATCCTTTCGGGAACGGCGAACCTGTTGGCTAATGGCCATATCAATGAGGAGTAGCTCCTTAGTACCACGGGACCCGTTCCTACATGCATTTTGAGAAGCAGACATAACAGAATTCTCGTTAATATGTTTATTTATTTTAGCTCTCAAAATGGAGGTAAGAACTTTATAGACCGTTGGAAGACACGTAATCGGTCTATAATTTTTTGGTTCCGCAGTACTACCCGATTTATGGAGCAGGTGAGTTATTTCAGTCGTCAGGAACTCTGGTAGTGACCCTGACTCTAAGGCTGACCGGAATAGGGCTGCCAAGCAAGCATGCGATCTTGTGAACCATTTAATCCAGAAGTTTTGCAGTCCGTCCGGCCCTGGTGATTTCCAATTTGGCAACGGACGAACTGCACAATCTACATCTTGGGGGCTGATCGTTATTGCCCCCATTTCTGTTATTGGATCGCATGCTCGCTCGACGTCCCGAGTCCACTCACCCTCGGTATCACTGACAGGTACCGACCAGAGGGCCAATTCTACTAATTTAAAACGTTCAAAATCTAGTCGCAGTCTCATCTCGGCGACAATCAAATGTCAAAAACTTGTCAAAATGTAGGGAAATTAGACGTATTTTTTGACAGATTGAGACTGAGATCAGACTGTGAACGTTGTTAAAATTAGTAGAATTGCCCCTCAGATGTTACGCCAAAATGAACACATGGCGTTATCATCCGGTAGGCACATGTCAGTCACACCTTGGTCCGGTCGCTGCCATGCTCTGTAGACCCACCTTTCATCGCTTTGGAAGGTGCGATTTAGAGTGTACCGTTCCACCCGACGCTTATACCTACGAATACGGTTTGCCCATGCATACACTTTCTGCTTCCAGAAGTCGATGCGCTCTGTGAGTTCTGTGACACGGGACATGTAGTCATGAGGACTGATATCAGTCCCCACAAACGCCCGCCTCACAAAGCGCATCACTCGAGGGCGATTGTTGCCCTCCCGGAAGCAGGTTAGTTTGCCGATGAACGCTCTGGCCCCAGCAATGCGTCGTTCAATCCTATACTGCTATGCCGAGTGAAAATGATATTATTTCACGATATGTTTTCGTAAGTATCTAGTATCGCGCCAATAGATGTCGTTACGTATTTCCACATTACGTAATGAAAAGTTGTTCTAGAATACTTTAAATTGATTACCTATATCTTTTGATAGAGTGAAGCGATTGCGATGAAACAAAAACTAATCATTACTACGAGTTCTACACTATATTTGAGTGTAAAAATTAACCGCATTGGTTTAGTACTTTTTACGTACGTCCTGTTTAACGTAAAATGTCTCACATCCAAACAGAAAAACCGACAATCAGACAAAAATTCCAAAAAAATATGAAATTGCATCTGTGAGTTATACTTTAACACCCCAACTATTCTTTTTTATATTTTCAATCTACAGAAACTACAGTTTTATTATATGTATAGATATAGATAGATATAGCTAAGAACAGAATATAGATGTACAGAAACGCCTCGACTACAGATTTATTATATGTATAGAAGAAGATAGATAGAAGACGATTTCAGGAGAAGGGGAGGGGAGGGGGACCAAACAAGTCTTATTTTTTCTTACGTGGGGGTGGGAGGGGTCTAGATTGTTCTTATATAAGATCACAGAAGTAAGCAAAAATTATAAGTTTTAAATATTTTTGCTACGTTTTTCTTCGTTCCTTTAAGATCGTGAGCCTTTAGAACACTGTTTCAACTGTACAACGGTTATTTAACGTTCAAATCTTAAATTTTCACAAAACTGAACTGGGGCCAAAAGCAAAGTGAACAATAGAGTAAATATTTTAGACAGAGCGCGCCGGCCCGGCTCGTGGGAGCGCGCCGGCTGCCGGCCGGCTCCCGTGCCGGTATCTTCTGCGGCCCCACCGGACCCTTTATGACGGCACTCCCATTCAGTGGCGGTACCTTCATAGAAGCCGAAAAGCCCGGCTTGCCCTAATAAAATCATAATTCACAACAACAAACGTACTTAAACCTATCAATAAAAAATATATTTAAAAAAATACCAGTCATACATTCGCAACACATACGTACACAATAAGAAAATCAGCCAATCCCTCATATATATATATATATATATCCTCATATCAGTTGGCCGTTTTTTTATATCTGTGGGCTTTCCCTAATTTTGACCCCTAGGCACACCACTGCTCCCATTGACAAGTTATTCAGTCTTTGCATGCCTCTATAACTCTGTTACAAATTTACAAAGGCTAGTCAAACATCTCGTTTATTGGCTTTATTGGAGAGTACGGCAACAAATATTGGTTCAAGTGTTGACTCAAGTTATACTCTGATAAAGAAAAATAAAAGCACTTGTGAGTCGTCGAACATGAGTGAGCGGGAAGTTCTTGCAGTTAGTTCTAGTTCGAATCTCTGGGGTTGGTGTCCGACGAGCAGTTCGTGAGCATTTTTATGTTTTGATGCTTGTTATAATTCGTTGTTTCATGTGATTGTCTCGAACGCTCGATGAGTTGAAAGCCCTTTGTCCACATACCGCGGACGCTTGGCACCTCTCCTCATTGCCGAACCCATTACAAATTAGTAACAAAATAATTGTACAAATGTTGCTCACACAAGTTTAATAACGTGGAGTCACATCACCATTATCACAAGTGACATGCTGACTTCACTTCTTGACACTGTGCGAGGGTGAGAGCGCGTGACGTTGTCGCACTCGTAGGTCAAGGCTCACAGCCGGCTCTAATTAATTTAAAAACATTTGTGCTCATAACTCCGCGGTGTGGGTATCCAAAAATTGGGACAACCCAATTTTGCAACTGTGGTAAGTAAATATAAACTATTGTTTATTTTTATTCAATCGCTTCGCTTCAGCTTCAGGAACTCGACTGTAGAGTGATTGATTTTGATATCTCCTGGAGACGGGCCTGTACTCAGTAGCACGACAACCGGTCTCTCGCATGCAGCCGTCGTATCAGAACACATTGCCGATGAGTATTTAGGCATCAAAATAAAATCATAAAATCGTCTTTTTCAAAGGTTATGTAGCTATTTCGACATGACTAACCCCTTTTTACTTCAGTTTACCAAGTCGGCAGGCTTCGATTATGGTTATTTTCCGGAACGAAATTGAGGACTAACTAGCTAGCTCCAACATGTACTCAACAAGGAACCTCAAACATGTTCAATCGATTATAATTAATTAGCCCGATAACACTTGCAAGTTGCGATGCGCGCTATGTGACAAGCAGCAGTCACTCGGCAACATTTGATTGTTACGATGCGCGCTATCTGACAAGCAGCAGACACTCGGCAACACTCGCGAGTTACGATGCGCGCTATCTGACAAGCAGCAGACACTCGGCAACACTCGCGAGTTACGATGCGCGCTATCTGACAAGCAGCAGACACTCGGCAACACTCGCGAGTTACGATGCGCGCTATCTGACAAGCAGCAGACACTCGGCAACACTTTCGACTTGCGATGCGCGCTGTGTGACAAGCAGCAGTCACTCGACAACACTTGCAAGTTGCGATGCGCGCTGTGTGACAAACGTTTACGAGTTTAATCAAATTAGATGCATTGTGCATTCTGTACAGTTTGTATACTACAAAGTGTATGCGGTGTCTGAAAAGTTGTGTGGACATCAGTTGTCATGGATGGATATGTGATGCGGCGATATGAGGAAAAAATCGTCAGGAAAGGTTTGAATATGATTGTGGATGGCTATAGGAGTAGAGGAAGACCTAGGAAACGATGGATGAACGGTGTGAGTGATGACATGGCTAGATAGGAGGGGACTACCGAGATGACAACTAATAGAAAGACCCCAAATAAATTGGAATAAGGGCAATAGGATGATTATGACTATGGGCTGCATATCAATTTGGTTTGAAATATATCTTCAGCTCAACACCTGGAAACAATAGTTTGAAGTATATCTTCAGCTCAACATCTGGAAACAACAGCAGGTGGTATGTACGCAAGCTGAAGCGCTACGCTGCTACGTATTATAACATTTACCTTTTAAGGAACACTTCACACAGTGCCCAGCCCAGGGCAGACGAGCGGCGGCGACGGCGATATAAATATCAAACGAGTTATTGTAGGAATAGCCAGTATACTGCGAAGTCTTTACGGACTAAGTGGAAGTGACGAGGCGCAGGGAAATGACGCGCCTTGCAACATTAATGATGCCCCCCGGAACCGAACTCGGGACCACAGACGTATGAAGCCAGGCATTTTCGTCGCTGACCAATAACGGCTCATTCATTATAGAATGCTGCCCAGAACATTGAGAGAACATTCACACTATTTAAAAAGTGTAAAAAAAAAATTACTTTAGTAACTTTAGTTGTACAGTTCGCTTCATATTAAAGGTACCCCTATTGGTAACGACATCGAACCTATTTAAGTTTTTTGTAACGTAACGTAAATGGCGTGTTGGTCTAGTGGTTTACACTGCGGCTTAGCAATGTGATGCTCTCGAGTTCAAATCCGCGGATGAGAAGGTTTTTTTTTATTTATTAACTTCATTATTATTTTTTTTATAGTTGATTTTCGTTTATTATTATTAAGAAATCAAATGGAGGTTTGTAATAAAAGCTAGGCATTTTGCATAAACAATATTCATTTATTTTTCTAATTACATTTCTAGGACTTCATGGAGTCCACTTCCTGGTTGAATATACAGATTCCCGTCTGTGTTAAATAGGGGTTATTTACTTAAAATATTAACTAAACACAAAATAGATACCTTCGTTTGGTTTAGAACGTAGAACATTAGATAACGGTTCGTTTATAGATATTTCTAGAACCATAACTACAATAATATTTATTTATTTAAAACTTTAAATAAATTTATGTTTTCACAACTGTGAAAACATAAATTTTTTATACTCTGTATGATCTTATCGGAAAAAAGCCTGGTTAAAAAATGAAATATTGTCATTTGTGCCTGTGAATTACAGAGGAAGAACCAACATGCTAAACTATAACAGTATAGCAATATACAATTTTCCCTTTTATCACATTTTCTGATAACCCTTATTTAACACAATATTAGAAAAATATGTGAGGTCAGATATGAATCGTTAACACATTAATAGACTACTTGTAAACAAGAGTAACTGGATTGATAATAATAAAGATTGTTTATTTTTGATTAACTACGAGATCCCACTGATTATGGAATGATATTGGGAATTATTAACACTTGCTCATATATGTTCCAATGTAATTTTATCAAATAAGTTACACAGTCAATCTGCCGAGTTGCCTATTCATAACGGATAGGATGGTCGTCACTGTCTATCATTTCTTGAAGTCAGCATTTGAACGCGTAGTTTTGAAGGGTGCCACTGAGTGAACTTTCACAATACATATTACGTTGTCGCTCCGATTCATTATTGTAAGCAATCGGGCGAGGGCCTTGGTGATCACATTTCACATCACTCGTCGCTTGATAACTTTGTATCCATCTACGAACTGTTTTTCTCTGTAATGAAAATAATAATATTAGAAATACATAGAAAAAAATCCAACTTGTAAGTAATAATGCAACATGATTGCAACAATAAATAGGTATATGTGTAAAAGAATAACGTAAATCTTACCGTTATGCTTATATCTCGTGCTATTTTCTTTATATTTTGTTCCTTTTCTCACAGAACAACAATTTTAGCCTTCAATAAAGTTGTTAATCGAACCATACCATCGATTAATAGAATCAACTGGTCAAAATCTTAATAAATTGGATAATATTACGTTGAAGATAATTACAGACAAACGAATCGGCACGAAAATGAAACCATTTGAAAAGTAAAAATACCCTCAATCACAGTTTAGTAAATAAGGCGAAGAAGTATACTAAATTCAACCTTAACTCGCAGTTCATACAGCAGTTAAGTTTCTGAAGTAAAATGAGGGTAGTGCAACAATCGGAATCAACACATTCTATTCAACCAAACAAGAAATCCAAGCTAATTTCAACCTTATGTTTTAGTTAATTGAGTTGCGTATTGCATTTTGTAAAACAAGACGGTAAGGGGCCGTCCATTAATCACGTGATGTTTTTTTGGTATTTTTAACCCCCCCCCCCTCCCCCTTGGTGATATATGGTGAGGTTTAAGACTTACCCCCCCCCCATATCACGTGTATCTTTAGTACCTACAAAGAATCGGACCTTTTTTATGTTTATAAAATACAGGTATAATCATCTAATTTTATTAGAAAGTTTGCAGGATGTTTTTAAAAAAAATTAATACACGTGATATATTACTACACCCCCTCTCCCCCCTTGTGATATTTCGTGATTTTTTATGGACCCCCTCCCCCCCTTTCGAGCCTCACGTGATTAATGGACAGCCCCTAAGGTGCTAGTATTAAATATAACACGGCAGTTGAAATTTAAACCTTAATATCTAGAAGATTAGACCGTTAATAACCTTGTTCGATAAAAGGAGTAATGCTATTCCAATAACGGTAAGATTTACGTTATTCCTATTTATTGTTGCAATCATGTTGCATTATTACTTACAAGTTGGATTTTTTTTATGTATTTCTAATATTATTATTTTCATTACAGAGAAAAACAGTTCGTAGATGGATACAAAGTTATCAAGCGACGGGTGATGTGAAATGTGATCAGTGATCACCAAGGCCCTCGCCCGATTGCTTACACTAATGAATCGGAGCGACAACGTAATATGTATTGTGAAAGTTCACTCAGTGGCACCCTTCAAAACTACGCGTTCAAATGCTGACTTCAAGAAATGATAGACAGTGACGGCCATCCTATCCGTTATGAATAGGCAACTCAGCAGATTGACTGTGTAACTTATTTGATAAAATTACATTGGAACATATATGAGCAAGTGTTAATAATTCCCAATATCATTCCATAATCAGTGGGATCATTATCTCGTAGTTAATCAAAAATAAACAACCTTTATTATTATCAATCCAGTTACTCTTGTTTACAAGAGTAACTAACTAACTTAGTAACTTTATTTTTACTTTTGTTTATTAATGTGTTAACGATTCATATCTGACCTCACATATTTTTCTAATATTGTGTTAAATAAGGGTTATCAGAAAATGTGATAAAAGGGAAAGATGTATATTGCTATACTGTTATAGTTTAGCATGTTGGTTCTTCCTCTGTAATTCACAGGCACAAATGACAACATTTCATTTTTTAACCAGGCTTTTTTCCGATGACATCGTACAGAGTATAAAAAATTTATGTTTTCACAACTTTAAATAAATAAATATTATGGTAGTTATGGTTCTAGAAATATCTATAAACGAACCGTTATCTAATGTTCTACGTTCTAAACCAAACTAAGGTATCTATTTTGTGTTTAGTTAATATTCTAAGTAAATAACCCCAATTTAACACAGACAGGAATCTGTATATTCAACCAGGCAGTGGATTCCATGAAGTCCTAGAAATGTAATTAGAAAAATAAATGAATATTGTTTATGCAAAATGCCTAGCTTTTATTACAAACCTCCATTTGATTTCTTAATAATAATAAACGAAAATCACCTACTAAAGAAGACAAAATCTTGACGACGTGAATAACTCTATTCTTCAGGTCCAAGATTGGTTTACGGTAAATAATTTGGTACTAAATGAAAAGAAAACCAAATGCATTAGATTTAAATTACCTAATGTTAGAAGTAGTGAATGTGACATCATATTGAATGGAGAAAAACTGGAATTTGTTGATCAAAATGTTTTTCTCGGAATCACGGTAGACGACAAATTGCAATGGGGACCTCACATAACATCTCTTGTGGGGCGGCTTAGCTCGGCCGCTTATGCTGTTAGAAAGATAAGACAGTTAACTGATGTAGAAACCGCACGTTTAGTCTATTTCAGCTACTTTCACAGCATTATGTCGTACGGCATTTTACTATGGGGTCGAGCTGCTGACATTGAATCCATCTTTATTTTGCAAAAAAGAGCTGTCAGAGCCATTTATAATCTACGTCGCCGCGAATCTCTCAGGGAACTTTTTAAAAGGATTAATATTATGACCTTGGTAATATTATGACCTTATGGTACCTTGCCAATTTATTTATGAAAATATTATGTATGTAAGAAAAAATCTACATCTTTTTAATAAAATAAGCGATAGACATAATTTTAATACTAGAAATAAAGATAAAATACATCAACCATTTTTCAGATTAGCCAAGGTACACACATCTTTTATGGGGTACTGTGTTAAATGTTACAATAAAATACCTTGTGATATATTGCAATTAAATGAAAGAAAATTTAAAACTCACATTAAACGTACACTTTGTAAACAAGCATACTATAAATTAGAAGATTATATCCAAGATAAGAACGCTTGGAAACATGCTGGTCCTGCTCCATAGGACAATCTAGAGTCTAGACAAAATCAAACGGGTTGCTAATTTAATTGTAAATTTATATTTTTTTTTTTATTTAAATTGAATTAAGTACACTCTGTAACTACTTAACTCACACCCTGACTTATTACTTGTATTCTTTATTTTATTTTATTTAAATGAAAATCGTTTACTTTTACCATGTTTGTAAATATGTGAGCACCATGCATCTATCAGATAATTAATTTATATGTCATGGTTTCATTTTTAATTCTTTTACCTATTGTGGTATAGTAATTTTATTTTAGGTGCATCGTCTTCACATATTATTATGATATAATTAATGTATACAAAATATTGTAAAACATTTTAAAAGAGTAACGGTGGAGTTTCTTGCCCATTCTTCTCCATACGAAAACTACCTTTTGGAATGGGCGACTAGAATCAATTCTATTTGTTGTAATTTTTGACGTTCAAAAGTGCCTTTAATGTGCCTATTTGAAATAAATGCTTTGACTTTGACTTTGAAACTAAAAAAAAAATAATGAAGTGAATAAATAAAAAAAACCTTCTCAGCCGCGGATTTGAACTCGAGAGCATCACATTGCTAAGCCGCAGTGTAAACCACTAGACCAACACGCCATTTACTTTACGTTACAAAAAACTTAAATAGGTTCGATGTCGTTACCAATGGGGGTTCGTTTATTATGAAGCGCACTGTACATACTAATTCCATGCTTGTACGTCACATAACGACAGTTTATTTGTATTTATGTGATACTTCAATAGTTTCAACCTCAAACGAAGTTTCAATTTAATGCGAATGGGGATTGTCCAAAATTTCTAACCATTCGATTTTATTTTATTTTTTGAAAATTTAGAGCATTTTGAGAAACTTATTTGAATATTTTGATGATTGGCTCAATAGTTATTTAAAAAAAATATATTTATTTTAAGTTTTTAAGGTAGGTGACGTCATCAGTGGCATAAAGATTAAGTGCCGTTGCCTTACTAGTATATATAATTAAAAATTTTAATCTGTCAACACAACGTCATCAATCTCACATCTGTCAAAGTGTCAATAGGCCGAATAGACGTCTTAAATAATCGAATCCTATCTTAGCATATTTATTTACAAATGGTTTTTTTATGTGTAAGTGTCCTCCAAGGAATATACTACTCTCTATCGTCACTAGAACAATCGAAACGGCGACTTAGAAATAGAATAATAACGCACGTGGCGACATTATTACTATTAGGTATTGCTGCAAGTTGGAATAAAGCACTTCCTGTATTCCATAACTCATAAGTATATTAAATATTGTCGAGTGTTGAAATAATGTATGTAATGTAATGAGATATAAACAAGAATGTTTATAATTTTGACATATTTATAATAATTTGACATTTGACAGATTGTAGACAATACTTGCCTCTTACTTTTTTTTCTGAGGTAACGATACAAAACTGTATGGCCAAAGCCGACGTAATTTGAAGGGCAAGGAAGGTCAATCGTATTTTACCAAAAATCTCAATAAAATATGACTATTTTTCATAATTAATTAGTCCGTAAATCATTACGGACTAATTAATTATGAAAAATATTATTATTATCATTATAATCATAATCAATAACGCTATTCCTCGAAATGGTTTTTCAATTTCAACACTTTAATAGTACATTATGATATAAGTGCGGTAAGTTGAAAATTACAGCCGAGGCAATATTGCTTGCCCGAGCCGTAGGCGAGGGCTAAAAAAAAGCAGAGGCTGTAATTATCAAACCGCACGTATGTCATACGACGTTTTATAACATATTTGCGAGGAAATAAATAAAACTTGGACTGAATTTGCATATTTGCTTTTTTTCCATATGATGAAATTTTGATACGCTTGTAAGTATCTATCGGTTGATTTTTCGGGCAAAAGGCTTAGAGTAGCCTTTTTCGCTGCCTCTGAGACTTCTGGCGGTGTGGAATTAATAAATGCATCATTACTTGACGACATTTTCAAATAAAAAAAAGTACAGCGAAAAGAAAAAGCGCGCGGAATAATTTTTACTTCTTAACAGATAAGAGAAGCGCGCGCGTTCGCGCTTTTTTTTTTTCAGGCATACATAGGCACAAAACAGCCAGTATTATTAATAAAGTAAATAAATATTTTTGTTTTTGTTACAGATATTATTGGTTGTAATTTATTGTCAAAATTAATTAAATTAAAGAATTAAATGTTTATTTATTATATTTTATCTCCCAAAGTTAATTTTATTCATAAAATGTTGACATCTTTTCTGACATAAAAACTCTTTGCTAAGATTTAAAAAAGTACCGTTCGTTTTGACGGAGCATCTTGATAAACCGTGCGATTTACTTTACATTACCGCACAAGTGCGTAATAAGATACATTACGATACTGAAATTGGTGAAATAAGAGACCCTTTACGAGCAAATATGTTATAAAAAATATGAACAGTGCCCATTGTTGTCAAATGCGGGAGGTTGACTCTACCTACAATATAATAATTACCTTCTCTCATCATTGCAACCTGATGTGATGGTGGATCCAGAGATCTCAGTATCATTCCACAATGTTCAACAATAAACTCAAAACTCAAAGCATTTATTTCTATTAAACCTTGTACAGGCACTTTTGAATTGTCAAAATTAAATAGTCTGTCAGTTAGTCAGAAAGTTGAAGCTAGTTGCCCATTCCAAAACGTAGATCTCTATGGACAAGGACGGGCAAGAAACTCCATGGACACTCTTTTAAATCAAGATATTAAAAAATCCTGGGTACATTATTCTTGTTGCTTCTTCAAGTGAGAACAATTTAAAAGATAAAGACACAAATGAATAAAAAATTCAAAATATAAGATTAAAAATAAGCCTTGGCAGTTAAGAGATGACCAGTCTCAACCGACGGCGCCCGTTCACGAACATGACGCGTGGATTAGCACCATCCAGCTCAACCATTTTGTAGGGAACCGAATGATCCAACACATGCGCCACCATCAATGAGACATTTAAGTGAGCATGACACGTTCTCAACTGCCATGCTCTTTCAAGTCAACATCAAAAAATCATATACGGATACATGGTTCTTAAATTTACAAAATTTTAAAAATGCTTCTAAATTATACAAAACTATAGTTTGCAATTTATTTAATAGATTAATAAAATTTTACTACCAAACAGGAAGAGATATTTAATATTGAAATATTCACCAATTAAAACTTGATTGAATAAAATAACAAATAAAATTCGAAACACTAAAAAAGAAGAAGGGAGCACCTCTTCCAAATATTGAAATTTTAACTAGTGAACCCAACTGCCCGTGGATCAGCGTTTTTATCTACAATATAATAATCCAACTTGTAATATGCTTGCCTACATAGTGTGCGTTTATGCATGTTTTAAATTTCTTCTCATTTAGTTGGAGAATATCGAGTGGTATTCTATTATATCATTTTACACAGTAACCCATGAAAGAAGTTCTTACTTTAGACAATCTGAAACGCGGTTGATCTAATTTGTCCCTATTTCTAGTGTTAAAATTATGCCTGTCACAGACATCTTGCAGAATCAATATCAGCAGCCCATCCCCACAACAAAATACCGTAAGACATGATGCTATGAAAGTAACTAAAATAGACCAGTCTCGCGGTATCCACGTCTGTTAATTGGCCAAATTTCCAAACAGCATAAGGGGCTGAACTTAGCCGCCCGGCAACTGATGTTAAGTGTGGACCCCACTGTAGCTTTGAGTCAAGCGTGATCCCCAGGAAAACCGTATTTTCGACGAATTCAAGTATCTCTTTATTCAATACAACATGACATTCACTACTTCTAACATTCGGTAAAGAGAATCCAATGCGTTTAGTTTTTTTTTGTCTCATTTAATACCAAATTATTTAGAATAAACCAATTATGGACCATAAGCAAAGCGTTATTTACCTCGTCAAGCTC
Organism: Luperina nickerlii; assembly: GCA_963855955.1. Lineage (NCBI taxonomy): Eukaryota > Metazoa > Arthropoda > Insecta > Lepidoptera > Noctuidae > Luperina > Luperina nickerlii. The sequence continues at coordinate 29,066,571 of OY979662.1, forward strand.
CTGTGCACGTCTGCTTACTTAAAAAATCAGTGATGTGTCATCAGCAAATAACACCATTTGTGGTCGGGTTTTCAGTAAATGAGGTAAATCATTTATATATACAAAAAATAGGAATGGCCCCAATATTGAGCCCTGCGGTACTCCAATTTTGACATTTAAACCCGATGAATTCACACTGTTAATTTAAACTTGCTGAAATCTATCATTTAAACATGAATTTATTAAGCTAAGAGCAAGTTTACCTAGTCCGTAATGCTCAAGTTTCAAGAGCAGTGTTTCGTAATTCACGCAATCAAATTTCTTGGATAGGTCGCAAAAAATGCTTATTGCGTCTTGTGCCTCTTCCCATGCGTTAAAGATGTGTTTTAAAAAGATGACACCGGCGTCGGTTGTACAACGTCCTTTGGTGAAACCTTACTGTTGATCGTGTATGATGATAAATTACGATTAAAATGCTTGAGCATTTGATTTAACATTACTTTTTAAATACCTTGCTGGAAACCGGCTAAACCAATACGGGTCTATAATTATTATTTGTCTTTGACGTCCCCAGATTTGAAAAGTGGAATAACTTTACTTTATACAAATTAAATATTAAAGCTAAATAGCGTGCAATTGTCTCAATAATGGATTGACAAACTTAGTAGACATGCCCCACAGATCTTCGGTAATTTTGATCTTAAGTTGCTTAAATGCCCTTAGAATACAGGACAGGAAATTCCACAAGACAGGCTGTGACATTCGCTCTTAATAATTCAGTAGCTAGTGCGGGCGAGGAATTTAGAGTTTCTGTAGTTTTAATTGCCATATTGGTAAAGAAAATTGCAAATTCCTGAGCAACATCGATTTTATCGCTAATAAGACCGCTGGAAATGTCCAGTGTGTAATCAATATTATGTTTTTTATTCCTGTTCGTTTCATTGTTTATAATTTTCCAAACTGTCTTAATTTTAGTGTCTGCTGATTTAACCTTGTTACTAATGAAAGAAGCTTTAGCTGCTTTGCGTTTTTAAATGTTTTAGAATAAGTAGCAACATACTTATTAAAAGTATCCGTGTTAATATACGGCTTAAAGCCATACAGTTCAAATAATCTTTCCCTACTTTTCCTGATTCCTTTAGTTGCCCAGTCACTGAATAAAAACTTAGGGCAAATAGTTTTAGATTACTTCTTAAAGGAATTATTGAATTCTGTTTGCACTAATGAAAATAATTCTTCATACAAAATATTGCCATTAGTTATACTTAGGCCCTGAGCATTTAATTTGCTAATTAAAGTGATATTAAACTTACTCAAATTACCCGATGTTATTGGTCTAGTTTGAATCTGCACTTTTTGTATCGGTGTGAATAGAATAGAATAGAATAGAATTTTATTTCGCAAATATGGGTAATACATAGTTCTTAAGATTATACATATATTTAGTCCAGCCACATTTTACCAATCGGCATGCAAACATTTAAATTATTATTTTTATCATTAAGTATTATTAAAACTTATTTAGATCAATTCATATCAAATCAAAAATCAAACATGTCATTACTATTACAAATATCAAACAAATAATTATTATAATTCCAAAATCAAAATGTCAGTAATATAAATGTCAAAGATCAAAATGTCAAAAATTAAAAATATGTCATACATAAAAATTTCAAAAATCAAGATGTCACTAATTAACTAATATTTTTCTCCGATAGGAACTCAGTTACACTGTAGTACGTTTTATCTACCAAAAAATTCCGCAATCTACTCTTAAATTGTGCTGTATTTAAAGCTTTCCAACTACTCGGTAATTTATTGTAAATAATGGGGGCCATGCAAGAAACGCTCTTACGCATCAAAGTAGTTCGACATGATACCTGACATAATTTGCTGTTGTCACGCCTATTCCTTGGGAATACAACAGCCAGGCGCTCAAAACGAGATGGATTTTGCTTGACAAACATAGCTACTTCGAAAATATAGATACAGGGAAGTGTCAAGAGTTTATGTAACTTAAAATAAGGCGCGCAACTGTCTGTCGATTTAAGTTTTAACAATGATCGGAGACATCTTTTCTGGGCCTTAAAAGCTATATCTCGGTCAGTTGAGTTCCCCCAGAAAATGATACCGTAGCGCAAGTGCGATTCAACTATTCCGTAGTACGCCGTAAGTAGTGTTTTGATATCTACTATGGAGGACAGTCTATATAAGACATACGCGGATGAACTCAATTTTTTACACAGTCTGTCTATATGTGCTTTCCAATTTAACTTGCGATCTATTTGCAACCCTAAAAATTTGGTATCCTCTGCTTCCTCAATTTTGTCATTTTTGTAATGGATGTTGAGATTAGTTCCGCCGGGAGTACGTTGTCTAAAGTGCATTATTTTTGTCTTACCTAAATTAATATTTAAATTATTGTCATCTAGCCATTTAATTAGTGCGTCAAGAGAATTATTTATGTCATTTTCATACGTATTTGTACTTTTACATGGGATTGTTACCGTGCTATCGTCTGCAAACATAGTTATAGGATCTTCAAGGGACATGGGCATATCATTAATATAAGTAATAAATAAAAGCGGGCCTAATACGGTTCCTTGTGGTACACCGTATGAGATTTTACGTTCTCGAGACCTTATAATGTCTTCGTGTTTGGTAACTATGTTAATGTTGCTAACTTCAGTTAAGACTCAAAAGAAACTGTTTGACTACTGTGATCAGAAGGGAGATAATTTACAATGACTTTATCTAAACATTCGCAGCAATAAAAAACATTATCAATACATGTAGCAGTAGTCGTAGTTATTCGCGTTGGTTCGCGAGGCTTAACAACCTACTGCTATTTGCATTATTTTTCTAAATATTAATATTAAAGTCACCACAAATCAATATCCTTGCTCACAACGCGTTCTGATAGCAGACATTGTATGAGCGGCCATTGTCTCTTACATAATACGTCTGAAGCCGGTCTAAGTACCGACTCCTAATAAAATGACAACATAATGGCGCCTCAATACACAATGGGATGGAGGAGGGGGTATTTTTAGCGCCATTGCTTAATGTGCGATGCATTAGCAACAACCGCCCACTCTTGTGACTAAGCTGCCAGAATATGTCGATTTCTCTTCACTATCATTCAAAATTCGTCTCGAAATGGTTGTTTGTAATACTCGTAGTAAGTGGACCTAACTATGAACCTTGACAACAAAACACAGTCGAACTGATACGTTCACTATTATAGCAAAATCAAAATATTACCTATATTTACTACAAAGTCAAGGACCTACTCGGGCAAGACCACGGTCGTGTATTTATTTATTTATTTAGATTTATCAACGTTCGTCTACAGAAATTTTAGGAAACAACAGAAAATATAGAACTAAAAGTAACAAACAATTGTAGATATAGTCAACAAAAGAGATAAGTATGCAGGATCGTCGGATACAGTTGAAGTTTAGTAAGAAACCGATAGATGTTGTCGACTGAAATTAATGATAAATGAGCTGCTTCTTTTCCATTATTAAAATAAAATTCTATTCGAGAACATCCTGAATCATCATCATCCTGAATTGTTGTTTTTGCTTTTCTGTTGTTTGTTTTTATTTTTATGCCTCATGTTTGCCGCACATATTACGTATTTTCTTTCTTTCTCATCCTAAACTCCCATACTAAACTTCAACTATATCCAATGATCCTGCATACTTATTTCTTTTGTTGACTCTACCTAAATACAGCATATACATATTTATTAAGAGCGTTACTCCAGAGCGGCGCGCCTCGTGTTTAGGTAAATTTACTCACACAGCTATACAGTTAAACGCACACACAGCCGTCTGTGTTGGAGCGCGTATCATACACCGCTTAGAATCATCTTGATACTTAGCCAGTTTTTAGTTAGTAGGGAATGTTTTCGTTTTCCGTAAGCAGGGATTCAGTTTTTTGTTTATTGTAATAAATGAGCAATTAAATTATTATTAGTTAGGTTAAAGTAAATAAAAACAATTTCGTGTAAAATAAAATCTTAATATTTGTTGTCTCTAAGTTTCATGGACCTAGCTTTTCGGGGATCAACAATTTCGGGTAACAGGCATTTATTGTAAAAGCTGACTAGCCGATGTTCCATATTTTCGCTCCAAAATTTATCGTCCCTGATTATGTTTTCAGTCTTCAATTTAAAATCTTTGCCTGTCCACACAGCAAACAGACAGTAATTTCTGTTAGTTATATGCAGCTGCCCCTGTATCTGATAAAACCAGTCATGGCGTCGATTCACAGATCCATCTATTTTCCAGAATTTAATATTTTTTTGGCTAATAGCAAAATCTGCCTCTAATCCAAATGCCGAACTAGGACATTTAATTTCGGTGATGCCATCATCGTCGATTAGTCCATCCGGCGAAGCACCTGTAATCATAATAATTTGAAACTCAATACTCTAATTACTTCTTTTTAAGGGGGAAGCGCTAAGGTAGCCCGCGAAATTCAAATTTTCTTACGTTTTTTGCAATTTGCTGGTCAGTATTAAGTTGTACGTTGATTAATATATGAATCGCGGCCGTAACTAACATGTATTTACAGAATTATAATCATTAAAGTCATCAACACAACTCTCTAAGACCACGTAAGTCCCAAGAATGATAATTTCACGAAACAGTTATTCTTTGGACTTACGTGGTCTTAGAGAGTTGTGTTGATGACTTTAATGATTATAATTCTGTAAATACATGTTTGTCACGGCCGCGATTCATATATTAATCAACGTACAACTTAATACTGACCAGCAAATTGCAAAAAACCCAAAAAAAAACAAATTTCGCGGGCTACCCTGGCGCTTTCGCCTTAATAGAATTTAAGAATATAAAAATAAATTGTTTGTTAGAAAAATCTAAACTTGTACCTGCAACTGTTCTATGGCCACTTTTTCGTTTACTTTCCCATGTTGAATACTAGGGATATGGTCCAAGGAATATGAGTAAAGAAATTGTTTAACCAAAGGGGCTGGGCTAATAGTCGATCGCCGTTTGCACACTTTACAGAATGAAGAGGCTGTCAATAAACAACGTCGTAGCTCTAGCCAAAGTGCACTCTCTGTCTGAAGTACAGTATCCCTTTCAACTTCTTGTCTACTATTTACCTATAACATAAAATTTGGAAATATATTTTTAAGTCTAATATTATCAGAAACAATGTACAACATGTATCTGAACTTATGAAAGTATACTGTAAATACGCACTTGTTCTTGAAGGTTCTTGTTTTATTTGTCCTAAAATATGTTTATAAAGACCAAGTCATTCTTACAAGATTCCCTGCGTCAGGATCTTGAATTGAAGCCATTTCTAATGCCTGCAAGTTTTCCTGAATTTCCAGTGTTTTATCACTGTCTTTTTCATTTTCTTGAGTCTGAAAATAATATGTAGAGTATAATATAGTGACACAAACCGTATGCACCATGACAGGCGATCGATTGTCGGCTTAAGATAGCACATAACTAACAATGTTTTTTTTGTGCTAAAATATGTATACAAATGACCAAGTAATTCTTACAAGATTCCCTGCGTCAGGATCTTGAATTGGAGCCGTTTCTAATGCCTGCAAGTTTTCCAGAATTTCCAGTGTTTTTTCACTGTCTTTTTCATTTTCTTGATTCTGAAAATAATATGTAGGGTATAATATAGTGACACAAAAAGTAAGCACCATGACAGGCGATCGATTGTCGGCTTGAGATAAATAAATAATGAAGAAAGGTCTCATTTAGTTTTGGTTTAACAACTGCTCAATCAAAACCAAGGAAACACGTGTCTGCCGCAGCTAGTAAAATATAAAGTAAAAAAATAAAACTTACAACAGCATTTTTATTTAAGTCCTGGTTTTGAAGTATTTGAACTTCTCTTTTCTGCCTATAACAACGAATTGGATATTAACTTTATCTTATTACTACTGTGTTTCATAAAAATATCCAAACAAAAAGTAATAAAAAAAAAATTACTTCAAAAAGTAGTAAGTATATTGTTTCTTAATTACACCTAATAAAAATATATTTTTTATAAGTAGAGAACCTCGGTAACATACCTTTTAGCTTCATTAGCCTTGGCCAAATTTTCGTTTTTTTTTGTTCCCATATAGCGCCTTTTGTTAGCCATATCTGAAAAAAAAGTAAAATGAAAACATACATAAAGAAGTCTAATTTAATCTTTCTTAAGTTAATAGAACACCATTACATTAAAATATGTACTCACCAAAGTTTTGTAATATAATAAAAATATATTATAATAAAACGTATCAACATGTCCTAGTCGCGCTAAAAACTCGCGAAAGTACGATAATATTTTACGCGACTCGCGGCTACGGGAGCGACACACGTCCTACCTCTGAAAGGCCTCGGCCGGCACTGAGCGCTGGCGTGATTCCGCGCCGATTATATAGCTGCACTAAATAATTCATAGTAAAATAAAAAAATAAGTTATTAAAAAAATATTTGTACCATGTTTTAGAACGTAAATGTCTTCGTTTACTAGGCCTAAAATAACATATAAATATTTCAGATTTCATCCTAAACTAACGCGTTTAAAATATCGAAAAGTGGCTAAAATTGACACTTTTGAATATACTTTTCTTGAATGAAAACTTACAGTAATCGTTTTTTTTTTTTCAGCCATGCACTAATAAATGCTATTATTATTTATAAAGCAACGTTGTTATAAGTTTGTCGTATATGGTTTTACTAATACCTTGCATTTGCGTAGACCGTCGATCGCTAGTTTAAAAAAAGGCTTGCATAAAAACTGTTCTAATGAGAAAACTGTACGAATAAATGAAAATGTTTTTCAGCCATGCACTAGATTATGAAATTCCCATTAATATGACGTCAATATCTTATCTATAAATTAAACAGATTATGGTTTTATTGTCCGTCGGAAATCATCAATTTTGACTCCAGCGTGGCTCTAACGGATCAACCCTCTTAAAGGGGCTTAAAAGCTAATTGTGGGGAGTGTTTGTGTGTGTGTTGCTGTTGAGTTAGACTGGTCCGTTGGGGTGTGTGTGGGTGTGATGAATATAGTAAATATCTGTCAAGGAAATGAAAAGTTAGGTATTTTAGTTGTAAATTTGTAGAATAAATAAGTTCCTCTGTATCGCAATAATATAAATTTAGGAGGAAATTTAACAGTTATCTTTTTAATTCGAAAGGGTATAAAATATTTATTGTTATTCGGTTTTGAAGCTTGTTGTATAATATAGAACTTTAGATGAAAATATATTGTTGGGCAGCAAATGTGGTCCTTCCTGTCACGCTCGACCTCTCTTCTATTATACTCGAGCAGACCTACGTCGAGTATGAGTATTTGTCTTGATGGGTCGGAGACATGTTTGCGTAGAGTGGATCGGAAAACAAAGAGTTGTCTGACAGTGAGCAACTTGCAGTCCAGATATAATTGTTCAGTCGGTAAACGGTTATTTTTTTACCTTCCACTAGTCACGTTATAAGTGGTGCAAAACTTGTTGATTAGTTGCAATATTCCAATAGAGCAACAGATTACTTTGAGATTTATTAATACACTATTTTGATCATAGATATTGCATTCTTATCGGAAAATTGTTCATCAGACCAAAGCTATCAGTTGCTAATAGCAACATTATCCTGCTGTGAACTGTCAAGTTACTGATTACGATTATTTTTCGAAGTGAGGTACAAGTAGTAGTGCTGTTACGCTCGTAGCCGTGCGTAACCTTTTTTTTTTTTTCGTAACCTCGCGTAACCTTGCATAGCGAGTCTACGCGACCCTTTAACTACCTATGTTAATCAATAGTTTATGTGATTTAACTAATCTGATTGTTATCACTTCTAATTTATTAATGTAATAGATATCGGATTCCGTACAAATTAATATTAAAATAAAATAACTACTCTTGAAACCGGATTATTAATAATAAAAATAAAATATTAGATAAAAATATGTTTTTAATGCATAACTGATTGAGAAGAAAATAATAATTATTATAATCTAATCGATTTGATTAGGTAGGTGTAGGTAGGGCTCGCTGTGATGATATCGCGGCGCCATCACATCGCTTCAAATGATAATGTCGTAGTAAGAATGAGAGTCTTTACGACTGTCATCCTCAGTTAGTCAAGAGCACTCCGGGGCCTCGGGCAGCAACAATAGCGACTTGTGAAATATGAACATTAAATCATTCGGTCTCAAAAAGTTCGATCAAAATAGCAAATCTCGGCAGGAAGTCGGCAAATTATAAAACCCATCCCAACACCCGAGACACCAAACGGCGCGCAGATCGTCGACGAAGCTCCGCCACTACACCGAACTCGATAATAATGCGTTACTCTCCATATGAAAGATAAGAGAACGGCACAGTTGGGCTGACGACCGTTCATGCTCTATTTGTGAGAGGAAGACTATGACACTTAGAAGGAAAATAGGACGGTTTTAACAGCATTACCTACTTGACGCTGGGTATCCGAAAATACAATTACCGTGTTGGCCGGTTGTGATTCAGAATAATTTAGGGCTTCACAGTTTTGGGGAAGATTCGACCAGAGCACGGTTCGGACCGAAAACTAATAAAAATAATTGAAATACGAACATATTTAGGACTTGACTTCGGCTGCAATTCGTATTTATGACTAGACTTCGGCTGCAATTCGTATTTATGACTACACTTCGGCTGCAATTCGTATTTATGACTAGACTTCGGCTGCAATTCGTATTTATGACTTGACTTCGGTTTCATGGATCACAATTTATTGGTCAGCATATTCTCTGGCTGTTTTCCAACAGTTTTGGCGATGTGATGAAAGCCTTCAGACCTATGTTCCGAGGACGTACACGGGTGTTTATGTAGCTATTGAAAAACATTTCAGGTAAGATTATGGATCATTTGCAAACACTCGAAGGTTCTTTGGGGGAGGTTCTGTCACCGTGATATAACACGCACAGCTACATATACACCTCGTGTTACTTCGTGGAAATTTTCCCTTTTTTCATATTTCATGAGCTTCGCGCCGTTATATGAAATCAGTAAGCTTTGCAAGTAATCACCGTTCGCTATTAAAACTAAATAAAAAAGTCCTCTTTTTTCCCCTTATCCATTCACGTGTATTCTCGTTAATAAACGGCTTTTTGAAGCGAGTAAACCTATTTTGTAGATAAACTATTTAATTAATATTAAGTAATGAAGACAAAGTATGTGTTCAATTAGTGCACGATCAAACAGGAATTTCTGTTGGCAGGAATGTTCCTGTAAATATTTTAGCATTATTATAATCGGGTATCTAGCTGCATCCGGTTATACTGGAAGCCGACCCCAACATACTTGGAAAAAGGCTTGGCAGATTGTATTTTATCTGACCAGCATATAATGTGCCTTCACATCATGAGATTCCAGGGCGAGTAGGCCCTGGCTCTGCCCGTCAGGCGGAGGGCAACGCAAGAAGCATACAAGAGACGCATGCGATTTCATAGAAATATAAATAGTGCAATAGAAACTGTGTTGTGTTATCGAAACACCGCGACATACGCTCGGTGTCCGTGCATGAGTGATGAGCGTGGGTACCGAGGATCAAGCTGGCCGTGGGTCAAGCACTCATTTATGTGTATTTAATTTACATTTAATTCCTGGAGTAGCGAATTACCCATCAAACCAATAATCTCTCGCGTGGTCGCCTTTGTAATGCAGTCAAACTGACGTACAGACGTTTAAGCTGAGATCGAACAATGAAATGTATCAGGAGCTAGTGTAGTGCTCAAGACGATCACTCAGTGAACAAGTGCCCGGACCCCTTGAAGAAAATTGTTATTCATTTGAATATCTGCTTTCCTGTTGCGCAAATCGCTACGTACTATAACTATATATATCGACTGAATGCAATACCTAGGTTCGGTAGCATCTTACGGTACATTTGTACCTAAAATGTCAAGAGGTCAAAAAGCACTGCTGTACAAAGGCAAAACCAACTAGATAATCTGCCTATCTAAAGGTACTATTTGGAACCGAGCCGCCAATTGCAAGTACCGACAGCACGTGCAGCGACTGCATGCCGACACGAGCCACTGCACGAGCCAGACACGAGCGAGGCATGAGCCGCTGCACGTGCTGTCGGCAGTTGCAGTTGGCAGTTCGGTTCCAAATAGTACCTACCTTAAGAGTGTTGCTAGGTGATCCTAGGTGACTAGATACTCTTCGTCTCTAATGCTGACTCGTGGCGGCTTGGGCTTCCTTCACTTTGTTAAGCGTCGCAGCTCTCATTATTAATTGAATGCTGTTGCAACTCGCAAGCAATTAAGCGCGAGCTCGAGCCTTTTGTTCCGCCGAGCATTGCCGAGAGTCGCCGAGAGTCGCCGAGAGTCGCCGAGCGTCGCCGTCAGCATGGCTCGCTCAGCGCAACAGAATGAAAGTAAAACGAAGGTTTAGAATAAACATGAAAGTGTTCCTTCTCTGTGAGTAACGCATACAAATATCAGCTGTTAGTCATTGATGTCGCTTTATGGAAATTGATTCAGTCTGACTAGTTATCAATTTAATAACAAAGCGCCAGGGTAGCCCGCGAAATTCAACTTGTTTTTTAGGTTTTTTGCAATTTGCTGGTCAGTATTAAGTTTTACGTTGATTAATATATGATTCGCGGCCGTAACAAATATGTATTTACCGAATTATAATCATTAAAGTCATCAACACAACTCTCTAAGACCACGTAACTCCAAAGAATAACTGTTTCATGAAATCGTCATTCTTCGAGTTACGTGGTCCTAGAGAGTTGTGTTGATGACTTTAATGATTATAATTCTGTAAATACATATTTGTTACGGCCGCAAATCATATTTTCATCGATGTACAACTTAATACTGACCAGCAAATTGCAAAAAACGTAAGAAAATTTGAATTTCGTGGGCTAGCTTAGCGCTTCCCCCTTAATGTCCTTTGTCGCGAGTTCGTGGCGTCATCGCGTCAGCACAATGTCGTGAGTCGCGGATGTTCAGGCCTGAGCAAGTAGCCAGGATCAATGACGTATTATATATAGACACGTTATCAACCAACATCTCGGCGCTTAAAAACGGCGAAAATACTAGATAACTACTTATACGCGTAAAGAAAGGGAAAGAAAATATATCACCGTACGGCGGGATGTCTGTTGCTAGAGGGAGATAAATAAACATCTTCAGTTACGTCACAGGATAAGTAATAGTCAAATTACATGCTCATTGGTCGAGCGCATGAGTGACGTAGCTATCAGAGTCACTTCATGCGCCGGCCGCCATTAGACGCAGCGTCGTACAAAATAAAATAAAATAATCTAGTTTTGTAAACTTACGCGTGAAATGACACATTTTTGTCTTTAACTTTTGGGGTATAATGTTTACATCCTCTGAAAACACACGACGGCATATTTTCTTTATGTTTTGCACAGGTTTTCACATACGATATAAATTAAAAACAAACATACGTCGCGTCGCGTCGCGCGACAGGTTGGTGCGTGACTGAGCGCAAATGTGGCAATTGGCTTCATTTCATGTTGCCATTTTAGAGTGCGGACAACGTATCTATAGTTTTATACATCATTGGCCAGGATTTAATATGTTGGCTCCTTCAAACAGGCGTGACACGCGATAAAATCGCGCGCGACACAAAGGCACCGCAAGTCGCGCAACTAACGGTGCCTTTGTGTCGCGCGCGATTCGCGTCGCGCGTCGCGTCTGTTTGCAGTAGTGTTGTAAAAGAACTGAGTCCTTATAGTCCTAATATTGAGGCTTGAGTCTTTTTTTGAAGACTCAAGTCAAAAAAGAATAAGTAAAAGCTTAAGCCTCTCTGAGTTTTTAGTCTTCTTAAAACTTTGCAAGCTTTGCAGGAGCCTATACAATACAAATTGTGCAGTTCTACTTGATGACAGTTACCAACCCATACCAGTTAGGTATATGTAAAGTAAGGTACAAACGTATATTTAATTGGTGGGAGATTATTATTTTTAATACTGTTAAAAACTAACGCTGCAGCTTTAAGAAAATAAACTCTACTTTTTTATTGGATATTATAAAACTGTTATCACGACGACGACGAGTTATGTTTGTGTTAGCGTTTCATAATGACTGTTCATCGTTTCGAGAGCCGCACTGCTTATGCACAGGGCTATCGGTTACGTCCACTCTCTCTGTTACTCAAGTAGACACCGCCGAGTACCTCTTATCAAGGTTGGTGCGTCAGATTTGTGATAGATAAAGTGACAGCGTGTCGCGAGGAGCGCCCGCCGCCGCGCCGCCGCCGCGCCGCGCCGCGCCGCCGTCGCGCCTCTGCGGCAAGCTCGCGGCTCAGCAGACAACCCGCTGCACGCTGTTGTTATGGCAGAGTGAATTTCAGTTACTTATTGGTGACATACAATTAAGTGTTATATTAAGTCAATTATCTGCTTAAGCTATGTTAAATTATAATTCAAATCTCCAGCAACTATTTTATTATGGTGCTGATTATCCACATTTTGTATTGTGCAACTAAATGTTTGCAGTACATAAATAAATAAAATTATGTTTATTTATCTCCACAAATTACAGTCGTATACATTGGTATTTTGACAAAATTTTGTAAGTTGTGGGAGATATAAAGTCTAAACTAAGCATAGGCCTGTATTTTAGAATTCCCGGCCCCTCATTATATCACATACCTATAAAGGTTGCCAACGTGGTACAAATTACAAGTGATTGATGATGTGTGTATGTGTGTGTGAGAGTGAGTGTGTATGCCTACATTTAGAGTGAGTGTGTATGCCTACATTTATTGTAAGTAGGTACATACAATATTTCATATAAGTATATATATATACTTAATATAATTGATTATGTAAATGTGCATAGAAAGTTAAATATAAATATTAGGTATATTATACGTAGTAAGCCACCAAGCGTTTGTCTCACCATCTCCGAGTAGCTTCCCGTTGGTAACAGCCACTCACACACTGTGCCCCAAGAAAAGAATAAATATTTTTTTTATAATATTTAAAATAAATATACCTTGTTACTTTACTATCTCAAGGACTTTCCCGTTTTTTTTTTGAATAGAATAGAATATTTATTTGCCAGAAACATGGTGTTTACATAGGTGTTCATAACATTGCATAGTGCTACATGTCTCACCGTTTTAACGGTATGCAAAAACAAATTACAAGGTAGGTACAATTATAGGCAGGCACAAAATACAAATTTAAGTGCATTTGCATTACATTCATTTTAAAATTGAAATATTATTACAATTAGTATATTAGGTACCTATATAATACCTAGATACTACATACTTCCATTTTTGCTACATTATTATTAATAAATAAAACAATACATTTAACAATTATTATCACATAATTTAAATAATTACTGATGCCTGTATTTTGATGCCAGATCAAGAGAAAAAAACTTACAGGGACATTTTACAAAAAACTCGTGAATTGAATAAAAACATTCCTGCAACAACCACTTCCGTAGTGCCGAACAAAAATTTTTGAAGGGTAGTTGGGTAATTGACTTCGGCAGAGCATTATAAATTAGGGGAGCCATGTAGATACAACTCTTCCGGAAGAGTTGCAACTTAGGAACAGGTATCTCGAAATCTAAATGTGCAGCTTTCCTCTTATTTGTATTATCCCTTCTTTCGAATAATGCAAGATTGGATTTCAGAAACTTGGCAACTTCAAAGATATATATGCAGGGTACAGTCAAAAGGTTATGTGACTTAAATATAGGTCTACACGAATCAGACCATTTCATATTAAAAATTGCGCGGATACACTTTTTTGAGCAATGAAAATTCGATCTATTTCTGAGGAGTTTCCCCATACAACTATGCCGTAGCGAATGACTAAACAGACATAAGCATGATACACCATTATGGATGTTTCTCTCGACGTTACATTTTTTACCTTTCTTAGAGCAAAAACAAATTGGTTGATTTTCTTGCTGAGTATCTCGATATGATTCTTCCATGTTAAGTGTTCATCAAGTGTTACACCATGAAACCTTGTGTTATGTACCTGCTTTACGCTAATATTATTATGCGCAACATGAAGATGAACGGGTTTACTTTTCCATGTTTTAAAGTGGAGTACAGACGGCAGCACATCAGGTTACTACACATTGACCTTGGACGCGTTATGAGCAACAACAGCGAGAATCGTGCGAAAGAGATATATAGCTTTTTGTCTGTTCTTACTTGTAATGTTTCGTGCTGCAGCGCGTACGTGAGGGTGTGCGTAAGGTCATTCGTTGTGTAGAATAAAATACTGTGCGATAAAAAGTAGCGTAGCAGGTTGAACACTTGAATCGAATCGAAATAATTTCATAGTAATAAAAGCGGCGGCCCGCGCAATGCCTAAAATACCTATGAAAGCTTATAATCGATGTTTTTTATTTCAATGATCTTTTACTTAATCCTTCATTTTTACATGGGTATTATTGGAAAATTACTTACCTAAGTATAACATTTAAACAGGTAGGTAAGTACGGTGCACATTACACAATTAATTAGCGAAACTTCACGCTCTCGATGAATATTGTTAAGTAGACAGACAGGTAGGTATAATCTGATGTCAGAAAAACATTTCTTTTTTTTTTAAATAGACCTTTTCCGACTGACCTCCAGCCCGTCAGTAAATAGGTAACAAACTATTTACTGACGGGCTGGAGGTCACCTGTTTTAACGCGTTCCTTGCTCTTCTATTCTATTATTGATAGTTGCGCCACTATTATAAACTTCTGTAGTTATCATCGATTAACTATTTTTATAGGTAATACCTATTGTAGGTATCCGTTATTGTTCCGAAATAAACGATTTTTATTTTATTTTATTTTCACGAAATTAAATGCTAAAAAGTAAAAACCCATAATACAATCTGCTTGAAATTTTGAAAAAAATATGGATACCTACTTACCCCATCACGAACGTGTCACGTGTGTGAAGTTTAGGCAATTAATTATACCTACAAACAGCCTTTTGTCAGTCCACCGTGTTTAAGATTAACGTTTCGTCGCAACACGATCTTATTACTAAAACGATAAGGTTGAACTTTGTAAATTACCTATACTTACCTACGATGTTTGCTTTTACATGAAGTTCAACATTATTGCGCTAGTTATGAATTTTCAAATCAAATTCTAATCTATTATTATCCCAGATACGGCGGAGCTACCCCCTGCTTTTGGTGCCATATTAACTACACAACCGATCATCATGGAATTTTGCACACCTACCAATCAGAAAAGGATATAGGATAGGTTCCTACAGGAACGCGTGTGAAACAGCGGGAAAAATATCATAATAAAATGCACAATAACAATCAATAATCTTTTTATTCTTAAACATTAATATAATTGGAAACATAAAAAACAAATACCTACTTGAAATTAAAATACATATAGCGGCCACTCATTTATTACGTAAGACTATTTTTGCTAGTTTTTGACTCCCACCCCCATATATAAGAAAAAATAAGAATCGGCTGACCCCCACCCCCCCTGTACTTATAATATTTAATACGTGAGAATCTAAAGGAAAAAATGAATACACGTTTGGTTTATTGTAATGTTTATTTTCAAAGTAACAATTTTTAACTATCTACAATATTAAAATCATTAATGAGTATTATTTACGCAAAAAGTGACAACTAGTTCACAAGCGGGGAGCTCCCTGAATCCCTCAGCCGCCGCCGTCTCGCCCGATGCTGATGCCGCAGCCCGCGCGCCCCCTCAGCCACCGCGCGCCTCCAATCGTAGGCATGCCATGCATAGACATGCTCCCAGGGTTGATGTGGACTTCAAAGAGGGAGTGGACAAATGTTAATGTTGTTAAAGCCGCGCCGAATTGTCCCTCTCTTCGTCTTCAGAACCGCGACCCTCGTGACGCCATCGCGCGCCTCCAATCGTAGGCATGCTATGCATAGACAAAAGTAGGTATTGTATTTTAACTTTGCACATTTTTGTGATCTTACGTAAGAACTATCAAGACTCCCTCCCAACCCCTTGGAAGAAAAAATAAGACATGGTCGACGCCACTCCCCCTAAATCGTCTTACGTAATAAATGAATGGGCTTACAACAAACTTTATAAAACCAAAAAGATAATTTGTTTGCGTAAAACATGGTATACACAGGTTTTATTAAAGCATATGAGATTATATGTTTTGCTTAAAAATTAAAGCATGCAAACTTCACAAATAAACACATTTGAATTCATAAACATAATTTATGTTAAAAAAAACACCTTAATATTATAGATATTATGTTCATTCAACCATTTATATAGTTTAATTCTGAATAACCTACAATTTAATATTTTTAATACATTAGGTAATTTATAATAGGTATACATGCTTCATACATAAAAGTTTCGATAACCTATTACGTCAATAAAGAATTATTTCTATTATATTTATAAAATGTCTTTGACACATCTCGGAGACCTTTGGAAGGCGTTATTATTATTATTAATAGATATATTAAAAACAAGTAGATAATATTTATTTGTTACAAGCTTTTCTTTTTATTTGTAACAGATTAATTATACAGTTACATCCAACAATGGCTGCCAAGCAAAATCAAATGCGGTAGCATTTGATTGCCTAACAAAAATAATTAAGCTTTTAACCAGATTAGTATAATTATTTTGACTGGGCTATATGTATAAGGTTCAGCACCCACTGGTGGCACGGCACGACAAGGGATTTTTGTAATACAGATGATTTCGAATCTAATTTAACACTATTAACACTCACATTGCATTGAAATGCCTGCTTTGGTATCCTTCGGCACGTTCTGGCATGACGAATTGTGAACGCTAACCATGATAAAATAAGATCTCAAATCATTTGCGCTTACTAAAATCACTTGTCGTGCCATGCCGCCAGTGAATGACGGCCCTAACTCAAATTATCACCAACAATAGTAAAGAAAAATTCTCAAGAATATAACAAAAACAATGGTGTGAAAAGAAATATAAAATATCAATTTATAATATTATTATCAATTATCTTTATCACTATATTAGAAGATCCACACTAATTATAAATGCAAAAGAACTTTGTGTGTTATGCCTTCGCGGCTAAACCGCTGAGCAATTGTGATGAAAAATATGGAGATAGTTTGAAACCTGGGGACATCGTCTTTCAGGCGCCTTCTGACTGTGTCCGTTGATATCTAAAACAAAGAAATTTTTGTCAATTTCAATACATACATAGGATTCTTTGTTAAGAGCTTAACTTATCTACATTCGCGATTTATTTGCCAAAAATCGTAAACAAAAAATGACTTTAGGGAAAAATAACTTTAAATCCTACATAATAAAGTTTAGTTTACGCTAAAACTGTAACTTTTTCAATAGTGCTAGTCACTCTGAAATCAACTTAATTGCCATTAACATAAAGTTGATATTTGTTTAACTTCAAATAATATTAATTTGAAACAAGTTTGAATAAACTTTAAATTAGTATGAGACGGTTAAAAAAATATTCTACAAAATATAAACATACACAAATAAACAATCTGCCGAATTGACAACTTCCACCTTTGTTGAGGTAGGTTGTAAAGAACTGAACCGCAACGAGCGGTGCCTTTGTGTCGCGCGCGATTATATCGCGTGTCGCGCCTGTTTGTAGGAGCATTTACTCAGGACGCACACTTAGCTAGTAGGTAGGTATTATTTTAATCAATTTTGTTATTCACTTTTAAAGGAAACTAGGTTTTATGTTAGTGATGAATAAGTTAAGGTGATAGGTAAGTGTGATTATTACAATCTACACATGGACTCACGCTGTACGAAGTTGAGGTTACTCGTGTGCTTAAAAAAGGATTGGCGGTGATGAGCTATGCTTCCGCTTTCTTCCCACCGCCGAAGCCAGAAGTAAACTGTTTTTTTCTGGAACGAAACAAATAGCTGTAGTTTATTTGCCCATTATTATTACTCAATCACTATAGGCAGAGAGAACCTTGATTTTAAGCCATTTTTACATGTAATTTTCACACACACACTGACACTTTAAAGCCCTTTTTTTATTTCTTTATGCCTGTTCGTTACAATTTCTTTGTATTGTGTTATGTTTAGCCTATGTAATCTTCTTTCGTACGTAACAACATTTAAGTATCCTATCTCTATACAATAAAAACTTTCTAAAACATTAACTTACTGAAATCAAACTGGCACGTTTTCAATATACAAAATTCTTTCTATCTCTAAAACCCGTGGACCGATTTACATAATTCAAACGGGAATATCAGTTTTAAACATAATCCTCTCATTTGACACTAAAATCACGCAAACATTCCTATAAACGAAAAGCCACGTTTTCAAGTTACGTAATTATTCTACCTATAATTTTTCTTCGCATTAAAATTCTCAAAAATTCCTGTCAGATACATACTAATAATAAAAACAAGTTGGAAAGCTAATTAGAACAATACAAAATATTTAAATCGAATTAGAAATTCAAATCTAGTAAGATTTGAATATTTCGATTTAAATATTTTAGCGTAACTACATATTACCTACTGTTTTACTGAGTACAGTAAAACAGTAGGTAATATGTAGTTACGCTAGTAGTTTATAATAAGTCGATGGTTAATAGTCGGTATCAACTTGTGCCCTGGAGCGCGGATAGGGTCCTATATAACCATCGTATTATATTCCTATACTATCACTTTTATACTATATAATCATTCACTATTCGCACGCCCGGTGTTCGTTACAGTGCTTAATTGCGTAGGTATTTAGGGTAGGTAGGTAGGGAACAATTAGTTGAAATAGAATATTTTAACCATAAAAATAATGAAATCGAAAAAATCCGATCATATAGTAAAGCAATTAATGGCTCAATTCCTCAAGGAAGTGTCATAGGATGCCTCTTATTTTTACTTTATATTAATGACCTACCTAAGACCATAGAAGGGCCACGTGTCTTATTTGCGGATGATATATCCATATTGGTCTCTTCCCAAAACAATGAAAATATAGGAGAAACTCTCAATTCCATACTTACTAAAACATGCAACTGTATGAACAATCATAACCTCGAGATAAACTACTCCAAAACCAAATTAATAACTTTCCACCCTTACCAAAAAACACCTATAACTTTAGATTTTACTTTCAATGACTCTAAATTAGAAACCATTAACGAATTTACTCTACTAGGACTAGTTATCCATTTATTTCAGGTGTCAAGGCCCATATAAAACACATACAATACAATAAACACACAGACACACATATAAACTGGAAATCACACATACAGAAAACTCACTCAAAAATTTCTAAATTCTCTTAAGCCCTTCGTGACATAAAAAAGACCACCAATTTACAAACAGCTCTCACCACCTATTATGCTTAGATGATAGAATCCTGGTTAACATTGAGCAAACAGATAGTTGCAAACCTTTCTTTCAAAAACATAATATTTGAACCCTTCCCTGTATATTTTAGAAACATGCAAATTTGACCGGAAACATCAAGAGTTATATTCAAAACGTGAAGACATTCAGACACGCTATCTATTAAGACAAGTTCTCAACTAAAAATGCACTCTACAAGTCCCTATGTATTGTCCATTAAATTATATAATGAACTACCCGCACTAATAAAAAAAGAAGAGAAAATTAACACATTTTTAAAAAAACTTAGACAATTCTTGCTGAATAAAAGCTACTACTCGGTAAACAAATATCTAAGTGATAGACTTAAGTCAGAACTTAAGAAGAACTTGATACTTTAAATTTTATTTATTTATTACTAGCAGCGCCAACAGACAGACACACTTTCGCATTTATAATATTAGTATGGATTATTACATCTCTTAATATTTATATTTTATATAGAAGCTATTAGTTTATCTCTAAAAATACCTACATCATTATTACCTATAATATAGTAGTTTGTTATGTAATGTTATAAAATTAACAAATGCTTCCTCTCTCCTAACTCACTTATTTTGCTGTGCCCGACAGGGTCCATATGATCTAACTATAAGTTTACCACCTAAGAATGCCTACATGTGGAATGCAATAAAAGTATTGAGTATTTACTTTAAAATCCCATCACTACCTACTGGAATAACTTTTGTTTAGAATGTCCCATGACAATGCAATCAAAAACAATAGATCATCGAATTTTGTTTACGTAGGTATAAATCTGAATATAAACTTTCTGTTACTTATCCTACATTTTGATGACGCTTGGAACAGCGGGCACTCATTAGGAAAGAACACAAAGAAGATACCTACTTATCCCTTTTGTTAATTTTAAAATTCTATAGAAAAACACCATTGACACTATTTTTCAA
Source organism: Luperina nickerlii (assembly GCA_963855955.1). Classification (NCBI taxonomy): domain Eukaryota; kingdom Metazoa; phylum Arthropoda; class Insecta; order Lepidoptera; family Noctuidae; genus Luperina; species Luperina nickerlii. Next base: position 29,086,873 of record OY979662.1, read on the forward strand.
TACTTACTAACCTTTATAAAATGATAATTACAAAAAATATTACTCACCGATATGCCCGTCTGCCGACAAATATCAATCTCGTCATCCACTCAATCGAAGGGCTATGATACCTTTCAATTTGCGTCGATAAGCATATGCATTCGATAATAAGACAAACTTGTAAAATAATTAAAACACAACCGACTGAACCGACACAAACCAAACACGACTCCACCTGACGTAATGAATAAACGTCAAACGAACGATGTCAAATTGTCAATGTCATGAGTGACATTAGCGTGGGTGTGGCTTATTCCTAGTGAGACATGATAATTGGCTGCCAATTATTAGTATGTGCAACCATTGGGCAATATTAGAAACGTTGAAAACTCCACCAATCAAACCAAGAGTACTTTCTTTCTAACACTATACGGCGCGTTGTAGTTATAGATATGTATAGAGTTTACATCGATGTGCTGCCGTCTGTACATTCGTTTTAGCAATATTTAACTTTAGTTTATTAATATCTAACCATTTTATAATATCATTCAATGTTTGATTAATTTCATTGTCGTAGTTTTGTTGTTTTGTTGTTTAAGAATAATTGTGGTGTCATCAGCAAACAGAACACACTGATGTTTTATTGATTTTGGTAAGTCGTTTATATAGAGAAGGAACAATAACGGCCCCTGAATACTGCCCTGAGGGACACCGCAATGGTTATTTCTTGGTTAGGATTCGAAATTATCCATACTATTTGCCTTATGGTTCAACTTTGCTATTCTTGTTATCTGCTTCCTGTCACGTAAATACGACTGAAACCATTTTACAGCTGGACCCCTTATTCCGTATCTTTCCATTTTATTCAATAGTCTAACATGATCAACAAGGTCAAACGCTTTGCTTAAATCTAAAAACAGTGCACAGGAAGGGTTTTTTTATTTATATTGTTCATGATTTGTTTCATTAACGTAAAAATTGCTATGGTAGTAGATTTATTTTGTTGACTAACTAGAATATTATGTTTATCTAGGAACCTTAATAACCGCCTGTACATTACTTTTTCAAATATTTTTGAAAGTATGGGACTTAGTGCTATAGGTCTATAGTTGTCAACGTTAGATTTGGAGCCCTTTTTATGTAATGGCTTAATTAAGGAAAGTTTCAATCTGTCAGGAAAATAGCCCTGTTCCAAGGATAGGTGATGATGATGATGATGGGACTCCCTTTTCCGCACTTAGACTCCTATTCGGTCCGTTGTGCGTGGGGATTCTGGCTAACAGAGCCAGCCTAGCTCCGCCCAAAAGCACAGAAGCTTCCTGGGAGCTTCACAGGCTTTGCGGAGCGACCTCATTGTTCCGAGGATTACTGCACGTTGAGAAGCCACGGCCTCGCAATCCAGGATGACGTGGGCGGCTGATTCCTCGGCATCAAGGCAGCCCCTGCAAAGGGGGCTGTCCGTGGCGCCTATGTTGAAAAGATGTTTATTAAGGAGGTTGTGGCCCGTAATTATGCCTATTATTATTCTAAGGTTATTTCTACTCAGGCTGAGAAGTTTTTTGGTTAATCGCGGGTGTATAATTGGTAAAGCCAATTTTGACTGTCTACAGTCTGTTGCCCGTGACCATCTGTTGTTATGGAGTTCGGTCGATCTTTGGCGAATCCACGCACGAAATTGTGACAAAGGCAAAGGGAGAAGTGGGTACGGGCCTAACACCCTCATATCAGAGCCTCTCTTCGCAAGTTCATCTGCAGCATCATTGCCCAGAGATTCACTGTGCCCTTTGATCCACTGGAGAGTAACACGATTAGCCGTCGATAAACTCTCCAGAGCTAGATGGCACTCAAAAATTAGCTTGTTGTTAGTTTGTTTGCTTCCTAAAGCTTTAAGCACAGATAGGCTGTCAGATAGGAATTTAATGCCGTAGTTCCGGATGCCTAAGCGCTTTACTGCTGTTGCGGCTTGTGTTAAGGCAACACATTCGCATTGAAAGATCGAACTATGTGTGCCTAGTGGTATGTGAAAGTTAATATTGAGGTCAAGGGAGTGTACGCCAGCACCTGAACCGTTTTGTGTTTTAGAGCCGTCTGTATAAATGCGCACTTCATTTACTCCTGACTGATCCCTATCTTCCTGAACTGTTTGTATAATGTAGTTCTTGTTGATAATCGGTTGGTTTGGTGTTCTATCACACGGGGCAGCGATGAGAGGCTGATACTCAATCGCCCGGTCCAGGATTTTTGCGTGTGGACTGGTAATGTTTTTACCCCATATGCCCAGGTGCATTAGCCTGATAGCAGCCAGCGCCGCTTCCTGCTGTATGTACAGGTCAAGGGGAGTTAATTGAAGGGTTATCTCCATGGCTGCTGTTGGGGTCGTTCTCATGCAGCCAGTGGTAGCTGAGCAGGCCAGGCGCTGGAAGCGCTGTAGTCTGGTAATGGTGGTCCAGAGTTCTGTCCTCGTCCACCAAACCAAAGCTCCATAAGCCAACATTGGCCTGATCAGCACTTTGTATATCCACAGAGTAATCTTCGGAGAGAGCTCCCATGTTTTCCCTAACATTTTTTTACATTGGTAGAGTGCGATTGTGCTTTTATTAAGTTTGTAGTCAAGATGCTTGTTCCAGAGCAGTTTGCTGTCAAGGATCACCCCAAGTACTTTTTTTTTTTTCAGGATGGGAAATCATCAAATGACCCCTCCCGCTCTGGGTGGAGCGGAAGGGAGTGTCAGACTCTTACTGACTAAAACCCACCCGTGTTCCTTCCTTAGCCCTTTATGTTCCGGGCCAGCGGTAACCCTTTCGGACAATCCCGCTGACCCGGCAGGCTTCGGCCCTAACAGGCCCCTTCAGTTGATGCTGACATCTCTTTGAGGCGCGCGTGGAACACGTACGCGCCGTCCGGCACGGGCCTGGTCCTGATCGGACGGTGAGCTACCCATTACTCTCCGCCCGCAGGCCCGCGCCTACGGTGGCCGGGAGTCGTCGCGCGGCTCCCGACGCCCGGAGCGTCTCCCGCGGCGGCTGGGACGGGAGGCTCTCTCCCTCATCCGTCCCGCCGCCTCCTTCGCTAGCATGACTGCTTCGCAGAAGGAGGCGACTGCCCCCCACTCCCTCTCGCCCCGGACCATGGCTCGAACCAGGCCCGGACGCGAGAGGTCGCCGCCGCTGCCGATCGCCTCAACGAGGACACGGCGGTGCTCCGCCCAAGCGGGGCAGACCTCCACCGTATGCTCCACCGTGTCCTCTGGGCGATCCTGGCAATGGTGACACCCGGGCGTTTCCTCCCGCCTGATTATGTGCAGGAACCTCCCGAAACTTCCGTGTCCGGTGAGGACCTGCGTCAGGCAGTAGGTGAGGGCGCCGTGACGCCTCTCTAGCCACTCCTCAAAGAGGGGTCTTACCGCCGCTATCGTGGCGTGCCCTGCGCTGGGTTGCGACAGTCGCTCTTTCCATGCCGCCATGAGATCGCGCCGGAGGTCCGTCCGCTCCGCCGCAATTTGCTGCGGAAGCGGAGTTTCCCCCCGGCGTAGTGCCTCCGCGCGCCACTCATACAGGCACCCCCAAGTACTTGACTTCGTCTTTCAGTGTTAGTTCCGTGTTGAAAAGTTTTGGGAGCCTATGAGGTCCAAGAGTTCTCTTGTTGGTAAACATTATTAGTTCTGTTTTCGAGGGGTTAACCGATAGTTCGTGCTTCGTGCACCAACTCTCGACTATTTTGAAGGCCTTTCACATGAGATCGCATAAGATGCCCTCAAATTTCCCCGAAATCAAAATTGCTATGTCATCCGCGTATCCCACTGAGTACAGACTGCTGGCGTTGAGCTCTAGGATGAGCTCATTTACGACTAAATTCCACAGCAGTGATGACAGCACCCCACCCTGTGGGCAGCCTCTACTCACGATACCTCGTGTGGTGGTGTTCACGGTAAATTGAATAGCTCGGTATTTTAACATGTTATTAATCCACTCTATGAGTGTTCGTGCAACACCGTGCGTGGCAAGTGTCTGTTCGATGCTGACGAAGTTAGTTTTGTCGAAAGCACCTTCTATATCAATGAAGGCGCCTAGGGTTGGGTTTTTGGTTTTAAGAGCATTACCTATGCGTGAGACTACGCTATGAAGTGCTGATTCAGTTGATTTGCCTGCGCAGTAGGCGTGTTGATTAGGATGTAGAGGTCTTTGTACCGAAACTTGGGATCTAATCTTCCGATCCCCCAGCCTCTCCAGTGTCTTCAAGAAGAACGAGGAGAGGCTTATAGGGCTTATAGGTTCCAAGGATAGGTTAATAATGTATGCTAACGGCGATGATATCTATTTTGATATGCTTTTAAGAAGTTCAGTTGTGACATTATCATAGCCTGCAGATTTAGTATTTCTCAATGGATTTATGATAGTTTCAATTTCGGAAGCATTTGTAGGTTCTAAAAATATACTATTATCATGAATTTCTATGTTGAGCATGTCAATATTATCATTATTAAAATTAAAGGAATGATTAATGGTAATGTCAATGAAGTGATTATTGAATTTATTAGCGATGTCAGATCCCGAGATAAGTGTTATACAATTGTCTTCGATTTTACTGATGTAATCCCTAGACGGTTCGGTGCCCGTATTACACTTTACAATATCCCATGTAGCTTTGATTTTGTTTCTGCGTAGCGTCGATTTAGTAACCATTTGATTATTACCGACTTTAAAAAAGAAGGAGGTTCTCAATTCGGTTGTATTTTTTTAATGCATGTTACCTCAACCTCGGTACGCCGTCATTTATAAATCGATTGGGAAAATTATTTTTATAAAATTTTTGATCCCATTTTTATCAAAATCCAGTTCTGATGATGAGATCCATGAGGAATTGAGGGAACTCCGGAAATAATGTAGGCACTCGAGCATTTGCTCTCGGAAACCACCATTTGGTGAAGTAGAACTGATGAAGAAGACCACAGATGGCCACCGGAACTATTCAAAAAAGTATTTCACAGGTTGCGATTCGATTACTTAAATATGGTTGCTAAGCAAATTATGCTCATCACAATGCGAATGGTGAAATAGAGCTGATGGTGGAATACCAGGAGAACTCCTCAACGATTTACAATATTTTGTAAAAGGCGATGGGCTTGTTGACATTAGGGTATTGTAACTTAGATACATTATAAACAGACCCACTAAAGCGAGAAATAAAAACGTTTTAACAAAAAAAACCGCCTTCAAAAAAACATTACAAAGTGAAATATAACTTTAATTTCGGAAGTCGGTGGCAAAAGCTAAAATACAGATCCAAAGATACCACAACAACCGTTTGATTATTTTGTTTTTGCATTCAATTTTACGACATAGCCGAGGTATAGGTACCTGTATGCACCAACAGTGGTAACTACAACAAAGTTGCGAGCAGGGACTTGACAACACCTTCATAGAGGTAACACATTGAATTGATAACATAATCAAATACATATGTAACTCTTCTATAGCGTCGCTCGCATGACTAAAAGTCCTATCTCATTTTTCTAATTTTTTTGTCTGACTTGGGTCGGGACAGCCACGGGACACTTTTCACTAGCCGTCGTACCTCTATGTTATTTGGATCTCAAAATATAACCATTTTGAAAGGAAATAAAATGTAAAGAACCACGAATGGAAGAGTGTACTTGTCCTAGGTATATCTGTAACCGATATTAAAGTGTTAACAGTGTTAATAAGTGCAAACCGGTAAACACGGCGTTGCCAAAATAGCCGCAATCCCGACTGGATTGAGGCTATTTTGCCATCGCCGCGTGTTTTTGCGGTACCGTGCAATTATACCTACAAATGCTTATTACTGTTACACGTTTAACACATAATACCACAAATATAAAAGGTTACACTTTGATTCTGTAACATTATTGTATCTGTTATATTGAGAAGTGTTTTTCTTTTAAAACAGTGTTAAAAACACTTATTACGGTTACTGTTTGAGTGCCTGGTTGCGAGTCTGCGACCGTTGAGAGGGCAATGTTTACTATTTATATTCTCCTGCTGAATCAAACTTCATAAAGTATGATCGGACGTTGGACAGCGCTCCCAGCGCCATCCGACGGTCACCACCCGAACTACGAGCGCTGGAGGTTCCGATGCAAACGTTTAAGTTAGGGGTGGCTTGTGTTAGTGTCTTGTGTTTTCAGTATCAGATGTGGAGGTTGTTTCTCCACCATTTCGGTGCCTAAATAAGCTCACTGCTGGTCATAACACAGCTACAAAGTATGCTGTTGGGGTAACCAGGAATCATAATGTTTTAATTAGGTTGTTTATAATTATTTCACTCATAAAATATTCAGACTGCCGTATGTGAAAAATTTGTTAATACACAAACGTTGGTAGGTTACCTACGTTACTACTACGATACTATTTAAACGATGCACTCATTTTAATTTTTATAGGTAGGTAATAGAAATAAAATTTGTGCTTTGTCGGTAAGCAGGGAATGCTTATAGTTTCAGTTGAACAAACTATTATGTAGTTTTTAATGATGGCGATCTATCATTAGATGGCGCAGCCGAATGACTTTCACATACAGTTTGCACCTTGCAGTAGGTACCTACCTAAATTGAACGATCGAATCAATAATTTTGGCAAAGCGATTAATTATATTATTATCATAATAATTCTAGTTCCTTTTTGTGAGCAGAAGATTTATGTAGTCCAATTGACATTGTAGCGATGTAGTAGGTACGTGTGCAGTGTAGTGTAGCGAGAGGCAGCTGATACATGCGCGAGTGCGAGCGGGGCCGCGGCACAAACGACAACGGCATATTTGGCAGCGGTTCAATGATTGATCGCTACGTCGCGTCAACTACCTAACTGAAAGTGTGCATTTTATTTACGAACTGTGAACGCTGCCGCTGCCGACTAGGGTTGCCACCCGTACTTTATAATAAAGTATTGTACGTTATTTAAGGTAATTGTACTCTATACTTTATAAGAGTAATAAAGTACACGAAAATACTTTATTTTGCAAAATTTGATTTCTATTGAAGTCGTAAGTATTTTTCGTCAAACAAAATTTAGTGGGAACAAGATGGCTCTCTCTTTTGCCATGCATTGATACATTATTATTAAATTGGTCACCTATTACAAGCTACTTTTTAAGTTTAGACCACTGTCCATTTGTTCTACAAAGTTTGTTGATGCTTCATGAAAATAATCATGATATGATTGAAATTTATTTACACTTTTGTAGCCATTTATTAAATTTATTTAATAAAGCTGTTAAATGCCTAGAAGGCAACTCCATAACAATTTTAGATATTTATGGGATTATGGTTAGTCTTAGAGATGAATTAACACAAAGGAAACAAGATCTCTTTTTTGGCTATGAAACAGGCAAAAAAATTAAACTGTTATCTTCACCGGAACTAACTAGTAAAATACACGGGAATTTTTTGTTATTTATTGACAAAGCCCTAGAGTACCTGTATAAATGGTTTGATTTTAATAGCACAAACTGGTTAATTACACTTGGTAAAATAAATTTAAAGAGCAATATAGAATTTGATGATATTGTAAACATAATAGAAAATTTAAATTTGCAAAAACTTAATGTGAATATGGATGATCTTTATAGCGAAATTGTTTTATTCAACAAACATTATAATCAGATAAGTACTTCTAAGGGTTTTACTGAACTCTCAACTTCAGAAAAATGGCAGCATGTATTTAATAAGAGTAATGATAATTTTTTGAACTTGTTTAAAGTAATTTCATTTTTATTGTCAATTCCCGCCACGTCAGCATTTACAGAGAGGGTTTTTTCTGTAATGAATAGCAAATGGCGAGACGAAAGAAACAAAGCGTCTCTGAATTTGATAAAAAACGAATTACTTGTTTACTTTAATTTAAAAACTACTTACTTACTTTACTTTTATTTATTTATTTATTTATTTAATACTTCAAGCACATAAATGTACAGAGGCGGACTTAATGCGGACTTTTATGTAGAATGTAAAGATGCTGTGCAATTTTTTAGTAAAGATACAAATTTAATACAAACTGCAAAAAGCAATAAAAAATATATTTTTAAATATAATACTAAAAAAGAATAAATTGTACTTTATTTTTATACTGTGTACTTTTTTTTTCTTACCTCAATAATCAATGTACTTTAAATGCCAAAAAAAAAGGTGGCAACCCTACTGCCGACCTGTCGACCACTGCCGGCTACTGTCGGCCACTGTCAGCCACTGCCGACCTGCTGATCACTGCCAGCCGCTGCCGGCAACTGTCGGCCATACACTGCCAAAACATCACTGGATTGTACTTGTATAACATTATCTAAAATAGGTAATACGCCATTTAAGTTGACTGTTGTTTGAATGTGAATAGATACGCTATTTTAACAATATAGATATACAGACTAGCGGCCGGCGAAAACTAAGGCTTCCATTTTTAGCTCACTGATAACGACAACAGTGAGCTAAAAATGGACCTGAGCAACACGCTCTCGTGATCACGTGGGCAGTGGCGTGCACATTGGTCTCGTGATCACGTGGGCAGTGGCGTGCACATTGGTCTCGTGATCACGTGGGCAGTGGCGTGCACATTGGTCTCGTGATCACGTGGGCAGTGGCGTGCACATTGGTCTCGTGATCACGTGGGCAGTGGCGTGTACATTGGTCTCGTGATCACGTGGGCAGTGGCGTGCACATTGGTCTCGTGATCACGTGGGTAGTGGCGTGCACATTTGTCTCGTGATCACGTGGGCAGTGGCGTGCACATTGGTCTCGTGATCACGTGGGCAGTGGCGTGCACATTGGTCTCGTGATCACGTGGGCAGTGGCGTGCACATTGGTCTCGTGATCACGTGGGCAGTGGCGTGCACATTGGTCTCGTGATCACGTGGGCAGTGGCGTGCACATTGGACTCGTGATCACGTGGGCAGTGGCGTGCACATTGGTCTCGTGATCACGTGGGCAGTGGCGTGCATTGGTCTTATTAACTACCGAAGTAAAAGTCGCTGGTTCTTGGTAGTGAAAATAAAAGTGTAATAAGTCAATCCAAAATGCATAAACAATAAGTATCAAAAAATAGACAAAAGTATAAAAAGAGGCTTCAAAATATAAAGCCTGGGGCAGACTTGCACATTCTCCCCTTTTTTAAGAAATGGGCAGCTTAATCAGCTTTTGGAGGGGCCTCCTGAATGTGCCGGCCTCGGTGGCGACATCGGCCACTCGTACTATTCCGTCTCTGCCGGGGAACAACCTCGCGACTCGGCCTTTGGGCCATGAACCACGCGGTAAATTTGAGTCACATATTACGACCACATCTCCTTCCGCAATTGACGGCGCGCTGCCTCCACCCCTTCTGGGTGACAGCGAAGGCAGGTATTCTCGAACCCATCGCTGCCAGAAATGATCGGCTAGTCTGAGTGCCCTCCGCCAATGACTTCTGCTCGAGAGGTCCGACTCCTGAAGCGTGGCTGGAACGGGACGTCCTGGTGATCCATTTAGGAGAAAGTGAGCCGGGGTTAGTGCTTCTTCAGCATTAGGATCGAGTGAAATAATAGTTAGGGGCCGTGAATTTACCAAGGCTTCGGCTTCAGCCAGTACAGTTCTGAGTACCTCATCAGAGGGAGTCCGCTCATGGAGTGACACTGTCAGCGCTCCCTTGACACTTCGGACAAGGCGCTCCCAAGCTCCACCCATAAATGGTGCCGAGGGCGGGATGAAACGCCAGTTTATAGACTCGTTGGCAGCGTATTCTTCAACCGCATCACCGTATAACTCTCGCAGTTCCCGGCTGGCCCCAACAAACGCAGTGCCGTTATCGGACCAAATCTCCAACGGGGTTTCTCGGAGTGACACGAAGCGGCGTAGGCACATGGTCGCTGAGTCAGTCGATAAGCTGTGCACCAGATCCAGATGTACGGCGCGGACGACCAAGCATGTGAATAAGGCTACGTAGCGCTTCTCCTTTCTTCTGCCAACCGTGACATAAACGGGCCCAAAATAATCGAGACCGGAGAATGGGACATTAGGAGAGGATATGCAAGAGGGAATAAATGTACATAAACTTCCTTCAAGACGAGTTAAATTGGCGACAACGCCTCGTCTTTGTAGACTACGCATACGCAGTAAAAAAATGAATTGATGCGCTTTTGCTGTTGCTCGCACCATTCTCAACCATGAGCTGAAACGCAGCGGAGACTAGTGCGGGCAGGTCAGTATCAGTGATAAGATGAACATGATGTTTAAATTCTTCGCGGCCTAGACCACTGACGTCGATCAAGGGTTCAGTGGGCCAGTTCGAGGAGAGTAAGAAGGCAGGACCTGAGATCCAACGAGAATCTGGAGTTAACTCAAAACGTTTGACCCGAGTTGCATCATCTGCCACGTTTAAATCACTCGGAATCCAACGCCATTCACTGACGTCCGTTAGCTCCAGTATCTCACCTACTCTATGAGACACGAAAGGCTTAAAGGTGCGAGCGTCGCTGCGAATCCAACCTAAGGTCGTCATTGAGTCACACCAGAAAACTCGTCTCGTCGGTTTGAGTCGGTGGGCTTCGCATATAGACGTAGCAAGACGAGCAGCCATCAGAGCACCTTGGAGCTCTAAACGGGGGATTGAGACAGGCTTGAGGGGTGACACGCGAGCTTTGCTACATATAAGAGAGAGTCTAACTTCACCGCTACCGTACAGAAACCGCCAATAAGCGACAGCGGCAAAGGCAGACTCACTGGCGTCTGAAAACACATGAAGTTCGCAGCCTGCTAACTCGAAATCAGACAAATTATAGCGACGTGGAATTCGTAAAATAGAAACAGAGGATAAATCCTGAAACCACGACTTCCACGCAGTGTTGTCATCTTGAGAGAGCTCCTTATCCCATTCCAGACCCTTACGCCAAGCGTCTTGAAACATGATGCGGCCTCGAACAACGATTGGCGCAATGATTCCAAGAGGGTCATAGACTCGCATCACCAGGGCTAACACCTCTCGCTTGGTGAGCTTCTGTGGCAACACACCCTTATGGATTCCCGTATTAAAACCAATCACGTCACAGGGGGGTTGCCAGATAAGGCCAAGCGTGCGGACATGACTAGCCAGGTGACCTAAATCTACGTCATTCACAACGGGCGCCTCTAGCAAGGACTCTTTTGGTAACAACGAGAGCGCCATGAGATCGTTTGATATCCAGCCTCGCATCTCAAAGCCAGCACGAGAATGTACGTTGTAAATGTCCGCAGCCAGTTTGGCTGCTTCATGAACGTTGTCTAAACTAGTGATGCAGTCATCCATGTAGTGATCGTGTAGAATTACTCGAGCTGCATCGGGGTATGTATCCTGCCACTCTAATGCATTTTTATTTTTGATATGGATGGCAGTAAAGGGGCTGGACGCAGCGCCAAAAATCATGGATGACATGCGGTATGTACGTATAGGCTCATTCGGATCGTCGCGCCACAGAAATCTTTGGGCATCCCTATCATTTTCAATTACTTTGATCTGAGGGAACATTTCACGAATGTCAGCTGTTAGAGCTACTTTGCCCTCACGGAAGCGCATGAGAATACCTAGTAGGGGTTGCAAGAGGTCTGGACCAGTTAATAACATTGAATTTAATGACACACCGTGTGACTTGGCGGCTGCGTCGTGTACCGTTCTCAACTTATTAGGTTTATTTGCATTAACTACTCCGAAGTGAGGAAGGTACCACAACGGAGACCCCAAGTTAGGAGGAGCTAAACACGGCTCAGCATATCCCTTTGACAGCATGTCATGGATATTCCGACGGTAGCGTTCAGCATAGACGGGATCTCTCACCATTTTCTTTTCTAAACTTAGGAACCTAGACACAGCTAACTTGTAACTATCGGGAATTTCCAGTTTATCAGCCTTCCACAATAAACCTACTTCAAAGCGGCCACTGGGCAGACGGCGCGCGGTGCGCTCGAGAACTTGCACGGCGCGTTCGTCATCGGCACTACGAGCTTCCTGTTTAGAGATGCCGATTGAATCAATTTTAAACTGCTCCCTAATAAGACCTTCCAGAATCGACTGATCATTCGCTATATCAGGTTCGCTAACCGTGGTGTGGTTGATGACGCCGACCAGTTTAGTTTTACTGCAACCGAAACCATACAAAACCCAACCTAAAGCAGTTAAAATAGCTACGGGTTGTGTCTTGGTACCTTTGCGCGTAGCTTTAGCAAGAGATAAGTGCCAGTTGTCAGTGCCTATAATCAGCATGGGCTTAACGTCTTCGTAGCAAAATTCATTTGAAATATCTGCCAGGTACGGATACTTACGCACGCTCTCAAGATGCGCTGTCTGTCGCGCAGCGCCCAAGCCGCTCATCGACCTGGCTCGCTTAACGGAATGAACTTCATTCGAATGACGGCCTTTTATTCTGAAAACGACGTACTGAATTTTAACATCCATACCTAGACCACCGACACAGTCTAAATGAATGCGTTTTTCTTGGCCCATGCAACCAATTTGAGCCGCCAGCTTAGAATCTATAAAAGTGCCTGTGGAACCGTCGTCCAGCAAAGCGTACGTATCAACGCTACCAGAAGGTCCCGTAACGGTCACGCCAACTATTTTCAACAACGGCCGAACTGCAGGTTCCGCGGCTGATAAGGAGGATGCGTGAGCCAAGACAACGTGATCCTAATCGTCAGACGATGGCGGGCCGGTCTCGTCACAGGCTGCGGGCGCGCTACACTGCATCGGCGCGCTGCACGTCGGGGGTGCGACCGCGTTGGATGTCGATGGCTCACCGTCGTATTCCACGTCGACATGCGCGGTGACTGCACGCTCAAAGTTCGACCCGTGTAATAAAGCATGGTGACGCATGTCACAACCTTCTACTGAACACACTCTTTTAATACAAGAAGTTTTATTTTTGTGCCAACCTTTCTTTAAACATCTGTGACATATTTTATTTTTCTTAATAAATTGCCAACGATCATTTATTGTCATTTTGACAAACCTATCACAAAACTTCAATTCATGTTTTTGTTGACACGAACGGACAAATATTATTTGTCGTTGGTAATTTTTCTGTTGAAATCCTACAATTTTGATGATCAGTTTCAGCTACAATGTTCACCCTATCCCTGAAACCTCTGATCAGTCAGATCAGATCAGATCAGAGGACGCGCTACAGTAGGCAACAAGCAGTCAATGGCGCCTCCGAACCTACACTGTAAGTCAGCTTCACGAGAGAGGAAGTTGGCAAATATTTCAATTTTAGACAAGCTGCCATCGCACAAATGAGCGTAATCCAACCACCGTGGTCGCAATAGCGGTGGCAGCTTGCTCCACAGTGCCTGAAACAGCTCGGGCGAGCGTAAGTAGTCCGGCTGATTTAACAGGCGGATTACTTCCACACAGTTTTGTACTCGGCTGGCAAAAATAAGAATATCTTTGCTATCGTAGCTTACCTTAGGCAGCGCACGTATCACAGATACTTCATGCATCACGACGAGCTCGGGGCGGCCGTAGCGCGCGTCGAGTGCAGCGAGCACCACACCGGGGGCGCGCGCCGCCGCCACAGGCCTGCCACTGCATCGCGCGCCGCTCCGCGCAGCGCATGCGAAAGCCTCGCTAAATTATCGGTTGCCGAAACATTTTGAGCTGTATTTTCGTACGCACGTTTTAAGGCTAGCCAATCTAAATAGGACTTGCCGTCGAATGTAGGCAAGTCAGTCTTCGTAGGAGTTTGCTTGTTAACTTTGTTGATTAATATTCCGAGCGAGTTGATTAAGCGAGTCACTCCTCCATCCTCATGACGATCTTGGTTGAGAGCGTGTGTAGTCGCGACAGCGTCTTTGCTGTGGGACGCTCCCATGCGCGGTGCCTCACACTGGGCTGTATCGCCGTACCTGAAATGTGGGTTGGCACTTAAAAAATCTCGCTCATCGGGATTAGGCACTACATTTTTTACCCAATCCTGAATACTAGCACAGCTACGCATGCCGTGGCTGCCGCGCTGGCTGGTGTCCGCCGCTATGGCGGCGAGCTCAGCTTGTAACTGAAGCTCAGCGACTTGTCGCTCTCGCTCCAGAGCTTTTTGCTCTGCAGCTTTTTGCAAATCAGCCAAGTAGCGCGCGTGCTGCGCCTGTGCCGCCAGCTGACGCGCCACGGTGGTGGCGGATGAGCGTGAGGTGGCAGCGCTGGCCGGGCGGGAAGGCGCCGGAGCCGCGGCTTGGGTGCCGTCTCCTGCACACTGCACGGCCGCTTTTGCGCGTTTAGAACTTGCTGAACGTGTTTCCATTTTTCCGTAGAAGGACCAATATTAACTACCGGAATAAAAGTCGCTGGTTCTGGGTAGTGAAAACAAAAGTGTAATAAGTCAATCCAAAATGCATAAACAATAAGTATCAAAAAATAGACAAAAGTATAAAAAGAGGCTTCAAAATATAAAGCCTGGGGCAGACTTGCACAGGTCTCGTGATCACGTGGGGTACTGGGTTCGATTCCCAGGTTTGGCAAACTATTACTGGGTTGCCGTCCCAATGGACTGTGAAAGTGATATATTATGTAGGTATAGTATATTATACCCATATATACTACTTACATATAATTATAGAGAATGTTATAGTGCACACAGTTGCGCACTATATTATACTCCTGTGTACTTGGCTTATCTCCGTTGAGATGGGTCACCGAGATTGACATTCGGTGAGGAGGATATTATTGAGTGGCAGAGTGCGAAATAGACTGGAAAATGTCAATAGAGGTACGGTCTATCAATAATATCGCCAAACTGCTGCATTTTGTGAACAGCAGGTCCCAGGGGAAATAACCTGTAAGTATTACCCCAGAGAGGCGACCTTAGTCACACTTGCGTTTGTTACACAAGAAAGTAAGTAAGTAGGTACACGAGCTTCGAACGCTGCCGTAGGTACGTTGTTAACACGCGACCGTCCTGTGACGTGCCAAGAAATCCCCGAGGCAAAAACTTTTATAATGCGAGAGAACCTCCCGCACGATAAAAGATAAGTAAGAGCACACAGATCGGCCAGGCGCCTTGACACTTGAAGTAAAACCACAACCGATTTAATAAGCGAGCTCTCTCATCTGGAGTAGAGGCAGGTCCTTCATAGTGACGTTAAATAAAATCCTAAAACTGAAATGCATTAACATGCCGTTTCCCGTGCAGAAAAAAATCTGCTGCAAAAAGCATTCAACTAAGTTAAGGAAGGACAGCGTCGGTTGTAGGAGTAAACTTAGAATAATAATTATAATAATAACCCCACCGCCTTATCTCTACGTTGACGTCGTGGTGAGGCTTGCACGCTCCGAACTCTAGGCCTGTGCCGTAAGAGTTTAGGTACTTTGCCGGAACAGATCTTACATAGAACTCACATCTGTGCTATGCAATTATACAATACAAAGGAAATTGATTTTATACAATGCAAATATAGTCTTACAATCTTCAGCAGCTCCAACAGTATTTTCATGTGTTAATCAATTAGTTGTGGTTGTGGAGCAGGACCAGCATTGAGCCAGGCATTTTTATCAGCGATGTAATCCCCTAACTTATAATATGCCTGACTGCATAGTGTGCGTTTTATACAAGACTTGAATTTTGTCTCATTCAGTTGAAGAATGTGGGGAGGTATTTTATTATAACATTTTAAACAGTACCCCATAAAAGATGAGTCTACTTTAGCCAGTCTGAAACCTGGTTGAACTAATAGGTCCCTATTTCTAGTACTATAATTATGTCTTCCACCTCTTTTACTAAAAAGATGTAAATTTTTCCTTACATACATGATATTTTCATAGATTGATAATCTGTTGATAATTTTCTTCAGACAGTGATAATTTTAAATTTACGTCTTTTAAATAGAAAATTAATATCGAAAGAAATTTCTGCAATTTGATTAGCTAAAACAAATGAGCAAAATATTCTACTTTCTAATTTTAAAAGATAAATATTAGGTATACGTAATGTTTACTTGTTTCCGAAGTAAACACCTAACATCGAAATAAATCTTGCCATCTACAATGTACTGTTTACTTTGGCATTTTTAACTTTAATTAAATACTTAATATGAGATTTCCCACCGACTCAACAAAGCTGTCATGGCTCAACCATAGTATTTTTCTGATCGTCATGCGCTATAACTTTACTAGGACACTATCCACTAGTTTATAGCTTGCGATCTAACCGCACCGTAATGATTTTCAGTTAACCTTTGCAGCAATTATTATATTACTTACCTAAAAATAAAGCCTAAAAATAATTAGAAGAGATTCGATTTTTTTCTCTAATGTAATTGTTGGCGACTGGCCATGGTGCGACCCTTTTGTACATAAACGTCATGTTTTTTAAATATAATTCTTTTTATGTTCCTTTTTTCTTGTTGTCAAGTCTGAGCAGTCGTCAGGTTCGATATTATATAAGCTTTGTCTTAATATTTATAATAAATTTATAATATACGTGTTTCTATCATTTCATCTATACAGTCCACTAACACAATCCACTAGTTATCAGTAATAAATTACTCTCAGTGGTTATAACGATCGATAAAGTTCATCGAAGGATGTGTCCCATCTCTAATATTATTAGTTCCACGGACCCTCACGTTGCTATCAGCACCAAAATGGCGAAAATCAAATGTCTTCATTTTGTCATCGATACCTAGTATGAAGTCCAGTGTACTTGTATAATACAGTTTGTATAATACAGGTCAGTGGTGTGCATTTGAACATAGGACATAGGGGTAACCCTACCTATCTGACTGACTGAAAAGTACTTATTGACACTTACATAAAGGTAACTTTATGTACAGTCGCGAATCATAAGTGGACTGGCACCAGAATGGTCATTTTGGCCTGCACGCTAGATCTGCGTCTATCTCTGTGTGTTTGATGTTTTAATGTAGACAGTAACGCGCATACGGTATAACTACGAAAGCGCGATGTTGGTTGGTCAGATGCATGTGTGGTCAACACTAAATAAAGATACCTACTATTATATTATCGACCACAGGATCTATTTAAAAACAATGCTAAAATTCGAAGTGACAATTATAAGCAGCGATGGCAGGTTCGCACGAGTGGGTGGCTGTTATTCTGTGTGCGTGAAGTGGAGAAGGTTCGAACCTCAGTGCGCGCTTTCGACTCTTTTTGTTCTTTTCGATTTTGTGTCAGAGTTCAATTATTTATTGAGTTTCGTTAACATAATGACAATAGGGTATAGAGGGTAAAAATAAATAAACTATAAAATATTATATAATTTAATGAAAAAAAAAACAATTTTTCATCATTTATTGATGTTAATAACAACCTTTAAAACATGAACATACTTATTAAAAAAATACCTAATTTGTTCATAAATCATTTTTTGTTGATACTAAAACGGGATGTTTTTGGTTTATTGAGGTTACAGCTTAATTTATTCATTTTCTCAAGGAAAAGAAGATTGAAACTAAACCTCAATCTTACAATCATTCACTTGTTACTATTATACGAGTATTATGGCCAGTATATCCCCTGAATTCCACTGATAGCATTTATTTTTTTATTAATACTTAGTGTATCGGACAATGGGGATTGTGCAAAATTTCTAACCATTATATTTTATTTTATTTTTTGTAAATTTAGAGCATTTTGAGAAACTTATTTGAATATTTTGATGATTGGCTCAATAGTTATTAAAAAAAAAAAATATTATTTTAAGTTTTTAAGGTAGGTGACGTCATCCAGTAGCATAAAGATTAAGTGCCGTTGCCTTACTAGTACATTATTAAAAATTTTAATCTGTCAACACAACGTCAACAATGTCACATCTGTCAAAGTGTCAATAGGCCGAATAGACGTCTTAAATAATCGAATCCTAGCTTAGCGTATTTATTTACAAATGGTTTTTTTATGTGTAAGTGTCCTCCAAGGAATATACTACTCTCTATCGTCACTAGAACAATCGACGCGGCGACTGCGACAAAACAAAATAAATGAAATGAAATGACTTAGAAATAGAATAATAACGCACGCGGCGACATTATTACTATTATTGCTGCAAGTTGGAACAAAGCACTTCCTGTATTCCATAACTCTTCCAGGATATTAAATATTGTCGAGTGTTGAAATAATGTATGTAATGTAATAATGAGGTTTATAAACAAGAATGTTTATATTTTTGACATATTTACAATAATTTGACATTTGACAGATTGTAGACAATACTTGCCTCTTACTTTTTATTTTCTGAGGCAACGATACAAAACTGTACAGCCAGTCGTACGTAATTTGAAGGGCAAAGAAGGTCAATCGTATTTTATCAAAAATATCAATAACATATGAATATTTTTCAAAATTAATTAGTCCGTAATGATCAGTAACGCTATTCCTCGAAATGGTTTTTCAATTACAACATTTAAAAAAATATGAACAATGCCCATTATCTAAACCAAATAAAATTCACCAACTTCATCCACTGGATAAACATTTCGAACAGTAGGTAGAATTATATCGCTTAAAACCTCGACGTAATTAGAGCTGTTGGCCCGCGTCGGTATAAATGCCAACTCACCCGGCCCTTGAACACTAATCCACCCCCACATATTCACACTAATTCTTGCTGACTCCTTATTATTTATAATATTATTGTCAGACCAACGTGTATTGTCTCTGCGCCACAAATGAAGTCTTCCTTTTTGACACAATTTGAATGTCTTCTCGTCAGTAAATACAGTCGTCTCCCAATCAAACTCTAAATAATCGCGAGCAAAACGCAACCGTTCCTCCTTATGACTTTGTGTTAAAACGGTTTTTTCGCTGGTGTTCGATGAGGAAGGCCTTCGGCATGGAGAGCACGGCGAACAGTGCGCAATGACATATCAAATTCTTCGGCAAATCGTCTTGTAGGTATGAAACCATTCATTTTATATTCACCAAACATAAAGCGTCGCTGAGACTGGTTAATAAGTGGCGGCCTACCACTTCTTACACAGCTCTTAAGAATTCCCTCTTCCTCAAATCTCCTCACCCAACGTCTCACAGTATCTCTCTAAAAAAAGAAATCCTTATTACACATTATGAAGCGTCACTTATGAGAACAAATAAAATCAATAACAACAAAATAACTTACACAAAATCCAGTTTCATTGGATATTTCAGATATATTAAACCCATTGTTATACAAGGCTACAATGTTCGCCCTGGCTTCCATATTTATATTTGCTTGCATTTTCAATAAACAATAACACAAACGCTCATAACTAAGTTCACCAACCAACAACGTCATACCATTATAACTACAGTCAGAAAATTAATTTTGTTTCAAATCTACCCTCAACTTTCATGTGATTAGTTTAAAATATTCGCTGTCTTTTTCTCATTACCATAATTAGAAAAAGACTGCGTGCCGCGATGGGCCTATGATGATGATCATATACCGCGCTTTTTCTGTTTCGTACGTGATGAAAGAGTGCAATATATACAGGTATGTGTGTGTGAAATGTCTAAATAGAAGGTCTCAAGTGCGACGAGTTACGATGTGATAGTTTTGTAATGCTGCCAGTGGAGTTCTGACCGCTACTGTACATAAGTGTCAATAAGTACTTTTAAGTCTCGTCGTAGGTTTTATTCAGGAGGAATGCACGAAGAGCTATTTTGCATTTGCTGTGTGGTAAATTATTATAGATGTCTAAGGACGCGTTAATTTTATTGTACAGACGCCAGCACATCAAACTACTACAATCTGTCAAATTTCTTTAATAGATTTTCAACTATATCGCTAAAGCACAAGGTTCAAAGTTGGGAAAATTTGACAGTTCGGGTAGCTTGATGTGCTGGCGTCTGTACAAACAAGGGCCAAGATAGTAGAAAAATCTCTTAGTGTATTTAAACTGAGTTTGTGGAACAGTACAAATCATAGGTATCTTTACGTCGTTTGGTAATAGTAATAAGAGGGATTTTTAGGTGTTTAAGAACAATGGTTTGCAGAATGAAATGTTGGCTTATATTGAGGACCCCACAATTCTTTTAAAGTTCTGAGGATGGAAACAGATTAGGTCGAAATGTTGCAATTTTCAGTATAGCTCTGTGGGACACTTCCAAAGGTTTTAGAGAAGTTTTTGTGGCGCCACCCCAGCAGCTAACACAATAAGTGTAATAGATTGACATAAGGCGTAATATGTATACATTGCGTATAACAGACAGCTTAACGACGTGTCGAAGGGTTTTAAAAATATATATTAGATTTCTGACCATACCTGTTACCAAGTTAATGTGTGAATACCTAACCAGCCATTCGTAAAACTTAGTTATAATACGAACCACCTAACAACACAGTTGAATGGTGAGCGTCACAATATATAATGTGACTGGCTCGGTAAAACCCGAGGTGTCTGTTGGCACAATGTGCTATCGGCTACGCGACACCATGGCGGCGCGCGGCGTTGCTTGGCCTGGCGGCACACAGCACAGAGCAGGACTTCACTTTTTTATTCTATTCATAGAAAGTATGAACTATTTTGAATGCGAGAGTAGAACTCCCGGATCTTAAATATGCTTTAAAACAGAAGTATATTTTTTATATTTTGGATTTCCAGAAACATGCAAAAATAAACGATGTGATGAAAATATTTGAACATTTGTTTTTGAAGTTTATTGACATTATATGCAAGGTATTATACAGGGTCCCATTAAAATAGATGGACAAGTTTGAACACTGACAGCGCACAGTACGTCTAACCAAAGATATCCAACCAAAAAACCCCGGATTAAAGTGATTTTATTTTGACTTAAAATAATAAATTGCCGGCACATAGTATTTATGTGTGCTATTTCTAGCTATAATAGGATTCAGGGTGACTTCTTCTTTATTTCAATAAAAAATGCGGATATATTAAATTGATCTATTCTTGAACAAAGCTTAAAGTGAAGTAGTACAAAAAATGGTAGTTGAAACTTAAAGCTAACCGTATACATGGAGTATTAGGATTGGTTACACAAGAAGCAACGCGATTGGTTGATGAAGATGACGTGGTTTAGCTGCGTTCATAAGCTTGAACATCCTCCCCGGCCTTGGAAGTGGTAACTTTCAAGCGACTCGAACCAGGCGATCCCGCTGCAGCTACTCATCTCGAATTGGCAACAGGGAAGATCTTGGAAAAAGCTCGTCGTACGATGCCAGAAGCGGTTTGGATATCGGCAACCCTGGCCACTCCATCCTTGCCTGGAAAAACGTCAACAATACGTCCTAAACCCCATTTTAGTGGAGGCTGATTGTCATCCTTCATAAGGACAAGCGTGTTTTTCTTCAGACAATCTTGGTTTTCTCTCCATTTGCCTCTGGTCTGCAGTTCTGAAACGTACTCCTTAGACCAGCGGCTCCAGAAGTGCTGACGGATTTGTTCGACCCTCTGGTAGCGTGTCAGGCGGTGCGTAGGCACGGCGGTGACGTCAGCGCAGACAGGTGCAGTCATCGGACGGCCAACCAGAAAATGAGCAGGGCTAAGAGGGAGATAGTCATGCGGATCTGTGGACATAGGAGTCAGTGGGCGGGAGTTCAGTATGGCCTCGACTTGTGTCAACACCGTGCTGAGCTCCTCGAACGTTAAATGCGCATTGCCTACTACACGTCGCAAGTGGTGTTTACAACTCTTAACCCCGGCCTCCCACAGGCCTCCAAAATGACTGGCGTAAGGAGGAATCATTTTAAATTTAATATTTTGAGCTGTGGCGTACTCTTTTATATCGTCAGAACAACTGGTAAGAAATTTGTTGAAATCATTCATTAAGCCAACAAAGTTCCTTCCATTGTCAGAAAATATTTCAGCCGGTTTACCTCGGCGTGAAATGAAACGTTTTAATGCTAATAAATATGCTTCTGAAGTGAGATCGCTGACCAATTCTAAATGTACCGCGCGCGTCGTAAAACATATAAATAAACAAACGTATGCTTTTACGGTTCTAGCACCTCTGCCCTTTCGGTTCAATACAAGCAATGGCCCAGCGTAATCTACGCCGCAATGTATAAACGGGAACCCATAATCTAATCTTTCCTTTGGTAAATCAGCCATTTTAGGTGTAACTATTTTACCTCGCATACGTACGCACTTTACGCACTTATGACAGGTCTGACGTGCGAGATTTCTACCACCTAATGGCCACCACGCTTCCCTGATAGTAAACAATAACATCTGTGGACCTGCGTGCATCAACCGTTTATGCTCATATCGGAATAACAACAATGAAAGTTGATGTTTACCAGAGATTAATATGGGGTGTTTTTTATCAAAATTAAAGTTGGGACTGTTTTTTAGACGACCTCCAACTCGAATCAATTTATTTTCATCAATAAATAAGTCTAACTTTGCTAAGTGAGTCTGTGTTTTGTTTACTTGTCCCTTTCTAAGAAGTGAATCGCGCGCATCGGGGAATGACTCACGCTGCGACAAGCTAGCGAGCGTTGTCGTAGACTTGTTTAGTTCAGATGTACTCAACGGCCCCTTCCACCGATCGTCTTTACAACGCGTGTTATGTATAAAGCGGAGTACATAAGCGGCAGCACGCTGCATGCGGTTATACTGAGAAAACCTGGAAAATGGAAATAAGTTTTCTTCAGTTGTTTGACGGGTGAGAAGTGTGTGTGCGTCGTGACTTTTGAGCTCAGGTAAATTTTCTGTCGATATTTTTATGCGTGTTTCTTCATTTAAACTATCGAATTTAGGGTCATGCAAAAAATGTGGCCCTGACCACCATAAATTGTTGATGTTCAGTGCATCTACACTTTGACCTCGCGACGCTAAGTCGGCGGGGTTATCTATACCACTAACATGTCGCCACGAATGGCCTTTTGTCAGTTCGTGTATCTCCCCGGCCCTATTCTGGACGTAGGTTTTTAACATGTTAGGTGGAGTTTGTAACCAACTTAATACAATAGTCGAATCCGTCCAGAATACGACTTTATCAAAACTCGATCGCAGCGAACCCCTAATTTTTTCATATAATCTTGCGCCCACCAGCGCCCCACACAGCTCGAGCCTAGGTATAGTCATAACAGGCTTTATAGAAGCGACCCTACCCTTTGAGCATAACAATCTTACTGTGACGGTGGATGCGTTATCAATCGTACGAACGTAGGCGCAGGTGCCATAGGCTGCTTGTGACGCGTCGGTAAATATGTGCAGTTCAGTGTTTACAGGGTGTTCGCACATCACAAAACGAGGTACTCGAATTTTATTGAGCATAAACAAATTATTGATAAACCGTTTCCAGACTTGCGTGACGTCATCCGGTAATGGTTGATCCCAAACACTTTTGCAACAATATCTTTGCTTGTGTAATAACTGGACTCAATAAACCGAGCGGGTCGTAAATTTGTGATGCACCTGATAATATTGTACGTTTAGTGATCGGTTTTGTGTTAAAATCAAACTGTGTGTGGAAATATAATTCGTCACAATGTGGGTACCATCCCAACCCTAACGTTTTGCTGTGTACATGCTCACCTAATGAGAAATCTTTTGCGTTATTGGGCATGTCTACACAACTGGAATCTGCATTGAAATTATACACCCACTTGCGTAGCGGAAAACACCCGGTATGTAAAACTTTTGCGGTATCATTACAGATCTGAATTAATGTACTTTTATCGTTGTTTCCACAAATTAAGTCATCAACGTAAAAGTCTTCGCGAATAGTTCGTGCCACATCAGGATCGTCATATTCCTGTGCTAATTGTTTCAGACACCTGCAACTAAGAAACGGCGCAGACGCGGTACCATATGTCACCGTGTTTAACTGATAAATACCTAAGGGATCTGACTTGTTTTCGCGCCATAAAATCAACTGAAGGTCACGTTGTTCTTTATCAATCAACACCTGCCTATACATTTTTTCTATGTCTGCGCAAGCTACATACTTGTTCTCTCGGAATCGCAGTAAAATAGAAATTAAATCACCTTGTATAGGTGGTCCGACGTACTGTAAATCATTTAACGACCTTCCCGAACTTGAAGCTGCGCTTGCATTATATACAACACGCAGTTTTGTTGATGTGGCATGAGGACGAAAGACGCCGTGATGGGGCATGAAATAATGCGGGGTTCCGTATGTGGTGATACGACTCATATGACCTAAAGTTTCATACTCGTTCATAAATTCCGTGTACAACTTTTTATATTCTGGATAACGTTCCAGCCGTTTTTCCAAAGCATAAAAACGTCGTTCAGCTTGTGCGAATGTATCACCTAACGTGTCAGGTTCATATTTGAATGGTATGCGTACGATAAATCTGCCATCAGCTGTGCGCTTCATGGTATTATGGAAATGATCCTCGCACGCACGCTCATCGTCGCTGCGTGAGTCAGCTGATTTGGTGCTAATGGGTAACTCTTCGAGCTCCCAGAAGCTGCGGACTTGTTTATCTAAAGATTGAATATCTATAGATTGCGTGAAATTACAATTTACATGATTAGATTTTCGCGGGTAGTCTAAAACAGAACCTGAAATAATCCACCCTAACTTTGTGTTAATAATGTAAGGGCCATTATTAAGTTTTATTTTCCCTTCAGTCAGCAGATCCCAAAACAGATTCGCACCTATTAAAATATCAATTTTTTGGCTTTCATTGAAAGTGGGATCGGCTAACACAATATTGTCAGGTAGACTGAACTTTTTCCGTGGCAAAGTAAAGTTTGGCAAATTGGAAGTAATTCCGGGTAAAACTAAACATTGTACATGTGTGGCAAATGTTTTATCCAAAGAACGCAGTTCTATATTGCAATACTTTGTGCACTGCGTCACGGAATAAGCTACTCCTTGAACATTTTGAGTGGACTTTATTAATTGCACGTTTAATTTGTCACATAACGATTGTGTAATGAAACATCTATCACTGCCGTTGTCTAAAATTGCGCGTACTTGGTGTAAATTACCTAATTTATCAGGTATTTCGACTAGAGCAGTAGATAACAACACAGATTCATATTGCTCGGGTGACGATTGCGCGTTTATGTCTGGGTGAGCATTATTTACCTGGATTGAATAGCTTTGTGACTGTGCGTGTGTATGTGACGTATTGGAACTAGAGGCGGGGAGATCCACAGCGGCCGGCACCTCAGCTACCGAGTGCAGGGCGACCGAGCGGTTGTGTTCTTGGCTCCCGACCACAATATCACATATTAATGAATTATGTTTTTTCTCACATCTTCTGCACGGACCGTACCTACACTCGGCAGCTGTGTGGCCGCTACGGAAACAGTTCTCGCAAATTTCGTGCCTGTGTACCAGCTGTTTTCTGTCTTGCAAACCAAGATCGAGGAACTTTTGGCATGAATATAAAGGATGCGATGCATTACACATACAACACGTTCGTTTGCGAGATTGTTTGGTTTTAGTGTTAGTGTTGGTGTCCGGTTTTTGTGTAACTATGTTACAATTAACCTTCTGTGTGGAAGAATTGTTGGAAGGTTTGTTTTGTGTTGAATTGGCTTTGGGTGAACTGTGTGAGACAGAGTGTGAAAGTGTTTCTAACATATCTGCTTTCTGCCTAAGAAATTTCATTAAATTATCCAGTTTAATGCGTTTAGAATCATCCGTCACTGATAAAGTATTCTTATATTGTTCCCACTCGCGTTCAGTAGTTTGGTCGAGCTTGGAAACAACCATATGTATAATTAATATGTCCCAATGCTCGATACTTTCGCCGAGTAACTTCAAAGCGCGTAAATTTTTTAGGGTTATATCAATAAGTTTCCTTATCTGCGGCGATGATTCTTTTGTGACTGACGGCATGGAAAATAAAGATTTGACGTGTTTCTGAGCAAGAAGTGTAGAATTATCGTAACGATTGAGAAGTAATTCCCATGCAACAATGTAGTTATCTGCAGAAAACTCAACTGAATCGATCACTAAGCGAGCAGAGCCTTTTAATGATGATTTAAGGTAGTGAAATTTCTGTATTTTAGGAATAGATCGGCAATTGTGAACTAGGGATAAAAATATATCGCGATATTCTAGCCAGTGCTCGTACGAACCGTCATATTCAGGCAGAGATATAGTAGGTAGTTTAACAGACGACGTTTGAATTGAGTGGTTATCGGCTAATACATTTGAATTATCAGCTTTCTCATCTTCATTATTAATTAAACATTGCGCTTTAGCTAATATTGAATAATATTCAGAATCAAAACTATCTCGTTCTTCTAATGCTTTTGGAATGTCTGTTTCGGACGTGGTTAATGTTTCAATTTTGTATTGAACGTCATCGAATAACGAGTATAGTTCTTGAATGCCTGAAACACGCAATTGCAACTCCATACGCTGCCTAACAGTTAAAACGTTACCGTCTAGAGCTTCTACATGTTTTTTAAAATTAGTGAGAGACCTTTTGATGTGACCTCTTCTATTATTAAGCTCTTTAATTTTCTCCTTAGCGTCAGTCATTCTGGAATGGTGTGGAAGTACTCACGATTAAACAGGAGCGCGATATTCACAGCAGCTGAAGCGGTGATTGAAGCTTCGGTTTCAGCTTGAATGTGAAGTAGGCAACCGACACGTAGCGGTCACGCGGAGGTGGCTCAACACTGGAATTTAGCACAAAAACCGAGATCACACAGGGGAATGGACAGGTTTTGGATATTCTGGTTGGCTCGTCTCACCAAATGCGCTGCGATGCTGCTGATGATGATTGACGAGGATCTTGCGTTGATCAATGCCCAACCGTCGTCGTCGTATATCCAAATTCTTGATCGCTGATGTCCGACTCGAAGGACCAAATTATGTGTGCTATTTCTAGCTATAATAGGATTCAGGGTGACTTCTTCTTTATTTCAATAAAAAATGCGGATATATTAAATTGATCTATTCTTGAACAAAGCTTAAAGTGAAGTAGTACAAAAAATGGTAGTTGAAACTTAAAGCTAACCGTATACATGGAGTATTAGGATTGGTTACACAAGAAGCAACGCGATTGGTTGATGAAGATGACGTGGTTTAGCTGCGTTCATAAGCTTGAACAATTTTCGTTGGCTGATTTTGTTTTTTGTAAGTATCTAATGCGTTTTTCTTATAATTATATTTTTTACCATCGTCCTTAATTTGGTTGTCTGAATGATTTGTAAAAGTTTGTCCATCTATTTTATTGGGACCTTATATTATATAGGCGAAACAGAAAAAAATTCACTATAATAGAAAAGTAAATATGCCTGATTTTATCTTTTTTTATTTTTCCCTCGGACATCTTTTGTCAGTAGTACCTAATGTTTATCTTAAAATACTCTTCAGAACTGTACTATAAGATTAACTGTAAAAAAATCTGATCTAACAGGAAATCGAAGATATGATAATTGGTTTGGTTTGGGGTAATGGTTTTCAAATTTTTCTCTGAAAATAGAATTGTCACTCTCAGAACACAAAAAATACAATAAATAATTTATGTTGAGTCTATAAACTGACGAGGGCGGACCCCATCCCTATACCGCATTTACCCCTTCATCAGAAAAATATAAATTATGTAAATGTTTAAAAAATATTTTTATATCAAACGGTTTTATTTATTTATTTATTCGTTTATTTCAGGCGTCAAGGCCCATATAAAACACATACAATACAATATTAATATAACTTAAAAATACTATAAATACATACAACATTAATAATTACACTAAAAACGAACAACAAATATGACTATACACGAAGCGTCGGCGTCGTGTTTCGCTGCGTGGTGTCGCGTATCCGTCCTCGGAAACGTCGATATACGACACCTTTCGGCCAAAAGTCCTCTTTCAGACAGGTCTGTAGATGTTGGGTTGGAACACGTACCATGAATGATTTAAAGTTGATGTTGTGGCGCGATTCCAACCTTTCGACCCTCAGGGTCCAGTTGGTCTTCACCTTCAAATACTGCACTACTTCCTCAGTTGTCGTGGAGTGATGCAGACGCGAAAGGTACAGCTGCGTCGTAGGCACAGCAGGGCGCAGCAGCATGTTGGGTCCAGTCGGTGCGGTACCACACAGGTTACGAGAATAGGGGTTCTTCTTCTTCCTTTCTACTTTCGTGAAACGCTCCTCATCAACTTGGCTGGCTCTTGGCAAAGAGCAACGGACCGCAGTCAGGGCAGGTTGAGCACCCTTTACCAGTTTATCCCCTTTTCTGGTGTGTCGCTTAGGCTGTTTTATATTAGGTACAATACAGGACCTAAACGCAAAAAACGTGTGTTTTAGAAACAATTAAAGTATATGATCGACTACACTGAACAAAATCAGAAAAATGTATGATATTCTTCAGGATATATACTAGATAGATAGTTTGTTGAAAACATAATACAACTAATTTGATACGATAGAAAAAAAACATAAATATTCCTCTAAAAACTTTATTTTTACAATAAAAACCATACTAATAGAAATACAATCATGTTTTTTTGTCTGATTATACTACAAGCAACATACTAAAATACTAGTGTTTTAATTTTTTTGTCCGAACAATAGACATTTTGTAATTAAATGATTGCTTCATTTTTTGCAATAAATTACCAGCGTTGTGTCAACGCGCTTCTCTTTCTTTTCTATGCAGTCCGACAGTGACCGCGCTTTAGGTCAAAACACACATGAAACAAAATAAACTTTACAAAGTATACCTACAAACAGCCACTAAGAGCAATTTATGAATTTCACAACATTATTTTATGCCAACAAAAATTTTTTATGCCATTAAAATTTACCTACGGGTATCTGTATCTCTTTACCTGTTTATAAGTTCATGATGAAAATAAAAATGAAAAATTAAAATATTTTTGCTTTCAGATTTTTGACTAGTAAAAACCATAACAACATAAAATCTAAACTCGTAAAATCCAAATTCCTTCGTGTTAAGCATCTGATATTTTACAGGCAGGTTATAACACTAAACAATAATGTGTGTGAAAATAAAACCTTATAAAACTTGCGCAAAAAAATAATTTCAAAATTATAGACCAAAATACGTAGCTTGCTTTGAATAACATCTAAACATTATTTTTTTGTTTCTAAAAATAGCAGATATTTGGCTTTATCACATTTTATGATTAAAACATAAAAACGATGCATACATGATATTAAGCTAAAACAATCCTTTTTATTTCTTTGGATAACCAGAAAAATGTTTAAGAAAATTAAAAAACCAATTCATCTTAGAACCAGGGGTCTAAAAAGGCCACATTGGCAGAATCATAAAAGGATAACATTGTGAATTATAATATGGCGAAGACAGTCCTTGTTTTTCTTTTTTTCGCTGCACTACGTAGGTATAATCAAAGAGATTGGGATTGGATTTGGATTGGATTGATTGGTATTTTAGCACAGACAAAAAAAGTAACTGAAAAATCCTTCACCAATGGGATTTGATATGATTAACTTAACAGTTAACTGTCCATTATGATTTGCGATGTTATCTTTTTAGGATTCTGCCAAAGTGGCCTTTTTAGGCCCCAAGAGCAATGGCTCTTGGGGCCATTGCTCTTGGCCATAGAACCAGTGGGTTCTAAGCTAAATTGGTTTCTGGGAGTTCTACTCTGGCATTCAAAACAGTGTATAATATCGATTAGAAGAATAAAAAACCGGCCAAGTGCGTGCCGGACTCGCACACGAAGGGTTCCGTACCACAAGGCATAAAACGCCGATAAAACGTTTCTTTTATGCCCTTTAAATTTTAACTTTATTTTATTTTTATTATTTGTTGATAGCGACAATAGAAATACAAATAATCTGTGAACATTTCACCTGTCTAGTTATCACGGTTCATGAGATACAGCCTGGTGACAGACAGACAGATGGACAGTGGAGTCTTAGTAATAGGATCCCGTTTTTACCCTTTGGGTAAGGAACCCTAAAAAGCGATGTCCATTTTTCGAGGCATTTATCATACTGTGCGGCAGGACGCGGCGCGGCTCCCTGATAACCGAGCCCCTGCGCTGGCCGCAGATAGCTTCGCTTCGACCAGATCCACCGACAACGAGCGACTGCGCACGCGTTGTATCTCTACGTAGCTCTATGAGCTCTATCCCCAAAATGTACCTTACTTAATACCAAATAAATAAAATTAGAGTGTCTGTTTGTAATCTATACATCTATACAAATAAATAAAATTAGTGTCTGTTTGTAACATTAAAATAACCGCTTTTTACTAAATGCATATCATCCATATGCATTTATATATTATATTATATGGTTTATTATATACGGTACATACCTATACCAAAATAATTTTTTTACAATTTTTGTTTTTTGTCTGTCTGTTTGTTCCGGCTAATCTCTGAAACGCCTGGACCTATTTTGACGGGACTTTCACTGGCAGATAGCTGATGTAATAAGGAGTAACTTAGGCTCCTGTTATTTTATAAAAAACACATTGTGTCCCACGAAAAAAATTAAAACCAATGAAATGAAATAAAATGAATTGAATTGAAATCTATACATCTTCTCTAAACAAATAAATAAAACTGGAGTGTCTGTTTGTAATGAGAGCATATTCAGCCGATTTAGAATATATTTACCTATAGGTATATTTTGATTGCATAGTGGGTACCCATTTATTTTTTGATTGCATAATGGGTACCTATTTATTTAATTGTAAATTGGATTTCATATTTTATGAATCACTTACGGGTTACGAGTATTAGGCCTCTGCCTCGAATTTTGCGGGCAGCGGGGCGGCGCGGCGGCGGCAGCGCGGGGGCGGCAGGATCTTATGCGTAAAATCAAATGGACCGGTTCTCGAAAACAGCGGCGTGGCAGCGGCGCGGGGGCGGGCAACGAGCGGTGCACTCCGTGAGTCCGTGCACTCCAGTCAAGCGGTGACCGCCCGCGTTGCGCGTCTGCATTGTAGTATAGTGTTGTACATTTTTTTTTGTGACGAATTTGAATCAAAAAGATGTTGTCGCTGTTTTTCAGACATATCGTTCGCGAATAAAAACAAATATCTCGACAACACAACCACGAACACAACACTACACCGCTATAGTGAGAACAGGTATGCGTTGCTCGCCCCGCTGCCGCGCCGCCGCCGCCGCCGCCCCGCTGCCCGCAAAATTCGAGGCAGAGGCCTAACAGACGGACTTATGGTTAGCTGCATCAAAATGACAGCATAGTGTTACCATTTTTTAACGAAATTTAAATAGTGATGTGACAAAAAAATCGATTCATTCAATTAACATACAGTTCAAAATCAATCAATGTTAAATTGATTTTATAAAAAAACATAGTAGGGTAAATATGCTAAACGTCGGCTCCTTTACGGATTTTATAACTTTGGATCGCTCTGGCTCAATCACTTGCAACGAAAGGATACCTTGTGATGCTCTTTTAGAGAGGTTGATAAATCTTTTTTATGTTTATAGGCGTAGAATCTGGGGGCACGTCAGTGTCCCTGCCAAGTCGAGCAAAAAGCGGCATTAACTTTTTAACTAAAACAAAAAGTTTTAATTTTTAGATGTATCGAGAACGAAAAAACCCTAAAGTCGGCCGTTTACGGCCCATGGTTGGTCGCGTTTTTCCCAAATGTCGGCCGGTCTTATTTTCAAACACCCTTAGTGTTTGAAAATAAGACAATGAAAAATATTATTAATATGATTTATTTTGGCAGGCGTATAATATCACACTAAGTATTTATTGTATTTGTTTAATTGTAGGTACCTATATAAAATTTCTGATTTGCACTTTAACAATGTTACTATAATTATATAATAACAAAGTTAAACATCACAATATATTAAAACAGAATAGAATATTAAATAAACCAAAAGGATTAAAATAACATTAAAACAAAAGCGGTTGTTTGTAACAATATTTTGTCTTCGTAACAATATTTACGATAAAATTTACAAATTATTATGCTTTGGTAAACACAAATGCCTAATGCCTATGGCATTAAGCCGCCTCTGTACATTTATGTGCTTGAAGTATTAAATAAATTAATAAATAATAAATGTGTTTATTCATATCCATTGATAATTATAATCGAATAAGAACTCTTCATAAAATAAAAAAGGCATACTTAATTAACTTAGCCATATAAAAAAATAGTACCTAGTAGGGTTGGGTTTGATAGATAGCAAGTTCCAAAGAGCAATTTATATTTGTATCCCAAACTATATTTAGCTAGCAGAAATATCGTCACCCTCCCCGCTAACTGTCGTATCTCACAAACTGTCGTAACTGCACTGACATTACCTATGAGTTCAAAACTTTGTTCCGAATAAGTTCTCTCTGATCATCATGTCTGTGTCGTTTACCGTTTAGAAGATAATCACGTATTTTGTTTTGCGTATGTGCAAAAGGAGGGAAAAAATATTCTCACTACCTGTCGTATGAACATACTGCAGTTAGTGAGATTATTTTTCTTTTCGTCACAGCACGAGCACGCTGATTCAATGCATACTTCAGAAGAGTTACAAATCTATGGCTTGTCATCAGAAACACAGGCTCAAGATGTAGAGCACGCCGATAATTCTGTGCATACTTTAGAAGATTTCGAAATCTATGACTTGCTATCAGAAACACAAACGCAAAATCAACTCTGCGAAGCTGCTGGGTGCAATAAAGAGGTTAATATTTCCTGTTTTAGGTGCAGAATTATAGTATAGTGTGTTGGGAGTTGGGAATTATAGTATATTACAAACAATAGCTGGCACTGAATGTGTTATTTCCAGCAATACTCAGGTCTTTCTCGAAGATTATGAAGAGGAGGGGTCGCCACTTGAGGTTGAAAGAACCAAAAAAAAAAACCAGACGTAAGAAAAATTAATCAGCTCAAAGTCAAAGCATTTATTTCAAATAGGCACATAAAAGGCACTTTTGAACGTCAGAAATTACTACAAATAGAATTGATTCTAGTCAAAAAACACGGACAAACAGCATACTACTCAAGTACATAAAACTATTGTACCGGTAAGGAAAATGAGCCCTACTTGTCAAATCCTCAACTGTAAACGCAGTTGTCATCGTTTCACAGCTGATGAGATTCGTAAATATATATTCCAAAGTGATTGGGACCAAGGAAATCTTCAGTCACAGCGTGAGTTTATTGTGAGGCATGTAAAAAAGTACCCGATAAACATCGAACTGCTGGACCGGAATCTAGGAGGCAAGCCACTCTTCAATATGTTTTTCCTCTTCAGAATCAACCTCTCCAAGTTTTCCAAACATTTTTCTTAAACACTTTGGGAATAAGTTTTCATACTGTTAGAACATTACTGGAAAAATATAATGACTAACAACAGGGGACCCCAGTCATTAAGTTGCCGGAGCATGTAGCATTTTATACGTCACTTTCCCACTAATACTTTTTAATTACTAATTTACTATTGATTTTACTAACTGGTTGTTTTTAGAATTTAGCCCTTACGTTAATATTAAGACGTTGTCTACCTATTACGTCTTGACTGATTTCTAGTTCCTATATTTAACAATTAAGATTGATTGACTGACCGCTTTAACCCTAGGTAAAGCAATTCCAATTAAAGACTAATCTTTTTGCAAAGACTAATTGAACTTAAAATGTATACTAAGCACTTAGTCCGCCTCTGTATATATTTGCGTGCTTAAAGTAATAAATAACGTTTATTTTAAGGAAGGTTAAGCCTCAACTCATCTCATCACTTATAGATAAAGTATAGTATACATAAAGTAAACACAGCAAAATTGCCAAAAATGTTAAAACATTTTTTTTAAACTTTAACGTATCTGGGACCTTTCGAACGAACAGTTTTATTACTTTTAATAAATTTATATAATATTAATAGAGTTTTATTTATATTTTATACAAAATAATCAAGTTGTAACAGACACAAGTTGTAAAACAAAGTTCTCACAGAGTGACGTATCTGCTTCAAATGAATATAACTAAATAAATAGATACTATAGGGCTTTAAAGAAACTACTATCTTAAAGAGTGAGCCAATAGCAATATAAAAACTATATTAATTACTTAATAAAGCCACAACTAAGACCACTACAGTAACATGATTGTAGCACCCGACCGAAAAACCGTTGCCCTGGAAAAACATCAATAGCTAGTTACGACAGTTAGCGGGGAGGGTGACGATATGTTCTCAATATTGTAATATTTTATAATTAAATTTTATAATTAATATCAACTCCTACATCAAAACTTAACCTCTTTATAATATTAATAAATTATAATAGGAATACATACTCAATTTTGAGAAAATAATGTTGATAATATACTACCCGCACAATCAGTGAAAAATGAAAAAAGTATTCAGCCTGTATAGTGGCGCTCGCATTCGAGGCTGGCCGGCATTACGAACTTTTATAATTCGAATTCGAGGCTGGCCGACATTACGAACTTTAATAATTCTAAAGTCAGCCCCTGTTTTGTGTTCCTTATTTCTCGAGATTCAACTAATATCACCCCGGCCGGTATTTGGCGATTTAACGTAAAATAGATTTAATTAATTATAAGCTTTGCAAATTCTCCTATTATGCCAAAGGAATTGGTAGAATTGCAGTTTACAAAACAGACTGCATTTACTTTAAGTCGGCCCCGGTCGAGAATCCAGTTTTAAGCCGAAACTGGTATTCTAATGGCGGCCCCTTATTTTTCCCTTAAACCAATACACAAAACGGTAAAAAAAGCTATCTCAAAATATAATAAAACTATCTTTTTATTGATACTAAGCTAAGCTAATTAAAAGTCCCACCACAGGTGCATACTTAACTACTGGCCACTTTTGGTGTTGATGGCCTAAAAATAATTGGATACCTACCCAGCCTACCTTAGGTAAGTACTAACTACTTGTTGCCGGTAGAAAATGGAGTTTGTTACCGTAGATGAATTACCTAAGTACGTACGTACTTACTTATTTTACATTTGTATTCAGAGTGCTTGCCGCAAGTAAAATGTTCGCAGTTTCGTGTAGGTATAGAATTCTCCGCGTGTTGTCGATGTCGCTTCATTTGCCGACCCATCTATCGCGGCACGCTCAAGGCCGGTCCGCATTTTGTATTTACCACAAGCCTCTAGATATAGGTTCCGATGTTCCATTAATTAATTCACCGGGAAGTTCCATTCTGTCTGGCGACGGTTACTCACTTTGTTATTGTCGCACATTACCTCGTGCTCGCCTCGTCGCGTCCACAAAGAAATTATGTCACACTAATGTAATACCGAGTTGTAAACAAGCCGCTCGGTGGCGACATCTACACCATGCCGCGCCACTCGCGCGTGGCCTAATGGCCTTCAGCCGCGCCGTCACGTGCTGAGACGTGCTCTGCTTTACCGACGCGGCCGTCGCCCGCCAATGGCGAGAGACGTCGCCGTTACCGACTGCATGCCTTGAACCAATCGCAGCAAAGTACACTTTGGTCACAGTGCGCACATGTGACCGGTCACAACATATATCCAAATATTACTTAAGTTTAAAAACTTGAGAAAGTTTTATTATTTTATATATCGGTGATATAAATTTTAGCCAGGAATTTGTGAACTATTTAATTTTATGTGATTATGAATCGAAACGGTGAGTACGTATGGTTGGTTGTATTTCCTTAATTAGCTACATTATCGCTAGCGCCATCATTGGCAACATTGGTCACTACTGATGTACGTAGTTAGAACATGGTTTCTTTCATCGAGAGTAAACGGTGTAGATGGCGCTGATTATAGTTACGTTTTGTTTATTGTGGTGTTTTTGTTATTTATCATGGTAATAATATTTATCTCTGGAATCTGGAACACTGTCGTCTCCCTCTTGGAGATGGGCGTTAATAGCGGTGTCACAGTTTTGTAATTAATGTAGCTATTTACGTACGGAATCAATAATTAGTAAAATGTGTTTTTGTTCCAATCAAGATTTTAGTATCATCGGTTTAAAAATACGTAATAAGTACACTAATCGCCTAATACTAAAAATGTTTTTAAGTGTCATTATAGTTGATATAAAAATGCTTTACAAAGCAAGGACATGGAAATAAAACATTCCCCCGATCGTTTCAGCATTCAGTCTCTTTCAGTATCACCATTTTTACACTTGGTGATATGGATTTTCTCCGCAAGGTGGCGTAAGTAGACGAAAATTTTTACTAAAACAAACTTTGTTTTTTTTTGGTAACTAAAATTGTACATTCTATACTTTTCCGAGCATCAATATGTAGGTATTAGCAGATATTAGGTACATTTATGTATTGAGTACATGAACTTAAAGGTTTTATAATTAATACAACATAAATAGTGTCGAGTAATAAGGGTTTCTATGTTGATTAATGTAATTGGTGTTGTACCGTTTTATTTAACTATAAATAAATTAAAATTACACAGGTCTGCAAATTGTAACTTTTATATTCCCCTTTTTGGATTTGAATGTTGATCTTGGGGTAATTGGGGTAATTTGGTGCTTAGATTACGAATATGCACTCGGAATTTTCCTATCACCCTTAGTTTTTTTGAAACATCCTTTGATTCAATTGGAAAAAAAAGGTAACTTTACTTAAGTAATTTTTTTTACATTAAACATTAAAAGTACATTTGAGGGACAGTGATAAACAAATTAAAGTTTTTAAATACTTTTGTAGTATCTTGCTTTTTTGTCACCGAAGCTCTGATTGTGAGATTTTCTCTTGAAATCCCGACTTGGATCGTCTCGCTTTAACAGCCAACAATAGTCTGCCATCATTCTTTTATTCCACTTTCCCTGACAGCGATGTTCCATCCCTTTCAAATCCTGGTGAAATATTTCGTCTTGCTCTTCATTTACAGCTCCCAAGTTATCAGGAAAGTACTCCGAATGGGAATTAAGGAAATGAAGTTTAATGCTCATCGCACATCCCATTTTTCCGAAAATTTCAATCATTTTCTCCACAATTTCCTCATAATTTGGACTTTTACGGTTTCCTAAAAAATATCTCACTACTTCTTTAAAATATTTCCAGGCTTCTAACTCAATTTCACTCAATTTTTCATCGAAAACTGTATCTTTCATCAATTTTCTTATCTCCGGACCAACGAAAATACCTTCTTTCAGTTTAGCTTCTGACAGAGATGGAAAATTTTGGTGTAGATATTTAAAACCTTCTCCTTCTTTTTTCAGCGCCTTTACAAATTGTTTCATCATCCCCAGTTTTATGTGTAAAGGGGGTAGCAAAACTTTTTCTAGGGGGACTTAATTGTCTCTCACAACATTTTTTGTTCCAGGGACCAGTTCAGTCCTCGGTGGCCACTCTTTCTTCGTCCAATGTTGTCCTCTGTTTCGACTATCCCACTTGCAGAGAAAACAAGGGTACCCACTTTGTGTAGCCACCTTGTTGACCGAGCAGCATACTTATAACTTTCAGATCCATCCAACCATGTTCTTCGTACTTTATTTAATGTAACAATTTTTTCAAGTAGTCGTAGCATTCCTTCAGATGTACAGAATCGGCGACTGGTAGTGCCATTATGTAAAAGGAATGCTTTCAAACTTCGTTTTGATGAGTCTGAATAATCTCCATTCGTTCGCGTACTAGATCACGATCTTCTGCAAAATGCGGTACAAAGTGTTTTTCTCCGTTGCTATACCAAGAAAATGAAGTGCCAGGAGCAAGCATATTCTTTTTAGATAGTCTTAATCCGAGGAGCTCAGCTGCATCTTTTTGCAATTTTAGACCTCTCGTTAAGTCGTTCAGTCGTTCAGTTCTGATTGTGAAAATAATTGTGTTTCACTTGTACTTGGTTCAAATTCAGCATCAAGTTGAGATACCTCTTCAACATCACTGTCACTGTCTTCTGCTTGCAATGATTCCAAAGATGGCGGTGATGGCGGTGCAACGTTCTGGTCGCGGTGCACAGCGGGTGTTACTGATTGCAGTGTTGGATATACCAAGTCCTTATTTGTTTTTGATTATAGCCTATAGTCTTGCAGCAGCAAAAATAGCAGTCTTCAGTGTGATTCTGAGGTGATCTCCATAACACAGGCGGTATGAGATCAAAAGTATTGTTCTTCCCTTTTGACCACTTTCGAAGTTCACGAACGCACGTCGAACAAGCTTTATGCGGGACCCACTGTTTATCTTGATTGGCGATCGTTAGGCCGAAATACATATTGTAAACGTTACCTATTTATGAATTCGGTAATGTTAGGCTGCTGTTTTTTCAGCATAAATTGCCCACAAATGTAGCAAAAATAGTCCGGAGAGTTTAAACCCCTCGTAATGACATTTTTCAAGTGAGCGTCACGAATTGCACGGAAGTACTGATTCTATAAAAACAATGATTATGCTATTTATACAAAAACTTCTACCTTCATTAACACTCTTCTAACGATTTAAGTTAATTTCTATAAAAAAGAAACACTAAGTCTACTAGAAATGTGGTCTTTAGCAAATTAATGACTTAAAAATACAAATTTTCTTGATAATAAGGACATGTCACTTAGTTAATTAAGTTATATTTAACTAATTAATTAGGTATGAGAACTTATTCATTAGTGTCTAATAAAACCATTCAGTGCGTTTTTGTTTAATAAGATAAAATATATTAATTAAAAACCACGAAGGCCTAGGTAATTTTATTGATATTTTTACAAAGTTTAATCACTACATAGTATAAAACAAAGTCGCTTTCTCTGTCCCTATGTCCCTATGTCCCTTTGTATGCTTAAATCTTTGAAACTACGCAACGGATTTTGATGCGGTTTTTTTTAATAGATAGAGTGATTCAAGAGGAAGGTTTATATGTATAATAATAATAATGTTTCCGTGCGAAGCCGGGGCGGGTCGCTAGTAAATAATAAAAGGTAGATAATTATGTACGTAACAAGTGCAGTGCGGGGTGCGCGGGCGCTACAACGATCGGAAATCAAACATTTTATTTCACTACTATAGAAAAGGGATGACAAAACATTTTCAGGCGAACCATAAAAACTTTAAAGGTACCTATAAGAAAAGTTAAAACAACCTTTGTAATTAAAGAATTAGAGGTTACAATTATATTAATGTTATTTTATATCTACTTATTATTACATAATAATACAATACACTGAAAATTCGTACGAATATAAACTGCACATACAATACTGAAATCGTACTATTAATGAATGGAAAGGGAAATTAAAGTTGTATTGTAATTCAGTTCCATTCTGTGCCTAAATTTTTTTGTCGCTAAAGCCACTCGTGGCAAACAGGCAGTAATACGCCAGCCCTGATGTACGTGTGTAGCACGGAGAAGGCGTCGCTGTCGCCACACATATCCGCCGAGCGGCCGCTCGCGACTGATGACGGGCGGGATTCATGTCCCAACCTTCACCATTTGTAAGTACGTAGACAATACAGTACAGTATAGCAAGCTATTTGCGCTTCCCCGTGCCGTGCCCCCGTTCCCTATGCCTGAAGCCTCTGGGGACACAGGCTTCCGTTGTGCCTGCGACTGTAAAGAGTGTAGGAGGTTGCAACCTTCCTACACCCTGAGGTTGCAACATTATGCAAGAACAGCCGACGACACATTCGGCAACAACAGTCGTCATCACCCTGCGCAGTCCTAGCGGTGGCTGACTGGTCTTGTAGCATTACGAACTACATTAGGGGCTCTGACACTAATTAGCGACAATATTGAAGCCCCAATTTCATTCAGTAAAAGTTGTGGAGGTAAGTGACATTGTTTCATCAACATGTTTCTGTTCCGGGAAACAAGTTGCAGGCAACTTGGCATGTTGCAGTGTTGTGCTGGCAACATGCTACCCAATATTCCGTATTTACGGTAAACAAAAGTCGCGCAACATTTGATGTTGCGGGAAGCAATTTTGTGGCTCAGCATTCTTTCCAATAAATACGGGGCTTTAGAGCCAAGTACCAAACAAGAAGTATTTAAGCCCTACCGTATGCGTGCTAGCCCACAGATGGCGCCACGTTTTCAGTTAGCTGTAACTTCATTATAAGGCAACGAAACGATTGAGAAAACAATAGAGAAGTGGTGCATGTGTGTAGTTGTGAAGCCTCATGACCGAGAGTCGCATGCGACGAACGCATGTAGTTGTAGCGCAGTCGAGCTGGGACTGGGGGACGCGGCCCGTTGTGTGACCTGGGGCCAATCTGTCAATGCAATTGTGTCGGAATAGTCACCGTATTTGATAATATGACACCAAAGAGATTTAAAATGTTAAGTAAATAATTTAATTCCTTTGTATGACACCGTAATAGGGGACCGTATTTGTAGATTTTGACAGTTTTGTTTATGTTCTAAATCTAATTGAAAGGCTTCATTATGATTTTCCGCTGGCGTGCGACTATTTCTCAATTGGAAAAAAATGTTTGTGGGTTTTTTGTATAATGACAAGTCGTATACCATTATTTTTAGGTACATGTCTTTTGGCCAATGACACGCTATTATGAATTAAGGACATTACGAGTTTTTAGCACAATGGTACTGTATAACTGCTCAGTGCTCCCGATGCTCGGTCGCAGCAACAAGATGGCTCACTGCTGAGTGATGCTCCTCTCTGTCTCTTACGACATCAATTAGTTTTGATTGTCTACAGACAAACAGACAATTGTTCTACGGATATATATCGCAGAATCGCGTCGTACTGTCGCGTCGCGCCTGTGTGTACGAGCCTTTATACGGAACAGGAACCTCTTGAAGCAACCGTGTCCTGTGACGACCTGCGTCAGGCGGAAGATGAGGACGCCGTGGCGCCTCTCTAGCCACTCCTCAAAGAGGGGACTTATCGCCGCAATTCATTGCATCCCTTATGAGACCTTTCCCCCGTATGTGATATTTTTCAGTTCTGAGCATATTTACGGCCGATCTGAGACGACAACTTAAACTTTTTTGCTACTTGCTGCCAATTTTGCTTTGTCAATTCTTGACAACGATACCACATCATCAACGTTCTTGCTAAACATGTTTTTGCGCTATACGAATTGTCATTTTGATACATAGTGAAAAATGTGTTTGACATTACAGGCAAATTATATCCTGCCTCAAGCTAGTACTCGTATAATGACATATCTTTTGAATGCTAAAACATTACATTGTCATTTTATAGCATACACATTCTCGCGGTTGAAATCTTACATGTTTTTGTAGGTCAGACATATTATTGAAATTACCGAAGCGAAAAGACGTTTTCAAGTCAAACTTTATAGTAATAAAAACTGAATATGTTGTCATATTTATTTAAACAAAAATATTTTAGAATATAATGTCTACTGAAAATGCAAAACCTGAGAGTTCATAATTAGCATCAAAAATTTACGACTGCTGTGTCCTTTTGATGAGTAATAGTACAAATCTGACGACGCCCTAAATCGCCCTTTTTACATTACCTATATAAGCAGATATGCATAATATATTGTTAGTATTTATAGAAATGTATTTATAGAAATAAATAACGGATCGAACTTATTAAAAAAACTAACTAAACTTAACTGAATAACGGAGAAATTCTCTATTCTGTCATGCAAAAAGTTTAGTCTTAAATGAAATACTTTTCACACAGCGGTATTTACTTTAAAGTCAGCGAATTTCAAAACCCCAGGGAAAAAACACAAATAGGAAAAAGACAAAAGCACAATAAAAACAGAAATAAAAAAAAACAGTGGCACTCCGGGAGTGCCGACAGAAGTGAAAACAACACACAAACAGAATAGCTTGCCATCACTCACTGACATATCGGATATACATTAAAACTGAGTAAATCCCGAAGACAGCCGAACACATCCGAAGCGGGTATTTATTTAATCGTCTTATAAAAAAAAACACGCGTGGTGTCGCTTAAGGCACAGTATAAAGACATATTTATACTGTGGTGCGAGTTCAATGGTTTTTCCCATCTCAAAAAATGCCCACCGCGCCTAAAGAAGTTTTCACCTCAATAATCCATTTCATCCATTGGTACTTGTACCTTACGTGGCTGCGCAGCACCTCAGATCACGTTATTTCATCCATTGGTACTTGTACCTTACGTGGCTCCGCAGCACCTGATATCACGTTATTTCATCCATTGGTACTTGTACCTTACGTGGCTGCGCAGCACCTCAGATCACGTTATTTCATCCATTGGTACTTGTACCTTACGTGGCTCCGCAGCACCTCAGATCACGTTATTTCATCCATTGGTACTTGTACCTTACGTGGCTCCGCAGCACCTGATATCACGTTATTTCATCCATTGGTACTTGTACCTTACGTGGCTCCGCAGCACCTGATATCACGTTATTTCATCCATTGGTACTTGTACCTTACGTGGCTGCGCAGCACCTCAGATCACGTTATTTCATCCATTGGTACTTGTACCTTACGTGGCTCCGCAGCACCTCAGATCACGTTATTTCATCCATTGGTACTTGTACCTTACGTGGCTCCGCAGCACCTGATATCACGTTATTTCATCCATTGGTACTTGTACCTTACGTGGCTCCGCAGCACCTGATATCACGTTATTTCATCCATTGGTACTTGTACCTTACGTGGCTGCGCAGCACCTCAGATCACGTTATTTCATCCATTGGTACTTGTACCTTACGTGGCTCCGCAGCACCTCAGATCACGTTATTTCATCCATTGGTACTTGTACCTTACGTGGCTCCGCAGCACCTGATATCACGTTATTTCATCCATTGGTACTTGTACCTTACGTGGCTCCGCAGCACCTGATATCACGTTATTTCATCCATTGTTACTTGTACCTTACGTGGCTCCGCAGCACCTCGTATCACGTTATTTTCAGCAGGTGTGTCGGGATGCTTTCTTAGCTATTGCTCTTTTGTGACGTTAGGTACTAAGATTTACAGGAAAATCAAGGTTAACTTCACAAATAGAAATGACTGTAATATACTATACATATTATGATTTATAACTCCTTAATGAAGCCACATCTAATATAAATATTTAATTGAAATCTGGGGCAATGCTACAAAAACAAAACTGTCAGAACTTCAAATATCCCAAAATAAATTGATAAAAATGCTTTTTAACATCAACCAGTAAAATACATATATATAACGACATAAAAATAATGAATATAAAACAACTACACATATATATTTATAACACATGTATTTTCATAAGAAAAGTTCTTAACAAAGGCATTCACACAAATATTGTACGAGTACTTACCCAATATAAACAAGATACTCAACAGAGCACACGACGAGTAAGCTTACTGGTGTTACCAAAAACTAGAACCAACTATGGGAAAAAAATGCTTACATTTGAAGGAGCACAACTTTGTAATAAAATATCCTCACGAATAAAAATGTACACTATGCGTTTAAAACTCAGCTCTACCAGTATGTTAGACTTCTGGAGAAATAAATGCGTTGGGTGGGTCGGTTTCGGATATGTTGATGTCTCTAACTGGTGATGTCGAACTTTTTGTAAATTTAAATTATGGTTAGTAATTAGTATTGTTCTCAAGTAGGTACGTGAACGTGACATGTTATGTTTTCATCCATACTAATATTATAAATTCGAAAGTAACACTGTCTTTCTGTTACCTTTTCACGCCTAAACCACTGAACGGATTTCGAAAAAATTTGGCAGATAGATAGATTGCATCC
This sequence comes from Luperina nickerlii, assembly GCA_963855955.1. NCBI lineage: Eukaryota > Metazoa > Arthropoda > Insecta > Lepidoptera > Noctuidae > Luperina > Luperina nickerlii. Next base: position 29,130,333 of record OY979662.1, read on the forward strand.
CGGGGAAGGACATAGGATAATTTTTATCGACATACCTCGCGGGCGAAGCCGCGGGCGGAAGTTAGTTGAGAATAAAGTTTCTTTAAACCTGAAATGACGTGATTGATGTATTTTTGTGAATTTCACTTTTAGTAACTGAGCTTGAATGAATTGTATAAGTGACGAGCGGCCAAGTACATAGGTGACGGTCTGAGCTATAGAGCTATGTGTAGCATTGTATAAGTGACGCGACCGTGTGCGTACATTACCAAAAGGTAAATTGATATGGTCTACAAAACAAATCAAATCAATTTATTTTCCATGAACGTTGAGACAAATCGAAAGAACTGGAGCCCAGCAGTAGAATAATGCAGGCTAACAGTAACAATAAAGCAGGCTATCAGTAACAATAAAGGCTCCATCAAACCGGCGCGACACGCGATGAAATCGCGCGCGACACAAGGGCACCGCAAGTCGTGCAACGAGCGGTGCCTTTGTGTCACCCGCGATTCGCGTCGCGTGTCGCGCCTGTTTGCAGGAGCCTTAACAGTAACAGTTAGTGCAATTTAAGTAATTCTACAGATCCTTAGCACTTAGTCTTGATAATGTGACATGCAAACATTTAGGTTTATACCTAGTCATAAATTACTGTAATAGAGTTCAATTAAAATTCAAATACCTTCATACGTAGGAAACGTACGAAAGTTATCTTAGAATCGAATCAAATCAGCCTTTTTTAATGTTTTACATTTTCAAGTCCAGTTCATTAACGCGTTCAGGGCGGTGATGGGGCTGTCCCGCTACTGCAGCGTCTCAGACATGTTCGCGGAGATGCGCACCGACTGCTTTCACGCGACGATGCGCAAGCGGTGCGCGTCTCTGGTGCGCAGAGTGCGGGTCAGCGCCAACACCGTCCTGCCGATGACCGCCGACAGACTGGATTGCCCTTATATCCGGCAATGCTGCGACATATTGTTACAATGAGAGTGTTCGTTTTTGTCTGTGCTTATTGTCCTGTCTGTATGATTTTATGTATGTGTTTGTATATGAGTCTTGTTACTTGAATTAAACTTATTTTATTTATTTAATGTAACAGGGGACGGTAGGTCTTCGGTACCAGTTGCGGAGCTAAGATTGTGATAAGATTGGATAAAGTATACAAATTACAACAAATTTTAATTAGAAATTATAATTTAAAGCCCTAGGTTCGCCCTAGTACGTTTTAAAGTACCTTTTTAAAACAAAATTACGAATAAATAAAGTGGTTTCCGTGATACAACAAAATCCACTTACACTCCCTTTGTAGGTAAAATATATGCCGGAAGTCGCACAGCAGTCACTAGTGCTGGGAACTTTTACCAGTTGCACCTTGTTACTGTATAGTAGGTAAAAGCATATATTACATTGTAAATACATGAGCAAGGAAAGAAAGAAGAAAGAAAGAAAATACATTTATTTAGCACAGACTAAGAGACACACAATACACCAGATAGTTACATAATAGTCAGTGTTGAGTGTTGCGCATAGTAACTCTCGCCCGAGCGCTATTGTACTAGTATTGCGCGTAGTAGTTCTCGCCCGAGCGCTATTGTACTAGTGTTGCGCATGGTAGTTCTTCCCCGAGCGCTCAGTTTAGTTCGCAGCTCCTTAAAGTACTAGATCGTTCTTTTAGTTCGTCACGTCTTGCTCATACAAGTCGGCCTTATCGAACGAACTAATGAACTAAACGAGAGGGACCTGGTACCTACTTAGTGCGCGTAGTTCGTCTGTGGGTGAAATGATAATATACTTACGACAAAGTAAAGTAAAGGGCGCATTTTTAACAAAAACAACTATTTTAAGATATTAAGGCCGGGATATTGGAGTGTAGTAGGCATTTAGCGTTACCTCCCTCCTCGCAACTCCCGCGAACGCGCAGTTCAAATGAACTCGCTGACCCCGCTGTCACGGTAATTTCATCCAACAGTATTGTAAATCGGCCCTATTCTTGAAATATAGGGCTGCTCGCCTACAGTATTTTAATTTCATCATCCTACTTTAGTTTCTTTCTAGTTTTGTGATTGTAATTATATTATATTTTTTAATATGATGTTATATAGAATTTATGTTAATATTTCTCGTTTTTAGTCTCAAACTCAAACTCAAAGCATTTATTTCAGTTAAACCATTTACAGGCACTTTTGAATTGTCAAGAAGTCGGTCAGTCAGAAAATATGAAGTCTAGTTGCCCATTCCAAAGCGTAGGTACCTATGGAGAAGAACGGGCAAGAAACTCCATGGACACTCTTTTTAAATGATATTGTGCGCGACGCACCTTTTTTACAGTTTACTTTTTAATTTATTTTGTACAGTGTTTTTTTATATTTCGAATGCTATTTGTTTTTGATACCTTTTTTGACGATTAAATCAGTCTACCACCGGCGATCACGGCGTTTACTTTATAGAATAGTCCGACAGTAGGAAAAAGTCTAGTAACCAGCAGTGGTGTTCAGATACAGTCCCGTACTCCGTCGAGATCAGTAAGTAGAACTTCATCTCGTTCTTCTGCTACAATGGTGGCTAGAAGGTTAGCCGCAGAGGCTTTACATGCTCGCCGTATGGCTGAATTAGGGCAGGCAGAGAGGGTCGCCGCGGAAAAGGTCACCGTCGCCGCGGAAAAGGTCGCCGTCGCCGCGGAAAAGGTCGCCGCGAGAGAGCGCGAAGCAGCGGAGTTGGAACTCCGAGCGGAATTGGCGGCTATAGATGCCGATGCCAGTCACCGTAGTTCGAGAAGCAACCGTTCGGTTAGTGAGTGGCTACAGAATTCAAAAGCTGCTCTGAAAGCTGATCCAGTTGGCCTAGCTGACCCTGTTGAATTTAATTCTATTATCTCGGTCGGCCCCTCTCGCCTGGCTCTAGTTACCCCAACCCCAGTATCGCCTACAAAACCGGCTGACCTAGCCACCACACCTACAAATGTTAACATGCATCTTTGTTCCAGCAATTCAGACCGCCTTGTGAAGTCGTTAGGCATTCTCATAGATAATGTTAATAAAGGCGCTTGCCACCGTAGGGGTGATAGGGACTTTCCATTGCCATTTTTCGACGGTAAATCGCATCTAGAATGGCTTTCTTTTAAAAGAGCCTTTCTAGATACGATGAATTCGCATTCTGGAAAATCTAGCTAGGTTGAACAAAGCATTGAAGGGATGCGCGCGTGAAGCGGTCAATAACGGCACAAATAGTCGGTGTAAATTCTATATATTTCCTACATTGGACTGGAAATTAAATCAAAGAAATAAATGGATAGATGCCATAAAAAGAAATAAGTAAGCGAAATAACCTTAAATTATGATCTTTTTTATTTGCGCTATATTTTATGTGATATTAATTATTGTCTTTATTATTTTAGTGTTGATGGGTCGCCATGGTATCCCAAACCTGACGACACAATTTGTAGTGAACATTTTATGGGAAACAAAAATCAGATGAGGAAGAAAGTCCGAGTTATGCTCCTACGATATTCCCTGAATATATCGAAAGAGGAAGGTTAATGATTCACAGGTCCTAGCTAGATATACACGCTTGACAAAACGAAGAACCACAAAAGTCTCAGATACCACATCAAGTCAACTGCATTTTACTCCAGTGACAACACGAGAATCATTGATCTGTAATAAATAAATTATAATTGTTAATTAACTCGTCGCGCGTCCAATTAGCAGACACAATAGAAATTTTATTGTTATCGGTACACATGGTGTACACTCGACGTGCGAAGAGTTAAAGTAGGTACGTTACCTACCATAAAAAATTAGAGTCTGTGCGGAAAGAGAACCGTCGTTTCATTACGTTTAAGGTTATGAGAGTACTTACGTTTAAACTTGTTACATAGGGCGTTAATGTCACCGATGTTTGACGAATTATGTGGGCTCGTATTAAATAACTATTGCCATTCTTTCGTAGCTCTTCAACATTTCTTACATGTTGTGCTAAAACTAATTTTTCTCCTTTCAACACGGTTTGAGGCTGGGAACGAATATTGTGTTTGACACTTTCGAAACCAGTTTTTATAATAATATCCATTATTTTATGCACTGTTTTAACAAATTCCTTTACAAATACCACTTGTCCTCTTTTTATTTATCTTTAATTTACTATATTTACTAGAAAACAATAAAATACTGATATGTCATTATTTGGCATAATCCCGGAAAGTTGCGCGTTGTAGGTGGCGCTACTGTCGTGCACATAGCGAATAGCAAAGCAACATAATTCATTTTGAATTGAATTGAATTTTCATTCATTTTTTTCATTCACAATTCATTTTATTACCTACCAACAGTTGTTTCTTTTTTAATTGCTACCTAATATTTTCTTTCATGACTGTTACAGCGCTTCCGCACTACCCTTTTTTTTTTGAGGATGCGAGTTCATCAAATGAACCCGCCCACTCTGGGTGGAGCGAAAGGAAGTGTCAGGCTCTGACTAAAACCCCCCGTTCCTTCCTTACCCCTTTATGTTCCAGGGTAGCGGTAACCCTTTCGGACAATCCGGCTGCCCCGGCAGGCTTCGGCCCTGACAGGCCCCTTACCTATTGCTAACATCTCTTTGAGGCGCGCGTGGAACACGTACGCGCCGTCCGGCTCGGGCCTGGTCCTGATCGGACGGTGAGCTAACCATTACTCTCCGTCCGCCGGCCTGCGCCTACGGTGGACGGAGCCTCTCCCGCGGCGGCTGGGACGTGAGGCTCTGTCCCTCAGCCATCCCGCCACCTCCTTTTCTTACATAAACGCTTTGCAGAAGGAGGTTTTCTTTCATGACTGTTACAGCGCTTCCGCACTACCCTTACGATCCGTTCTCTGGAAAGTTAATTTGTCTGATAATAAACTACTGGAGGGATTTTGATGGGAGTTTCGATATTCTGTAGCTTTGGTTTTCATCTATCACATAGGGTATGTTTAATAACTGATTTATAGTCCACGCGTACGAAGTCGCGGGCATAAGCTAGTTATTTATTATTAGTTATATAAGTACTTTGGACTTATAAGTTCTGATAAAACTCATTACAATAGAATACACAGGGCAATAAATTCTTTATTAGAAATAAGAAATACTAAAATACTACTCTGTCAAAGAAGTACCGGGAATCGATAATACACAAAATGTTAGTTATTCATCCAAATTTATTTTATCGCCTTCAAAGTATGCTCCTTCAGAAATGACACACGCCAACGAATAATCCAATCACCAAAATTTTTTTAAACGCTTTGTCGGAATTTAGCTTAGTTTACGCCACGAATTCTCCTTCGTTCGATTAAATTCTTTCACAATGATGGCCTGTGCGAAAGCGCATTATCGTGGTGCAAAATCCAACCATTTTCTTTCCATAAATCTGGCCGTTTTCTTCGAATTTACTCTCTTAATCGCCGCATAATGCTCAAATAATATACCTTATTTAGCGTTTGACCTTCCGGTATAAATTCAGAGTGCACAACACCGCGATAGTAAAAGGAAACAGTCAACATGACTTTGACTTTTGATCGACTTTGGCGTAAACTCACGTCTCGTCACCAAAAAATAAACACAAAATATAGATCAGTTAAAGATCTTAAAATTAATAGTAAGCCGCACTGACTGCATCATGGTCTTGGTCAAAATATAACTTAGAGGGACTTGTCTGACATAAAGTCTTTTAAACAGTTATAGCATTTATCGACTAACAGGTCATGAAGTTTCTTTTTAAATAATTTAATTTCTGAGATGCTTCTGTTATATGTTTTGGAATTTTATTAAATATTGTTGGAGCAACCCACAATACAATTTGCTGCAGAAAACGTGTCTTGCTCGTGATTGTGCACAATTTATCCTGATGGCGTATTCGGCTACGATATTAAAATAAGTGAAGATTGCTCTGTGCAAATACCGTGCATTCGAATATGTAAAAACATGGTAATGTTAGTATTCTAAGGTTTGTGAAAAATGGCTGACATGATTCGGTCTAATGCAGATTAAACATATACCTGATACAATGCTTTTGAGCCTTGAATGCTCTTTCCTTGTCTACGTTGTTCCCCCAGAATATTAAGCCATATCTGAGAGTGGAACTTACATATCCGTAATACGCTGTTAATAACACTGCCCTGTTGACCACCTTTCTTAATCTGTAGAGTGCATATTATGAGTATTGACTTAGTTTTTTGCATAATTTATCAATATGTTTTTTCCAATTAATTGTATTTTCAATATTTAATCCTAAAAACTTTGTCACTTCGGTTTCTGCTATATTATTCTGTACATATCTAATATTTAAAGGGCCCGGACGCGGCTGGTTCTTATTCGGAAATTCATAACTGTTGTCTTATCAATATTTAACCTAAGATTATTTTTATTCATCGAATTCATTATGGAAGTTAATTTTGATATTGATTAATGTCGTTTTCTAGATTATTAGAATTGTTATTTATGAATAAAACAGTGCTGTCGTCTGAAAAAAGTATGGTTTCATAGTCTTAACACGGAAGGCATATCATTTATAAAGACGAGGAAGAATAAAAGGCCTACAACAGTGCCTTGTGGAATACCCAGCCGAACAAATCCTGTTTCTGAAGCATAGACTTCTTCAGTTTTTGTTGCAAGATTTAGCTTTTTATTTCAGTGAACTTTTTCCTGTTTGTGAGGTATGACTTAATGAGATCATAAACATTACCTCTTACTCCATATGCATACATTTTGCTTAGGAGGATGTCGTGATCCACGCGGTCAAAAGCTTTAGAAATATCCATGTATAGAGCTACAGCAGGGAGTCCTTTATTCAGGTTAGTCATAATTTCATATAAAAGGTTATATATGGCCACATTTATTGATTTATTTTTCCTAAAGCCATATTGAGCGGGTGTAAATATATTGTGACTCTCAAAGAACCTATACGGGGAGTTAAATATAACTTTTTCAGAAATCGTAGCAAATATAGGTATAATAGCTATTGAGCCAATAATTACTGACGCTTAACTTATTCCCTTTTTTAATAATTGGCTTTATTACTGATACGTTTAATTTATCTGGAAGTATACCCTTCTCAATACATAAATTGACGCAGTAACTTATGGGTTCACTAATTACGGTAGCGACTTCTTTCACAATGTTTGTAATAATACCGTCATAACCAGAACTGTTTGTGTTTTTTGGGGCTGTAATAATTTTAAGTATGTCGTCAGGTCCTACGGGTGGCATGAAAATTGAATTCATAGATTGACTTTTTTAAGTTATTAGAATTATCAGTATTATTAAAATTACACACATCAACACGGTCTAGGGATATTTTAAAAAAAGCGAATTACTATCAATGTGTTAATTATTTATATGACATGTATATATTTAAAAGATTTAATATTCTACCATTTTTTAATAATGGTGAAGGTACTTCGATTAAAATTTCAGGATTTTATGGAAAAAAAATGAAGCATAGATGGAAACCGTACCGTAAAAACTGAAAAAATAGAAAAATCATTTAATTTGTGTTTATAAACTTGAAGTTAGTAGTCTGAGAAAGCGCCCATGATGTTCATAACACATCGGCAACGATTCGGCATGCTCAGAACAAGGTTGTCAATGTCTTGCTGCGGAATATTGTCCCATGTCCTTATGAGGTGCGCAAAAAGTTGATCTTCTGTAGCCAGATTTTCAGGAATTTTCTTCAGAGCTCTTCTTTGCAGCATATCCCACGCATGCTCAATGGGATTTAGATGTGGCGATTGAGCAGGCCAGTCTAAGGCCCTAACATTGTGTGTATGTAACCAAGCTGCTACCGTTCTCGCCGTGTGTGCCCGGGCATTGTCGTGCATGAGCAGGAAATCTTGCCCCATTTGTGTTCTGTGTACGAGAGCGTAGATTGCTTGCAGTCGCCTTCTTACAGTTTGGTCACTCACAAGCACTTGGTGTTCCACTCGCAGCCTTTGGACCAATTGAGTCGCCGTTGCATTTGGTTGAGCTAGCGCAGTAATTTGCAAAAATCGGTCTTGTCTGGGGGTAGTGAAGCGACTTGGCCCCCGGTGCCTCTCCGCTACTTCACCTGTGGCACGATAGCGTGTCCACAATCTTGAAATTACATTTTGGTGGGTCCCTATGGCCTCAGCAACATTACGCTGAACAGACTCAGCTTCCAGCATTCCCACAGCTCGTAACATCTCCGCCCTCGTCAAATGTTGGCGTTGCATGGCTACAATACCTCAATTTAAACTTTATCTTTCGTTTAAAAATGAAAAAAAACTGTAACTAAACGTAATTCGTATTGTTTTCTAAATTTTGCACAAATGAAAATTCCCTCTCCTACACATCAAGACATTTTTATGCCACCGAAACAAAAGAATTTTCAAAAATTTAAATTTGGAATTAGTCTGAGATAAATTACAAACAAATCGGTGTATAAAGATTCCAATGCGGCCAGTACTTTTCGAGTTATTTAATTGAGTATGAATTATTCCTAGACCGTGTTGATGTGTGTAGGTATTTGAATTATCAGAAATATTATTATGATATTTTATATTGCTAGTATTAATGTCAAGAAAGAAGTTATTAAAATATTGTGCAATTTCAGTTGGGTTTGTTATTATATTGTCATTGATACTTAATTGATTCACACTTTCAATATAAAATGTATATTTAATATCACTTATTACTTTCCATGTTGCCTTAGATTTATTTGTCGCTGATATAATATAGTAGTCATTTTGTGACTTTTTTGTTAGATTAATTATAGTTTTGTATCTCTTTGCATACGTTTTATATGTGGTTTTGTTTATTGAAGTTGAATTTTTCCTAAATTTCCACAGAAGTTCCCATTTGCGTGTACTACATCTTTTTATTCCTTGGGAAATCCATTTCAGTTTTAACTTACTAAACATTTCTAACTCTTTTTTCAAGCTTTAGTAGGATCTGAGCAATCATAGATATCACTATTTGTTAATTGTTTTAGATATTTTTTTAAAAATAGCTCTTATTTTTTTTCGAGTAATCTCGTTTTAACTTGTACCAATATCTTAATGTACATGTTTTTTTATCGGCATTTTAATTATTTGTGCACAATGGTCAGATATTGAAAATTCTTTAGTGAGCCCTTGCACCCTTTTATGTTGTGAGCCATGTTATCTAAACAAGTCCTGCCAGCGAATCCAGTTATATCGGTCTAACTCTAGTTTTTAATTGCTAGCAGTTTAATTTGTAACATTTTAAAATAATGTAGTTATCCTAACTCAAATCAGCTAAAAAATTAGATAATTAGGACTTTCAGTCATGCGAGCGACGATATTTGCCATAAAGCTCCATCAATCCGACAGATATTTATATATTCACTATCATGACATGTAACACTATTGCACAGAATAATTTCCATTCACCCTGAATATCCTTTTAAAAATGGTCCAAAAATTTTTCAAAGTCGTCAGATTTGGGGAAAGCCCACAATTTCTTCGTCAGATTTGCTTATTTAAGTCATTAGGGGTTGGGCCGCACACAATCATGTGAACATCAACGCCTATGAAGATCACTTTATATTTGGCCCTTTTTTTAAGTCTGAAAGTGGACTCCTGACCACGGGGCTCCTATCGGAAACTTTTAAATATATTTTCGGTGTTCTCTCCTCATGCCATACCTACTCAGCTATCAAATTTTGACCCTGAATAGAATATGCACAAACACCCTCTGGGCTCCCCTACAACTACTTTTCCAATATTCAAATGTTGAAATGTGATATTATTTATTACGTAGGTGTACAAGATGTAAGAAATTAAAGCCACTCTTCACAAAAAATTCAAAAAAACTAAGTTGGATAGTGATTACCACAAGTTTGCGGAGTGTAGAACTCGTATAAAAAAGTTAATAGAAATTGCGCTCATAGAACATAAAAATAAAATTCAGTATCAATTTGTAAAGGATCTAAAATTGTTTTGGCAGTATATTAGATCTAAAAGAAAAACCTAAGCACGTTATCATAAAGGACGGTCAACATCTAACGGATGATGAGTGTGCTGGGCAGTTCGCAGACTTTTTTGAGTCTGTGTACAACAAGGAGCCACCCCAACTGGATGCGTGCGCGGCGGCGGCGGGGGTCGGCGCGACCAGTGCACGTGTACATATTGAGGCGCTGAGTCTTTCAGAGGTTTGGCAGGCGCTTGGGAGTCTCAAGCCAAAGCGTTCGTCTGGCCCAGACGGTATACCAGCGTTTCTGTTCCGAGACTGTGGGAGAGTACTGGCGGAGCCATTACTTCACATTTTTAATGCATGTTTAGAACAAGCCACGTTCCCTCATAAGTGGAAGATCACGCGCGTTGTTCCGGTTCCAAAAGGAAAGTCAAGTCCGGATATCTGTAACTATAGACCGGTGGCTGTACTCTCGACGCCTGCTAAAGTACTCGAGTCAGCTATTCAGCGCTCCGTTCAGGGACAAGTGCACGCGCGTCTGTCAGATGCGCAACATGGGTTCCTGCCGGGACGCAGCACTGCCACCAACCTACTCAACTTTATGGTACAGGTAGTACCGGCAGTAGACTCTGGGGTACAGGTAGATGCTGCGTACTTCGATTTTAAAAAGGCGTTCGATACTGTGGATAATGACGTGTTATTGAGGAAGCTCGCGAAGATTGGATGTACATTACCTCTGCTGCAGTTCTTCGCTAGCTATATGAAGGATCGCCAGCAGTATGTAGACTACAATGGCTGTGAATCTCAACCGTATTACACGAGATCGGGCGTGAGCCGGGGCAGCAATGTTGGGCCTCTCGAGTTTATAATCATGATAAATGACTTACCGGAAGTCGTCAGGCATGGGACTTGTTTATTGTTTGCAGATGACCTGAAATTGCTGCTCGAGGTTGAGGATCACTCGGATTGTGAACGCCTGCAGGAGGACTTCAACAGAGTAGTCGAGTGGAGCAATGACAACAAGCTGCATTTTAATGTTGCTAAGTTTTCGGTAATGTCGTTCACTCGCGCACGAACTCCTTTGAATTATCAATACAAGGTTGAGGATGTGCCGATGCAGCGAGTATCTCAGGTTCGAGACTTAGGGGTAGTTTTCTCTCAGGAACTAACCTTCCGTGAACATATCGAAAAGATATGTAAGAAGGCATACAGAAACCTAGGATTCGTACTCAGGCAGTCTCAGGGGTTCACCAACATCACGACACTTAAGGTATTATATGATGCATTAGTCAGAAGTCACCTTGAACATAGTGCAATCATATGGGCTCCTCATGAGGCGAAATACAGTGGTATGTTGGAACGTAGGTATTCAAAATAAGTTCACTAGACACTTGTATTACCTACAAACTGTATGGGGTGTATCCTTTTTACCCATTAATGTACCCTACACTATTTGTTCTTGGTATGGTAGGGTATAACACTTTGAGGGTACGGCGGGACTTTTCGCTCGTAGCGTATGTAGTGAAGCTACTACGTGGCGTAGCGCATAACCCGGGAGTGCTGCGGCACCTAGAGCTCTGCGTGCCAGACAGGTACGTGTGGAGGCGGCGACGCCCGCCCCTGCTTGCTGCGCCTGCAGCCAGAACCAACCTTCTGGCGAGAACTCCTTTTACTAGAGCCATACGTGTGGTGAATGAGGTTCACGAGAGGGTTGATGTATTGTGGTGCAACTTGAGTGAATTCGCAAAAGTTACATTATATATATTAAGTTAATTAGATTTAAGAATAAAGTAGATTATTTTTATAAGATGTAGAATTTAGCGTGTAAGGCCAAACTATCGCATTGGATCGTAGATCTGTGAAGATAGTTTAGGCAAGAATTGTATAAATAAATAAGATTAAGCGCTACTTGCTGTAATATTAAGTTCAACTTCGTTCATATTTCACCATTTAAACAAAAAGTATTTATCTATATAATAAAAATGAATCGTTAAATGTGTTGCTAAGCACAAAACTCGAGAATGGCTGGACCGATTTGGCTGATTCTTTTTTTATTGTGTTTGTTTTTGTCAGGAGAAGGTTCTTATGAAAGAAAAAATAAAAATGTCGGAAAAGTCGGTCTCAAGAGTAGGGTAGAGCAGGGGTATCAGTTGGGTAGGGGTAGGATACCACGCGAACGAAGTCGTGGCGGCTCAGCTAGTTTATTATAATTTTGCACTACGAATACGAAGCTAATCTAGATAATTTATATTTTCAGATTTCCTGAGCCACGGGGCTAGTTTCAACAAAAAATACGGTTAGTACAAATAAATACAACTACATACTTATTGCTTTAATGATATAATGATGTTTGCGCTGAACATGTGTGTGTGTGTAATGATGAAGTTCTAACGGAAGAACATTGTATTATTATATTATGAGTGGCGCCACGAGCCGGGTAATCTCTTGTTTTCGTCAACGTGTTTCATTAAAATTCCGCAATCTTTAAATCAGAATGAAACAATAAACTTTGAAAAACGTGCCTAAAGTAAAAGGTGACCCATTGTCAATATGCCCACCATGTGAGAAACAATTGATACCGCAATCTCGCCTACCTCACAGAATCGTGAGAAACAATCCATGCCGCGATCTTGTATACCCCACAGAATCGTGAAAAACAATCCATACCGCGATCTCGCCTACCTCACAGAATCGTGAGAAACAATCCATGATAAATGATAAATGATAAATGATTTTATTTCTGTAAGTAGGTTTGCACAAACACTTTTACACGTCAATCATAATTTTTTTTAAACTAGATGAGGTCGGCGTTTCCTATCTGACTACTCTGAGAAGAAAGGCCGAAACAAACTCAGAGGTCATAGTCTCTTTTAAAGTCCAGACATAATCTTGGTCAAGTTATATGAAGACCATGTAGGTCGATGTCTGAGATGGTCTTTTGAGGAAAGAACCACACAGATTGAGAGGACCTGTCCAGTCAGTGCACGCATTTGTCAGAAATCATGCAGCTCAACTCAAGACTTAAGGAGCTCAACGATTCGACGAACAATACCAAAGAAAGGACATTTGGGTAGGCCACATGAATTACTCAAACTGCCAGACCATAGAGAGAATAATAATAAATATAAAATGCCTAAACTAAATAACCCACATCGTCTTCACATTCACAATAATTAAAATAATGTAATACTTTAAAAAGTAAGCAAATGTCAGTTAAAAAAAAAAAAAAAAACATTAATGTCAATGTGTATATAAAAAAAAAACATCAAAAACACTCAAAATGCAGAAATTGGAAGCAACTCAATCCCAAGCCTTTGTATCCTCAATATAATCTTTAATGGTATAAAAGGCTTTCTGGCACAATTTACGTTTAATGAACGATTTAAATTTATTAAGGCTTAGATCTTGAACGTGGCTTGGTAGTTTATTATAAAAGTGTATACATTGGCATCTGAACGAGCCACCTATTTTCTTGAGCCTTGTTGTAGGTACAACATATTTGTGTTTGTTTCTAGTATTTATATTATGGATATCACTGTATTTTTTGAACAATTTTATGTTTTTATGGGCATATAAAAGATTTTCATAAATATACTGAGAAGGCACAGTCATTACATTAATCTCTTTAAATTTGTCTCTGAGAGAGTGTCTCGGACTTAATTTATAAATTGATCGAACAGCACGCTTCTGCAAAACAAAGATAGTCTGAATATCGGCGGCATTTCCCCACAATAGAATACCGTACGACATTACACTATGAAAATAACTAAAGTACACTAAACGGGCAGTCTCTATATCAGTTAAATTACGAATTTTTCTAACGGCGTATGCTGCGGAACTTAGCTTTTTTGACAGTTTATCTATATGGGGACCCCACTGAAGCTTAGCATCCAAAGTTATGCCCAAGAATACTGTGCTGTCTTCAGGATTCAATTCCTCGCCCTTTATCAACACATTAGTTTTCACCTGCCTAACGTGGGGTAGTGTAAACTTAATGCATTTGGTTTTTTTCTCGTTTAGAAGCAAATTATTAACATTGAACCAGTGGACTACTTTCGAAATCGCGCTATTTACATCGTCAGTAACCAACTGCTGACGTTTAAGTTTAAACAAAAGTGAAGTGTCATCTGCAAACAACACTATATCATGATTATCCTTTATGAGGTACGGCAAGTCATTGATATAAATAAGAAACAAGAAAGGACCAAGAATTGAGCCCTGTGGGACTCCCATCGTTACTAAAGATCCGGGTGATCTTTCTCCATTAACGTCAACGCTCTGAATCCTTTTACTCAAGTATGAAGTAAGAAGATCCAGAGCAGTATTCCGGATCCCGTAGTGGTGGAGTTTCCTGATTAACGTTTCGTGAAGAACGCAATCGAATGCCTTGGACAAATCACAAAAGATGCCCAAGGCATCGCATTTATCTTCCCATGCATTATAAATATGTCCTAAAAGTTCAACACCGGCATCAGTAGTTGAACGACCCCTTGTAAAACCGAACTGTTTGCTGTGTAATAATTTATATTTATTAAAAAATCTTTGCATTTGGTCTAAAATTAATTTCTCAAAAATTTTACTAAAGGTAGGTAGTACAGAAATAGGTCTATAATTTGTTGGGTCTGATGTACTACCTGATTTAAACAAAGGTATTATTTTACTATTTTTCATAAGATCAGGAAACTCCCCATTGTCAATACAACTATTAAATATAAGAGCAAGAGTAGGTGCTACAATGTCAATAATAGACTTAGCAACTTCTACAGAATTACCCCACAGATCTGCAGTCTTTTTTACATTTAAAGTGTGAAAGGTTTTAATTATATCTCTACATGTAATATATTCAAAATTAAAATCCGAATCGCAACCATTAACATTTTCCTTAAGCAAAGACTCAGCAACAGAAGGTGATGAGTTTAGGGATTTAGTAGTTGAAACGGGAATATCTGAAAAGAAATTTTCAAATGCCTCGGCGACTTGTGAGTCAGATTTTATTATGTTGTCATTAATAGACAGGCTGTAATCAGTATTTCGGTTACTAGACCTTCCCGCTTCACTATTAATAATGTTCCAAGTCGTTTTAATTACATTACTGCTGTTTTTAATTTTTGAACGCAAATAACGTGACTTGGCCATATAACAAACTTTTTTAAATAATTTTGAATAATTTCTAACATACAAATTAAATTCATCAGTGTTAACATAAGTCCTTTCATTGTACAGTTCATAAAGCCGTGTTCTACTTTTATGAATACCAATGGTAGCCCAATCACTGAACGATACATTACTATTAACCGAGATAGTCTTGGGAATAAAGGTGGAATCAAATTGTTTACAGTATATATTAAAAAAATTATCATAAAGATGATTAGGATCAGCATGAGTAGACAAAACTGGTAATTTATTAATGAGTTTAACTTTAAAAGCCTCCAAGCGACTTGCAGTTTTGGGGTTAACAGTGATATCCTTTTTAGCCACTTTTTTGTTTTGGTTTTGAATAGTAATCCTTTGCCCGCAATGATCAGAATCTAGTAAATTTATAATTTCTTTGTGGCTTGGTATAATATCTGTATAAATATTATCTAGGCATGTGGCACTAGTAGGGGTTATTCTTGTGGGCTCCAAAAATAGGTTTACAAGATTGTAGGACTGAAACAGACTTAAAATTTTACTACAAGAACCTGAGTTTTCTAATAAATTTACATTAAAATCACCACAAATGATAACGGACTTGTTTGAGTTACAAATCCTGTGTAACACTTCATCCATTACCTTTTCAAAGCAGTCATACAATCCTGACGGGGGTCTATACACACTTAATACAATAGAGTGCTCCAATTCTATACAGGCAATTTCAACCGTACGCTCAACAGATAGGCTCACAATATCTTTACGATCTTTAAATGTGAGCTGGTTACTTACTAAAATTAATGAGCCACCATGTATAGCATTTATTCTGCTGAACGAACTACCAACCTGGTGATTATTAAAATTGAACAGAAACTGGTGGCTTTTCAGCCAATGTTCTGTTATACAAAGAATGTCAATACTATTAAAATTCATGAATAATTCTACTTCTAAATCTTTGTTCATAAATCCTTGAATATTTTGATGCACCAGGTTGATACTATTTAGTGATTTTAAACTTTTTTTTGAGTTATTTTTGCAATTCTGTATGTTATAGCTAGAGGTTGCCTCTATTGTCTTAATTTCTAATTTAAATTATTATCAATGTCATTAAAAGTGACCAAATTGTTGGCAGAATTGTTTAATATGTCATTGCATTGCTCAAAAGAAGCAAGTTGTTTAGCCAAATTTTTGGCTGTAATAGAAAAAAAATAAGATAGCGACACAGCTATCTGTCTTTTATAGTAGTTAGAAAGATAGTACATAATAATGTTATATCTATCTTTTGTCAAATACAAATTATTATTAACATAATTGTTAATATCAACTAAATGAAACATGTTATTATTAAATGTCAAGTTATGCATTGTCATATTCAATTCAAATCTTAACCTATTTTCTTCCTGTGGCAAACTGTTACTGTAAGGGAATGTAAACAATACAACTTGTCTTAAACTAAGGTTGCATAAAGTTCTATGATACTGGAGTAGTTCTCCTTTGTTAACGTTTCCCCTATTACCCATAAAAATTATTAAAGTTGTATCCGGGGTAAAGTTACATTTAATAATTTCTTTCATAATATGAAACAAAGAGCAACCCGGCATACAGTAATTTATTATTGTGTGTCCCGGGTATTCATCTGTCAACAAGTGACCTAAATCCTTACCAATCTCATCACAAAATAATATAATATCATTATTAAAAGTTTGTTTACAATGTTTGTAGGAACTATCAATAGGAGGAATCACCAAATCAACACAGGGCTGCAGTAAGGTGGTATTGCAAGTTGTCAATGAATGGTCTGGTGTAAGCACATTGGATGGTGTTTGACAATGCTCACAGTTGGTTTTTTCTGAGTTTACCAGCTCATTCATTGCCAACACATATTCCCTCATTAGGTCTTCAGAGGTATTATATTTGTTGGTCATTGAACTAAGTTTTTCCTGTAAATAGTCAAGTTCAGATTGCAAGGTCTCTGTGTCAATTTTGTACCTCCTAGTACTTTGCTCCAAATTAAAAGAATACATATCTAATTGTTTCAGTAAGTTCAACCTTTCTCTATTCAATTTAACATTTTTTATAAAGAACTTTTGTCTTTTTACCATTTTTTGTGTTTTAACAATGTATTTATTAATTTTAATGTATTTCTTAAGTTTGTTTTTACTGGTTACTACCCTCACTGAATTATGTGATTTTGATTCATCATCATCTGTCAAATCAATAGTGTATGATGGGTTTATGGTAGAAACCATTGACGGGGCAATAGGCATCAATTCATTGAACAGACTTTGGTTCAGCGAGGCGGAGATGTTAATATTGGTTGTCTCAAGTTGTGTTATTTGACTTTGAGCCTCATGTAGCTGCTGTTGTAAAATATGCTTTTGACTAAGAGCTTGTTCATACTCTATGCTACACTGGCTGAACCCGTCCACAACAAGTTGAAGTCTATCCCGTTCTTCTATGGCATCAGTGTATTGAGTATATATCTGAGCCATTTCAATTTTTAACTTCCTGTTCTTTTCATGAGCATCAAAGAGCACTCTTTCATTGTCATCTATTTCCTTAATTAGTTGGTCACAGGACTCCTTTGACGCCTTTAAGGCGCTCAAAGCCTCATTGAGTTTGGACTCTCCGAGGCGAGCACGGGCGCTGCGAGTCATGCCGCGATCTCGCTTACCTCACAGAATTGTGAAAAACAATCCATACCGCGATCTCGCCTACCTCACAGAATCGTGAGAAACAATCCATACTGCGATATCGCCTACCTCACAGAATCGTGAAAAATAATCCATACCGCGATCTCGCCTACCTCACAGAATCGTGAGAAACAATCCATACCGCGATCTCGCCTACCTCACAGAATCGTGAGAAACAATTCATACGGCGATCTCGCCTACCTCACAGAATCGTGAGAAACAATCCATACCGCGATATCGCCTACCTCACAGAATCGTGAGAAACAATCCATACCGCGATCTCGCCTACCTCACAGAATCGTGAGAAACAATCGAAACCACGATCTCGCCTACCTCACAGAAGCACGAGTACTTAGTACCTGGATGTCTTCCACAATGAAAACTTCTTGTGTATGTACTTGTACATGAAAAATTACCGAAGCACACTTTAGTTTTCTCTTTCTTTATTTTCGTCTTTACCGTTACGGAATCCTTAAAATCTGAATACATAAAATTAATACTGACTTAAACTTATAAATAGTGTGAACTTTATCCCCCTTTGCCTGCGCTCGCAACAGCTTATGTAAGTATGAAGAAATTGAAAACTAGCAACGTTACTTCCAACATTGAAATAGCGAAAAATATTTTTTCCATGTCGTGTAACATAGCTTAGAGTAAAACTTTAACAATGGTTATTCCGGAGCCTTCCATGCTTACCAGGCTAAATAAATACGGGTATGCTCGACTTGGGGGAAAATTTAAACAAGTTTTCCCCCAAGTCGAACATAACCAATCCCGTGGAATTATTATCAAATAACTCTGTGGTAGCAGTTTGTAGTCGTGTCGGAAAATAAGTATTTTCTTTCAAATTGTTCTGTAATTCCGTTCATATACAATTTTAATAAATATTTTAAAAGGTTTTGAACAGATCAAGAAACCGTATGAGGGCAACCTCCCTTTTTTTCAATCTACCTAAAATATGAAAATGCAGGTATAAAGTCCTGTCGCTCAAGAAGGCCTTATTTTTATTTTATTTCGAATATCTTCCTAGCGAAGATAATGTATGGCATAGCGAGCTTATCGTCACGAACTGAGAACTAATTGAACCTGTAGCTGTTAGAAGTTCCTGATAGAATAACCCAGGAACACTGCCCGAGTATCGAATCCAGGATAGCCAACCCACCGACCATATAGCCAAAGAAACCGTAATTTTAAATATAATATAGATATTTCCTGCTAGGTACAGAAATAAAATTAAAATGACACGTAAAATGAAAAAAGTTATGAAATATGAAAAATTAAGCTGAAAATTGGTTGAATGAAATTTTCGACAATTTTGATGTTAGCGAGGCGCTATCGCGCTAAGCTAAGCCGAAGCACAGCAAAGTCTGAAGAATCCAGAAAATATTTCGGGATCGTTCTCTCTGGAATTTTCTTATGTATTCATAGTGAAAGAGGAACACTGTTCTAACAATATTATTACGTATCATTGGCTTCAATAACCTCTTAAGGTTTAGGAAAAATATATGTATACCTATAGTGGGCCGAAAACAAAACTTTGTTAATAAATCTAAGTTAATTAAGTATTGTCAATTTTACAGAAAAATCGTATTTATAATGTAAAGAAAACAAACAACAAGTGACAAAAAAAGGCTTGCAATTTAAATAACGCGAATTAGTCATGTCTTCACGTAAATTTCTCAAAACTTCAGGCAAAATAGAATAACTATACATACAGTATAATTATATATCAATTTAACTATCCGAGAACATTTAAACGATAGTAACGAATTTGGGAACAAAATAGGATTTTAACCAAAAAAAAAACCAAGTTCAACTTTTGATTAGGTACACGAAAACCGCGGAACACACATACATGAGTTTTCAATCGATGAGTATGGAAGTCCTTTATCGCCGTGATTCCATTGATTATCCTCCTGGGGTACCTGTATAAATAAGTAAATAATTAATTATACAGATAATAAATAGAGAAAATAGATTCTGTAGCGGTCACCCGGCCCGGGATGCGCTACGCGTGACGTAGCGCCCGCGTAGCAACATGCTACGCGCCGCTACGACGATACGTGATTCATGGCCGTAGCAATATCCCGTGCGTGTGAAACACTCGACGACTGAACACGTGCAAGTTCATAAGTTACTGTTTCTGTGGAACATTGTTAATAGTTTAACTTGTGGTAACTACGCTGAAACAATATACACAATTCTTTGAAACGAAAATTGTTGTTTTCGTAGATGAATTAGATGGGAGTTGTTATTTTCCTTATGAAGTAGGTTGTACGTACGACACTCTTAAAATTTACTCTTTACCCATGATTTTATTGAATAATTTAACGCCTGTGTGAAAAATATACGATAATAGATGTTACGTTCATTAACATCATAATACGAGTATTTTAATTCCGACGATTATTGTCAATGAATCGCATTGTTCCGACAATAAATGCGTAACGATGTACTGTGTAACGTGGAGGTGTCGCTAGGTTCGGGTTCTGCACAAGACGGATTAGTGGCGGCGTGTGGGCGGTTCAGGTGTTAGTAGCGCCACGTGACGCTCCCAGCCTATGACGGTTATTAGAAATTCACGCATACTCATCACCCATACTGCACCTGTACACAACTGTGCAGGGTACGCCGTCCAACAGTTGTCCGTCACTACGCAGAATGCGTTCATTAGCGTCTGTGCATTCGTCACAGCTTATATTCGAGTCAATCCGCTGCCTGATACCCGAAATGTTTGTATGGTAGTTGTAGGCATATAGGTATAATCTAATAAAAAGATTTCGTGTTTTAGTGAGCTAGCGCAGCTGGCGTCGCCTCTAATCTGTCGATAAGCTACGACTTCATCGGCTTCGCGCGTCCACTGGCGCACTACCGCTACCACGACCTGGTCGCTCCAGCTACCTACCCACGTACCTGCGACTTACTTCTCTACCACGACCTGGTCGCTCCGCCTACCTACCCACGTACCTCCCAAGTAACATTTAAGCGGAAAAATATTATATTTACCAGCGCATTACCAGCTATAAGCTTAATAAATGATGTACAAGAGTGTAAAAATATGTATAGGACTGTACTTTAGTATAACTGTACAACTGTATACAGTATAGCTGATTAACGGCTGTATAGAGCCAAAATTTTTACCTTTAGCTTTTAAATAGCATTGGAAAATGCTAAAATACAGACCGCGGCGTAAAAAACTGCGTTCAGCAACTTTATAAGACAATAACTGTATACTGCTCTCAAATTATACTTTTATATAACCTACTTCTGCACAAGAGCATTAAATATTGTTATAGCCTGAATATTGGTGTAAAATTACTCTATTGTTCAGCCTTCAAGTTAAGCTTGATAATAGCTGTACAACGGAAATCTAGGATACTCTTAGCAAGCAGTTCCCTTTATAATAGTTTAATTCAATTCTGTCTCATGTAGAAGAGTTTAGATTTACTCCTTTTTAAAGCCTTATGCGATTGGCGTACATTTTTCCCTTTTTACAGTTTTTCGTGTTTTAGAAGATTAAAGTTATTATTATAGTGTTGGCATACACAATTATCCAGCTTATCGATTATTTTGAAACTAATATAACCTAAAATCAGTCTATTTATTGGATACAACTAATAACAACACGGAGTCATAATTTTGATCAGTTGCCAATTTGTTAAGTGAACAAGAGTTAAGATACAAATATATATAAAATAAAAATACATTAAACTGTTGCACTCTGTAGTGTTTGCTTCAGTATTTAAATTAGATACAATACATCTCTATAAATAAAAACAATACATTGTTTCTTTTCGCTATCAGTAACTACTATTTGGTAAATTATTATCCGATTCCTTGCTCACCGCCTTACGGGCCTTGGATCATAATGAGGTTTTCTATATTTTCAACTGAACCCTAATTAACTGTATTAATGAATATGAATAAGAATTTAAGGCAGCTTCTACAGTACTTAAATACTAATGTACAGACAATGTTACTCTTTAGGCTGAGATACGTTCTTAAATAACGACTCTGTTATGCAAAAAGCTGTATTAAGGGGTACTAGAAGAGCAAGAGCTGTATAAACTAAGAACGCCATTTTATAATAATTTATAAATTGCATTGCAATTTTACGAGATATTTTTTTGTTTGTTTTTGAAATTTCAGTACAAAATTACAAAAGATTTTAACTGTATAGTACACACAATTACGTTTACTATCAATAGAACAGTCCGGGTTACTCTCAAAACTGTTTTCAGATTTGATCACATATTTGTTGTTACAGAAAAAATGTATGTATATTCCTTATTTCGAAGGGGCGTGAGTTTTGAGCTTAAAACTAGTATACATACTCACATAAAAATATCAGTCGCAAGCATAACAACAACGATAAACAGGAAAGAGTACCTACTTACCACTTGGTTATTAAATATTTTTTCACTTATCTTCAGATATGGCACATAGTAAATAAAATGGAGAATGAATTCAACCACGAACACAATTATAATATATTTATTCTTTTATTAAGATTTTCACAAGCCTGAGTCTGTATAAAAGAATAAAAAAGAAAATTAGAGAATGGAAGCTGTATAAAAGTATCTAAATAGTATCTTAGCCAGCCAAATAGTACAGCTATTATGCAGCTGTTATACAGCTAAATCTACACTTAAAGCTGTATAATTTTGGGGCCCATTTCAGAGTTACAAGGGCTGTATAGCTTGCTATACAGTCTTTATACAGCACGTTTAACAGCCTGCAGTAAACAAATAGTCCATAATACAGCTTTTATACAGTTTAAAATGTTACTTGGGCTGCGACTTACTTCTCTACCACGACCTGGTCGCTCCGCCTACCTACCCACACGTACCTGCGACTTACTTCTCTACCACGACCTGGTCGCTCCGCCTACGTACCCACGTACCTGCGACTTACTTCTCTACCACGACCTGGTCGCTCCGCCTACCTACCCACGTACCTGCGACTTACTTCTCTACCACGACCTGGTCGCTCCGGCTACCTACCCACGTACCTGCGACTTACTTCTCTACCACGACCTGGTCGCTCCGGCTACCTACCCACGTACCTGCGACTTACTTCTCTACCACGAC
Source organism: Luperina nickerlii (assembly GCA_963855955.1). Taxonomy (NCBI): domain Eukaryota; kingdom Metazoa; phylum Arthropoda; class Insecta; order Lepidoptera; family Noctuidae; genus Luperina; species Luperina nickerlii. The sequence goes on from OY979662.1 coordinate 29,153,122, forward strand.
CTGGTCGCTCCGCCTACGTACCCACGTACCTGCGACTTACTTCTCTACCACGACCTGGTCGCTCCGGCTACCTACCCACGTACCTGCGACTTACTTCTCTACCACGACCTGGTCGCTCCACCTACCTACCCACGTACCTGCGACTTACTTCTCTACCACGACCTGGTCGCTCCGCCTACCTACCCACGCACCTGCGACTTACTTTTCTACCACGACCTGGTCGCTCCGCCTACCTACCCACCTACCAGCTACTTACTTTACGCAATGTTGCTCCTACGAATGTCTCTCCCCCTTTACATAAATCTTGATCATGTTTAGTATCCGACTAGTGAACTATAGTTGTCGTATCTCATGGCCGCCGGCCGCAATCAAAACATAACTCACATTTGTTTACATTTTGGGCAAATCAATCGCGAATGCAGATTACAGTGTATAAGATTAAACCATAGCGGTATAACATTTATATAAGTAGTAGGTATGTAATAAGGTTGTGAATTGTTATGTAAAATAGCGCCTCTCGCCGTTAAACGTAAAAGTTTGGCGAGTTTAGATTTAAGTAACACCTGTGTATTTTAATATCATTAAATAAATTACTAAAAAAAATAAAAACATTTATTGAATGCAGATACAAAACATAGCACAACACACAAAAGCACAATTAAATGATAACAAGTTACATGAATAGATAAAAAAAAACACTGGCACTCCGGTAGTGCCGACAGAAGTGAAAACTTGAACAATTACGAGTGTATTTTGTGAATCGTCTTATAAACAAAACACGCGTGTTAAGGTGTGTTCCTTATTTTATAGGGTTTTTTGCAAATCAGGTATGATGACCAAAGTGACTGGTTTATTCTTCTCGTGAAAGGAATTTATTCAGATTTACAAATAAGCACACAGGATAGACTTCAGTTCGTGGTGTTAGTCGCGGCAGTGGTAAGAGAAGCAAGCCGCTCGCATGGAGCTCGTCGTCAGTTATATATCCGTGGTTCAGCGCCATCTCGTCGTTGTTGGATGAACTACGTAGTTAGTACGCGAGGCCCTCGTAGTTCTTCCCGATGTGCATAGATGGCGCTGTCCTCAACAACGCGCGTCTTACGTTTTACGTCTTACGAATTTTCGATCAGGGTCACGTGACCTGACGCGAGTTTAGAAGTTTTTACCCATTCCAAAAAAAGTACACAGCGCCGCTAAAGAAGTTTTCACTTCAACAAGTTGCCAACATACAAATCTTCAATTGTAAACATCTGGGCGGGTAGAAGGTTTGTCGGACGCTATAGCAGATGTAAACCGAGACTTAGATGCTGTCAAAAAGTGGTCTTATAGTTTTGGGGTGTCAGTAAACCCCTCAAAGTGTCAAGCCATTGTAATTGGAAGCTCACGCATGATGGGTAGGGTGACGCTTAGCTCTCTTTCTCCTCTTATTTTCAATGGTACAGTCATACCCATTACCCCTACTGTGAAAGATCTCGGTTTGCATCTTGACTCTACGCTTAGCTGGCAACGCCAGGTCTCTAGTGTTAGCCAAAGGGTCAACGGTACTCTGCGATCCCTGTATCGTCTGAGAAACTTTTTGCCGGCTAAGACGAAAACCATGCTTGTCCAGACTTTAATTTTCCCTATAATCGACTATGGTGACGTGTGCTACAAGTATAAGCTCGACAGATTGCTCAACAATGGTATCCGGTTCATATTCAACCTCAGAAAATATGACCATGTGTCGAGCTATAGGTCTGAGCTCAAATGGATGTCCATATGCCAAAGAAGAAGTTTGCGCGCTTTGACCACGCTTTTCTCCCTTCTCAACTCTCCCACTCCTCCTTCTTATCTCGTGTCTCACTTCCAATATCTATGTTCTTCTCACGTTAAGAATCTGCGTTCTTCTAACAATCTTCTCCTACTCTGTCCTTCTCATAGTTCTCACTTTTTGAAGTGAAAACTTCTTTAGCGGCGCTGTGTACTTTTTTTGGAATGGGTAAAAACTTCTAAATTCGCGTCAGGTCACGTGACCCTGATCGAAAATTCGTAAGACGTAAGACGTAAAACGTAAGACGCGCGTTGTTGAGGACAGCGCCATCTATGCACATCGGGAAGAACTACGAGGGCCTCGCGTACTAACTACGTAGTTCATCCAACAACGACGAGATGGCGCTGAACCACGGATATATAACTGACGACGAGCTCCATGCGAGACCAACACCACGAACTGAAGTCTATCCTGTGTGCTTATTTGTAAATCTGAATAAATTCCTTTCACGAGAAGAATAAACCAGTCACTTTGGTCATCATACCTGATTTGCAAAAAACCCTAGAAAATAAGGAACACACCTTAACACGCGTGTTTTGTTTATAAGACGATTCACAAAATACACTCGTAATTGTTCAAGTTTTCACTTCTGTCGGCACTACCGGAGTGCCAGTGTTTTTTCATTCTTCCTTTCATATTCAGTCTATTCTTTTTTGGAATGCACTTCCTCATGATATCAGGACGGCCACCAGTCGGTATGCATTTAAGCGGAAATTGCAGAGTTATTTACAAAACAAATAGCGTAGAGTCATCTCAACACCTCTCTCCCTTGAATTTGTATATATATATTATAAGTATATATTATAGTAAATAGTATGTATGTGTATATAACCTATTTATGTATTTGTGTACCTAGTTAAAGAGAGTTTTAATAGATTTTTTTTATCATTGTTCCTCTCAATCAAAGCACCTGCCATCCAATCTCTTCACCACCCTTGGTTGACTGGTAGAGAATGCCTAAGGCATTAAGTCCGCCTTTGTACCTTTTTGTGCGAGAAGTTTAAATAAATAAATACAAAAAAACACCAAAATAAAAAATCAATCACTAACATTCACACTGGGTATGCCTACAGAAATAAAATAGTGCTCCAATACACGGTTAGTTCATCACATGCCGCTTGGTGTGGATGTACTAACGAGTACTCAATCCCCTCGGAACGGCTCAAACGATCGGCGTGAAGTTTGGCGTACAGGCAGTTAACACTAAGCAGGTTTCGTGATACAAAATGTGAACAAACAACACCTTCAATATTGCAAATTAACTACTTCACCACAGAAAATGATCGTCAGTGTCTTCGAACTCTGGCATACAATTCATTTTGTGTTAGGGTGAGGGGAACAAATATATAACAGCTCAAGAAGCCTTTTAACCATTCAATTCTTTCATGACGATCATGGATAAGTTTACTAAGTTAACCTTTAAACATTGCCCGGTTTTTTATATTACGATTTTTACAACAGGAAATAGTAAAGGTTCTCCAGGAGGAACATTATACAACCACTTTTCATTCTAGAAATTTTTCGAAGTCTATACTTAGCAGTTTAATCATTATAGAATGTCGAAAAAACATACTTCTTCTATATTTTCAAAAAAACTTTACCCTTATTCAAAACTTCTATTGTATTATTGTGGTGCAGGCACAGTTTTCAGAACGGCTGCGCGAGAGCTTCCCTGTGATGAAGCTCTACAGGCACTGTATTCAAACGACTGGTGGCAGCTCCACTGGGCACTGATATAATACATAAATACCTACACATATCGCAGCAGTTGCGCACTGCTTGTCGTTAGTTTTACTTGTATCTCGCTCCGTCTTCGGCTCGTTTCCTTGCCACTTACTCTAGCCGATGAAGTTATCGTGTCCATTGCTTTTCTCGTTCCCTATTTTGATATAAAAACATTTCTTTGTTCCACAGTATAATAAGCCACTTATATATATAATAAGCCACTTATATATATGTTTCCCCGACAAACTGATGATCTGAAGTCAACCACCACAAGCCCACGCGGCCGGAGCTGCGCCTGCGCCGTGCTGTACACTGCTCGCTGCATGTGCGACATACATACAAACGTGCCACTGCTCTATTTACACACAATATATGTATAAGCTACATAGTTAATTTAAGTCCGATCAACTGTTCATAGCAACTCGCGCAGCCGCAGCCGCAGCCGGCCCGCTCACATCAATTTGTCTGAATCTTCAGACTACATATTCTGTGTCGTAAACATATTTCAAAGAAATATATCGCACTTAATTTGCTCTTATAATGTATTGACATCACAATGCCATTGATTGCGATACACATTGTTTCGTCTGATTTAGTTTTAACTTGTCGTTATTACATTAATAAAAAATAAAAAAAAGTTTTATTGCTTCAACTTAAATAACTTATTCTAGTTACAATGGGGAGAATCCATTTAAGCAAATAGTATGCTTGTTTTAGGATGCTCCGCCCTTCCCCAGGTTATGTAATCGTATTTAAGCTATTGAACCTGATCATGATGTTAAATGAATTTATATAAATAAAAATGCAGGAATAAAATGTGTACACAGTATTTTTATACAAGTAAAAAGACGAATAAAGCAAAGGCAAATAACGCGCTGTGATGTGTGTTATGTGTGTAGAATATGTTGTGGAGGTGAATGTGTGTGTAGTATGTGTGTGTGTGTGTGTAATGGGTGAGATTAAGTGCGGGGGTGAGGGTCATAATCCAAACTTGATACAGGTTTGAGATTAATTATTTTCTACGGTTTTTAAAGTATTTCTTTATTTTTTTTTTGGACGCTAACCCTGCGACTAGTCTTGGGATCGGAATCAATGTAGGACATTAACTTCCATTAGCGCCATAAACATCATAGCGTAATATAAATATTACAGTCTCATTGATTGGACCATATTTTCCACTTCGTCATAAGTTTTTAACTTAAGCCATTCAGACAAAGCTTTTTTTACATTCGCGATAGGTTAGTGGGTACATGTCAAGTTCTTTATTAAGAAGATTGTATAAATGGGATGATTGCCTAGGGAATTGTCTTTTTGCGAATGTAGACTTTACCGACACAGTAGGAGCAACCGTGTTTTTCCTTCTGCCTTTTGTCTTTTGTGGGTTGAACGATAGAGTCTTATGCTTAGTTAGAATTATATTAAGTACGTAAAGCTTTCTAACGGTCAGAAGATCCGAAATCCGGTATAGGTTCTCAGTTGAAAACCTGAAGGGTTTAAAAAACATAACTTTCAGTAGGGACCTCTGAGCTCTCTCAAGATCTAGGAATTTAATCTTTGTGGCACCTCCCCAGATAGGTAGGCAATAAGCCATGACGGACTGAGCAAGTGAGATGTAAATCTGTATCAGGAGCTTTTTCGAGGTGACATGTCGTAATGCCTTGAAAGTCCAGATTAACTTCCGTATTCGCTTCGTTATTAATTCAGTCTGTCTATGCCAGGATAATCGTTGATCAACCATAATACCTAAGTATTTGGTGGATTCTACTCTATTAATTTCTGTGCAAGAACAGACCGGATTTAAAGGGTAATTGCATTTATGAATCTTAATTTTGAATTCTGGAGGGGGTTGAGAGGTGTTGTATTTTGTGAAGCAAATGAAGTTGGTTTTGGTAGTATTTATGGTTAAGAGGTTAAGGTCAAGCCAGGCTGCTATCCTTGCCAGTCCACGCTCAGCAGTTAACCGGACATTGTCCCAGGTGTCACCACTGAACACTATAGCAGTGTCGTCTGCGTATGAAAGAATATGTGCATCCACAATTTTCATGCTACATAGAGTATTTATACATATAAGGAACAATGTCGGTCCGAGCACACTGCCTTGACCTACTCCGAATTGGACGATCTCTTCAGAGCTAATGGTATTGCCTAACTTAATCTTTTGCTTGCGTTCGCTTAGATAGTCTTTGAGCAAGGCGTGGGGAATACCTCTTACTCCAATTGATTCCAGCCTATCCAGCAGTGTGACGACAGACACTGTGTCGAAAGCCTTTTGAAGATCTAGGAAGACAGCAAGGCACCTGCATCCGCTGTCCACTTGACTGGTTACAGCGGAGGCAAGTGCCAGTACTGCGTCTTCCGTAGACATTTTCCGTCTGAAACCGTACTGCGAGGGCGATAGGAGGTTGTTTTTATTAAGGTAAGATAAGAGACGTGAGTTTATTAATCTTTCCATTACTTTTGATATTGATGGCAGTACAGATATGGTCTATAGTTAGACGGATTTGTTTTGTCTCCACTTTTGTGCACCGGTGTTATAATGGCAAGCTTTAAGGCGTTTGGGTATGTAGCGTGTTCAAAGCACTGGTTTGCTAAGTGGGTTATAATCGGGACGACAAGAACATGAGCAGTCTTTAAGAAATTGACAGTTATGCCGTGCCAGCCCTGGGCACTATCTGATTTCAGAGACATTAGAACGCGGTGAACTTCATCCTGGTCAGTATTTAATAGTACAAATGATGAGAGAGGTGGAACATTAGCTGAGTCAGGACTGTATTTTTGGTCATAACCTGTGGTGGACCTAGCAATTATCTCGTTCGCTAGAATTTTGCCTATGCTGGAAAAGTATTCATTTACAGCATCAGTTGATTCTTTTGGAGTAGCCTTGAGCTCTAATAGATCCGTATTGGGCGTTTTACTTGGCTTTCGATGAGTAATGTTGTTTATAGTTTCCCACATTTTTTTGGGATTTTTATGCGCTTTAGTTAATTGGTCCCCCGGTCGTGTTTGCGCTTTTGCTTTTTCAAACTCAAACTCAAACTCAAAGCATTTATTTCAATTAAACCATTTACAGGCAGTTTTGAATTGTCAAAAAGTCGGTCAGTCAGAAAATATGAAGCTAGTTGCCCATTCCAAAGCGTAGGTACCTATGGAGAAGAACGGACAAGAAACTCCATGGACACTCTTTTAAATTATAGTTTCACAAAAATATTAGTTACATCAATAATGTGAATTTATAATTATATGTGAGAACGATGTAAAAAAGACGTAGGTACGCGTTAAGTGTCCAGAGTACAGCAAATGGTAAGAAAACAACAATTCAATATTAAAATAATTAAAAATAAGCCGAGGCAGCTAAGTGATGACCAGCCCCAACTGACGGCGCCCGTTCACGAACATGACGCATAGATCGGCACCATTCAGCTCAACCATTTAGAAGGGAGCTAAATGATCCAACACACACGCCACCGTCAGCGAGACATTTGTGTGAGCATGACATACTATCAGCCGCCAGGGCACATTCAAGTCAATGAATGACACATTACCCGGTAAATGGTACATAGTGTATAGTATATACATAGAACTCACATCTGTGCTATGCAATTATACAATACAAAGGAAATTGAGTTAATACAATGCAAAGATAGTCTTACAATCTTCAGCAGCTCCAACAGAATCTTCAAGTGTTAATCAATTAGTTGTGGTTGTGGAGCAGGACCAGCCTTGAGCCAGGCATTTTTATCAGCGATGTAATCCCCTAACTTATAATATGCCTGACTGCATAGTGTGCGTTTTATACAAGACTTGAATTTTGTCTCATTCATTTCAAGAATGTGGGGAGGTATTTTATTATAACATTTTAAACAGTACCCCATAAAAGATGAGTCTACTTTAGACAGTCTGAAACCTGGTTGAACTAATAGGTCCCTATTTCTAGTACTATAATTATGTCTTTCACCTCTTTTACTAAAAAGATGTAAGTTTTTTCTTACATACATACATGATATTTTCGTAGATATATTGACAAGGCACCGTCATGATGTTAATTTCCTTAAATAGTTCCCTTAGAGAATCGCGCCTGCGGAGAATATAAATGGCTCTGATAGCTCTTTTCTGCAGAATAAAAATAGAATCGATGTCTGCAGCCCGTCCCCAAAGTAAAATACCGTAAGACATGATACTATGAAAGTAACTAAAGTAGACTAGTCTCGCGGTATCTACATCAGTAAATTGACGGATTTTTCTGACAGCATAAGCTGCTGAACTTAGCCGTCCTGCAAGAGATGTTAAATGAGGACCCCATTGTAGCCTTGAGTCGAGCGTGATCCCTAGGAAAACAATTTCATCGACGAATTCTAGTTTCTCTTGATTCAATATTATCTCACAATCACTACTCTTGACATTTGGTAAAGAAAATCTTATGCACTTAGTTTTTTTTCCATTTAATACTAAATTATTAGCAGTGAACCAATTTTGGACCTGCAGTAGGGCGTTATTTACGTCGTCAAAATTTTAATTATACAGTTGCAATAGTTTCTGTATCTTTTGTAGGTGATCTTTAATACTTCGTTATGAGGCTCGGACTTTAACTTAAGTTGCATGTTATTACGATTACGTATGCAGTGTAGTAATCCGACCGTCATCCATAGTTTTATAAGTCTATATTTTTGCGGAATTACTGTCATAATGGTGTTATTTTTAAGGCAAGTTTGTATTATATGTATTAAGCGGTCACAAATTGCATTTGGGTCGGTAAAATCTAACAAAAGCTGTAAATCACTTTCACCTAGGTTTTCTAAAGCTTTATCGAAATTGATAATAGTTTTAGTTTTAGCAATTTTACGTATATGTTTTTTATTTGTAAATTTTAGGAAAATCATGGAATGGTCTGTTATAGTTGTGTTTAATACAGCTATGGTCGCGGTAGCATTTGTGGGGTCAAGTTTTACCATGAAGTGGTCTAAACAGTTTTTACCTCTAGTAGGTAGTGAATGCCCTGGAAGTAGGCCATTCATCGCCAGCATGTTGAGATAGGTTAACCTGTTTGATCGATCGTATGAATGTTCGGCCTCGTTATAAATCAAATTTATATTTATATCTCCTGTGACTATTGTATTTTTACACGAGGCAATAGTGGTTAAGTGATCATTTAATGAATTAATAAATTCGTCGGCGTTTGGTTTTGAAGGCGACCGGTAGATAGCCAAGATAGTTAGCCCAGGGTGAAAGTTAATTTGAAGACAGGAAGCATGTGTCAGTTTTACTTCCTCTACTGAGGTCTTATGAGTATTTTTAACATAGACAACAACTCCATCGGCTTTGTTTAAGTGATTGGCAGTTTGGTAGGATAGATAATTGCGTATTTGGGGTATAGGTTTTGCGGGGTCGAGTCTACATTCAGTTAATGTTAATAAGTCTATGTCTGTTTTTAAACTATGCAAATTGACTAGCAGGTCATTGTGGTTGGAGTAAATGGATCGTATGTTTTGCGACACGATGGTTATATCCACAGGATTTCTTTTTATAAATCGATTAAGATCCTCAGGGGAGCAGTTAATGGTCATTGCGGTTTCTGAACTGTCTATATTGTTTATAGCTTGTAATGTGTTACTCATAATAATATAAAATGAGTGGTATGTGGTCATTATCATTATTGGTCATATTTTTGTGGATGTGGGTGAATGGGTAGTAGCGGGTGAATAGTGTAATTGTGTATAATGGGGTGTATGTCTGTCGTGTGAGCGTAGGTTTGAAAGAACGTGTAGGAGAATGTATGTGTTTTAAGAATGAGCGCGATTGACTTACACTTTTAGGTTTAAAAAATAAAAAGTATAAAATAAAAAGTAAAAAATTAAAAATTAAAGTTGTAACTAATCTTAGGGTAACACACAAAAACAATAATATGTAATCGCAACAGAGGAACAACTAAGGCTAGTCATGTTTGTTGCATTAAATTATTCACCTATGGTTGGTGCAGCTTCGTCCTTCTTTACATATACCTTTCCATAGGAGGTCCAGCAGAATTTGTAGTTTCGTGACTTAGCTAGGTCGCGGGCCAGATAAAAGAGCCTGGCTCCTTTCGTGGTTAATTGTTCTGAGACGTAAATTGGTGTATATTCCCCTGTTTTAAATCCGAGGTGTTTGGCGCAGATTCTTTCTTTACTGGTTCTATTAAAGTCTTTTGCTTTTTTAATAAAATTCGTTTTAACTAATGTTGAACCTAGTTCGACCACAATGGTGCTGTTTTTGGTGCTGCTGCGCTTGTTTTGCACTCTGTATATACATATCTGTGATATCTTTGGCATCTATAGTACTGTTTACAGCTTGGGATAACGTTACAACCATCTGTATAAGGTTTTCTTTAGATTCTTGCTGGGTTTTAGGAACGTTTTTTATTTTCAAGTTAGATTTTCGTGTTCCCCGTTGCAAGTCTTCGATTTTTTCTTCTAGGATTATGATGTATTCATTGTCGTTCTTCACCCGGTTTTCTAGATGATCGATCTTCTTTTTTAGGTCCTCATTTTGAGCCGAAAGAACGGCCATTGCGTTCTCAATGCTGGCGTTAGTGGTTTTTATTTCCATGAGTGTTGGATATATCTTTTTGAGTTCGACTTGTTGTGGTGCAATTAGACTTGAGATCATGTTGACCATATCTTCTTTGAAGGCACGGAAGTCATCACTGCGATATTGATGCTCATCTAACCTTCTAATGCGTTGGGATACAAAGTTAGGAGGGGTAATTTGGTCCGCATGCACAGAGATATCCATTTGCCCTGAAATGTCATATTCTGAGGGCGAGTTATTGCCAGTTAAGCTCATTATTTATGGACGTATCCTTCGCTCTTACTCGCAGGAAGAACTGAAGTGACTCCGTTTACCTGGTAGTAATGAAGTCGTGAGAAACTTTGCCGGAAAGTTGCGTTGCAGCTGATGTCACCGGTCTGTGTACCAGGCGATCATAAACCAACGAAGTTAAAGTGTAATTATTAATTCACTGGAGTAAACTGACAGATGCTAATGTCACTTTGTAAAATAATGTTGCCACATTTATTGTAATAGTGAAGTGATGCGTTCCGTTCGTTGTGATTCAGCTCATTCACACAAAGTCAATAGGAACATTTTTATTATAAAAAAGTAATTAATTGTAATCATAAATTCTATCAGAGACGATGTACACGAATTATTGGGCTGGACATTATTGGGTCGGGCATTATTGCCTCCCTACGTGACGGACGCGGGACGCCACCCGCGCGGCCATCTTGTTTTGCTTTTCTTTCATTCGGTTTCTAACCTCTGGTCTGAGTGCACGAATGTTTCTTTTGCCCACGCGCTGTTCATTATTGTTTTACGTTGTGTTTGTTGTTATTGTTAAGTTGTTGTACGTTGTGCTTGTTGTTATTGTTAAGTTTTGTTTTGTTAACCTGTCTTTGTGTTGCTTCGTTATCAATACGAAAGATATGAATCCTCAACCAGGAACATCACGCCAGCAAGACTTTCTGTCTCCAAAGAAAAAGAGAACAAAGGTTGCTCTTAGCGCCAACGAAAAACTGATGTTACGCAATGTATACAAATACGTTTTTGAGGAGAAAACCTTACCACTGCGAGCTCAATCCTATTGAGCTGGTTTGGGCGCAGGCGAAAGGATACGTCGCCAGAAACAACACAACATTTAAAATGACAGAAGTCAAAAAATTGTTTGAAGAAGGACTTAAAAACGTGACTGCCGAAAGATGGAGCAGTTGTGTGGGTCATGTAATAAAAGCAGAAAATAAAATGTGCAATCTCGACCATATAATAGACAATGTTATGGACCGTTTTATAATAAGTGTTACTGACAGCGACAGTGATAGTGCTGATATTATGTCTGACGACGACGAATAGAAATATATCCAATGCATTTTTGTTTCATTTAATATAATTCGCTTTTTGAAAGAATCGGCCTATAAACTACTAATATTTTTATATCGATTAAACAAAACTAAGCTGGGAAATTTCTTATTAAAATAAATAAAATAATGTGATTTGATTTAGAACGTAAAGAATGAATGAGCGAGTGATTGATGTCAATCTTCTTGTCACCACACTATTTTCTTTTCATAAAAAAATGGTAACACCGTAAACGTCAGATTACTCCAGTGAATTAAAAATTAGACTTTAGAGAGTATTCATTCAAATGTTCCGTTGGTCCTCAGTTAAAATAGTCGTCCGTCTCTGCAGTTACCAGGAGACCATATTAGTGTCGAAATGCTTGGATTGTATCAGTGTTCGTTCGTCCTTTACTAATGAGATATATCACACACACTTCGGTTTATGGGTCTATTGTTACTAATGAGGGGGTGGAATTTTGCCGACAAATCACCGATGAGTGGGTGGAATATGTGTGGCTTGTTCTGCTGGAGCCACGCCTGCATTAAATCCTCCTACTTAATTTGATGATTACTAAAGAAAGAAAACCTTAAATTGTTTAAAAAACTTACATTCTAGTGTACAGTAAGTGTTTTGAAGGATCGGCAGCGATAATAATAATAGTTGTCATGTGAGAAATTATTAAGAATTATAATAATATTTATTTATTTAAAAATATGGTAATAAAAATTGGGGGATTCGTTGTTTATAGGCGTCATACAAACTAAGTTACAGTACACCCGTACTGTAACGTTGATTCATCCAAGTAGTGGTGTGTGTAAGTGTAATGATGGATTAGATGTGATTGATACTTCTTGTAAGTACACAAATGAAAAGCATTTTTCGAAAGTTGTGATTTTTCCGTGATTTTTGAAGTTAAACATTTTTAAACAATGTTTAATTTTATCGCACATAACATAAAAATGGAATTGTTGACACGGATGTCCATTAGCTACTCATGTGGAAACTGGATTCCATATGCTGAAAATGCATTCGTTCCGCAGTGTGTAGTGGCAGAGTGGTGTGCTGCCTCCACCTGTGGAGCACGTCATGTCCGGGAGCGCAGCCACCGCACGCCAGCGGGAGAGGGTGGCCCACCCCGGGGGCGCAGGGCGCAGGGCAGGGCTGCGGGGTGCGGGATCGCGCGGGCGGGAGCACGTGCCGCTGAGTGTGCGGCGCGCACGTGGCGCTTAGCGTGAGCGGCACGCTCGAGCCGGCTGCCCGGCTCCTTCATCAATCCTGCTGCGAACAGCATCGGGAACGGTCGCGTCCACACTTTCTCCAAGTGTTGTGTTTGCGGTCCGCGATTGAAGCAACGATTGAGCGTGCACGTTCGGAAAACGGCAGCGCGAGATGCTGGCCCTCCCAACGTTTAGACAGGCACGGATATATCGACATGGCGACTGATCCAGCCAGCGCTGGAGCCGCCGGCTGGTGCTCCGCGCTGCCTGGCGACCTGATCTTCCTGACGCCGCCGCCGCCGCCCGGATCACTGGGCACCCCTGGCTCGTTCGGGCCCATGCACCTCCCACAAATCTACGCGCAACACAAAGGTAGGGCGACAGGCCGGCGTTCTGCTTCCACTCTTCAATAAACTAGCCGGTCGGCAGCGCGGCATCATACACTCGAGTAACGATGTTAGCGCGTGCTCGCGGCGCGAGAGCACGCGACTGGTGCAGCAGGTGTACAGCGATTATTAGCCGCCTACACACTCGTGCACATACGCACATACGCGCGCACCGGTCGTGTGGGACACTCGCTAGTCTGATCACTAATCAGTGAGCGCGTATGAAATAACGCGTGTAGCTGCAGTGTTGTTTTTACCATCCGTTGACCGCCACATGCGCACCTCTCCCGCGGTGAGGACTCACACCTCATATATTAGCTAACGCTGTAACTTTACTCGTCGGTATGATGGCTTGCAAGAGCTATTTAGTTGTGATTGCTCGCACATGTCCGGGCTGCACCGCGATGCATTGGGTCCCCCTGTAATGGCCGCTGCCGGCGCCGGTTCCGCGCTCCAGCTAGCGTTACGCGCTGTCTCCAGACGCTGCGATGGGATGGATGAGGATGATACATACGATGGGATGGATGAGGATGATACATACGTCTCAATTGTCTACCACCACTACCACTTCAATTATTAGTGAAGATACGACACACGTGGAATTCTTATCCAAAGCGGTTGTCACTGACATCATTCAGAACTCGAAACGTTGTACTTATTCCCGTTTCTAACCCAGTTTACTTATAATGTTACAGATTATGATATTAACTCCAAAAATTTTTCGTTTTTACTGAATTACTCAGACGTCGTAAAAAGAGAATCTTTTTACGCAAAAGACGTCACTAGTCTGTTATTCTATCTTATAAAATAGTAGCAGGATATGATTTCTGAGCTTGAATTGTATTGCATTCGATGCATCTTGTGTCACACAAAGTGTATCGTAATATACTAGCTGTTACCCGCGACTTCGTCCGCGTGGAATTTAACAAAAAAGTTATTGTTCAGTTCGCAGAGTTTACGATAACTTATTAATTCTGTATCCACGTAAAGAAATACCTATGCTAATTTTAATGAAATTCATCTATTTTATGAATCGATATTTTTTTTTGTACTATTTTCTCCATTTAGTTATTTTTTTTTTCGTTTTTCATTTTTAGTTTAATTATTATTTATTTTTAGTTTTTCGTATTAGCTTTATTGAATAATTTCTTTATATACAATATTTGGTGTACGATTTTCATGGGCTAAAACAACAACACTATTACACTACTGGCATTCCTCCTACGTGAACATGCCACGTATAGTTGCCCATGGGTAAAGCAACCCTTAGTTAAGCAACCCCTAGTTTAAGCCAGCTTTGCTTAACGTTTGCCTTTGTGACTTGTTGATTGTCATAGCAAAACTGACATTGATAGGGTATTGCAACTTTTGAATTCAAATGGAAAATTCGACGGTTCTATAGGAATCCGTGGTATAAATACTATCTCACCTTTTCCGCATCCGGATATATACGAATTTCTATAACGTTTCTTTGCAACGACACTATTCGCAACCTAGTACCATAACAAAGTTTTGGTGGGTTTAAATTACGGAGTAGTATGATGGGCACGCCAATCTTAAGTTCTAGTTTGTGAGGGGGTAGACCAGGCTCAATTATACTGTTTAAAAATTGTGTTGGGTAATTAAACACTTCATCCGGATTGCAAACTGTATTGATGGAAAGGTATGTTTGTGATTCACCAGATAGCTTATATGAAATGCGCTGATTAAGCGCAGTAACCTGGTCGTTCATAGGTGCTAAAATTGATCTTTCACACAACCAAGAATCTTCTTTGATATTGAGATTGTGAATATCATCATAAATACTATGTTTAAAATGTCAGTGTCCGCCACAACCTGACAAAGACCGGTAGGTAGTTCTATATCATGAGTACTATTCACTTCTGGACACTTTCCCTCACCAACATCAAGAAGAATTTTGCTAAATTCTAAATCGTCTAATTCTAAAGCGACACTGCAAATTTATTTGTTTAGAGGAATTTAAAATTTAATTTATAATTTAATTTAGGAATTTCAATTAATTTCACTTCATTGGTTTTAATTTTTTTTCGTGGGACTCAATTTTTGTTTTCTAAAATAAAAGTAGTCTAAGTTACTCTTATTACATCAGCTACCTGCCAGTGAAAGTCCCGTCAAAATCGGTCGAGCCGTTTCAGAGATTAGCCGGAACAAACAGACAGACAGACAAAAATTGTAAAAAATGTTATTTTGATATACCTATGTACCGTATATACATCCATATGCATTTAGTAAAAAGCGCTTATTTTAATATTACAAACAGACACTCTAATTTTATTTATTTGTATAGATTTGAGTCGCTTGCTGAAGTCGTTTGATATCAACTGCCACGCGTTGCTAAGCAACGGCGTCTTATCAAACCAACGCGCGGCAACGTTTGAAGTTTACTTTCATTCTGATAACGAAAGATTATTATTGAAGTCTAGACATTGCTAGTATATATATTACTAGTTTAGACTATTTTGATCAGTCTCAAAGAATGCATGTTTGTAAAAGTTGCTATATTATATCTATACTAATATTATAAAGCTGAAGAGTTTGTTTGTTTGTTTGGTTGAACGCGCTAATCTCTGGAACTACCAGTCGGATTTGAAAAATTATTTTTGCTTTTGATAGCCCAATTCTCGAGGAAGGCTATAGGCTATTTAACATCACGCTATGACCTTTAGGAGCTGAGCAAAAAGAATAAAAGTCAGAAAGAACGCTATGCAAAAACGAAGTAATAGCGCGGGCAGGCGATGCGATTCGACGGGGTGGGTCGGAGTATCAAGAAATTTCACGCGGACGCAGTCGCGGGCAGAAGCTAGTATTGTAATAAATAGCCGTTGTAAAATTGTTCGTTTGGTGATTTGTCCACCAAACGAACAATTTTACAAAGGCTATTTATTGTTATGTTATGAGGTGCGAAGGATTGCAATAGGTTCCACTTCCACTAATCGAAAATAAACAACAGAGATATTATTATAAAACCTTCCTGTCGTTAATACGGAGTGCATTCGGAGTAATGCGTGATGTAATCAGAACAAATGGATGAAGAACTAAAATTGACTGAACCTACTTCAGTTAATTTTATAGAAACAACTTTATGTGACACTAAACAACAGCCACTAACAATTATTTTTGAAGCAAATCAATAGGGAAACGTGATATGTGGAATCACGATGGCGGTGCTGTCACTTCCAAGTAAGCAGTAACATCTAATATATAGGTACTACATACTATTGTGAAGCACGTGACGACGGCTAGGCACTCCATACGATCTCTCCAGTGACATGTTTGTGCCCCTCCTCATGGCACTCTTGTGCATTAAGTTACAATTAATTGCATTTCTAATTTATTTCTGACCTGATCTGGTCTGGTGGTAGGTAGGAATACCTAAAGGTATTACACAACCTGAAACTTCAGTTGTTCTGTTGCATACACTGAGAAAAAAGAATTGTTGAATGTACTAAAGTAGCGTAGGTTGAGTAATGAACTGCCATAGTCAACCCTTTTCATAGTTAATTTTACTATAACAAGAGTGAATTTAACAAAATCCACTTTGTTGATTTTCATAATCAACTGCAGTTCTATTTGGTAAAATCAACAATTTCGTGTGTAGGACCTACCTATATAACCCGCGGGTTTGATAAAATTTACGCGGAATTTAGTAAAATCAATCATTCTTTTTTTTCAGTGTAATAAAAATTACTAGCTGTTCTCTCTGTAACAATTATAACACTAAAGTCTAGCCATAGAACTATTGCATCCACTCGTAAAACGAGGAAACAATACATCAGCCGTGACATCAGACATGCGGTTCTCGGTGTAAATATAATTAGTGATAGGTATGTGGGCGCTCTCACGGACGGAGATGTTTCGTTTCGTAATTTGCAAGGACATCGAGTCGAGAAGTCGAGGTACATATAAGTCGATATTTATGAACATTTCAGTAATAGTAAAAAATTAGATGAATAAGTAGTTCTGTTGCTAGCGTCTTATTGGTATCCTGTCGTGTTTCGGCAAGCTCTGTGGCTGGTAGTCTTAGATATTAAGATAAAGATCATTTATTTATCTAATACATGAGTATACACATATCTTACCCACATAGCATGTCTTGTGGCACGAAACCTGCGAGAGTACTCCGTCAGATCATCGTGGGCGCCAAAATGTCGAGAGTTTGTACTAAAAATAAGCGTGAAGTCAAATATTTATCTTCTAGTAGTACCTATGCCTAAATTTGGGGTTCCGTAAGGTAACACTACCTTGCGGAACCCCAAATTAAAAAAATAATAATAAATAATAATAGCCCTAGTACACACTTGCGCCATTATTATTTCTGCTTTACATTAACGATCTACTGCGTAACAGTCATCATCCAATGACATTATTTGTGGATGACAGCACAGCTATAATTGAATGCATAGATAAAACGGGATACAAAAAAGATAAAAACAACACCCTTAAAACTATAATAGATTGACTTGTCATGCATTTCTACCAGCGGCTAGAGCCAGAAAATATTATGACCAAAACGTAGATACAACTACAGTAAGAAAATTCCTAGAAGTACACATAGACAATAAACTGACATGGAACCATCATGCTGAAAACGTGTGCAATAAATTAAGTAAAACGGCATTATGTACTTTATAGCCTTTCAAAAAGTTAACATAAATACATTAGTGACAGCATATAATGGTTTAGTTGCTTCCTCACTAAGATTGGGTGTCATATATTGGGGAAACTGCAGTGAGAGAGAAAAAAATATTTAGGGCCCAAAAACGTTGCCTTCGATCAATGACAGGTCTTAAAACTACAGAAAGCTGTCAACTTGTTTTTAAATCTTTATGGATACTTACATTGCCATCTTTGGATATACTAGAAGTTGCCCTATTCATTAGAACGAACAAGTACCTGTTTACGTCAGTAGTGGATAAAAGGCAACGCTCAGGACCAATTAGGTCACAATATAAAAATCAACTTTACATAAGTGGTTACCGAACATCTTTACTTAAAAAAAAATTTAACCAGTGGTCCTCTTTTAAATAATAAACTTCCGATACATATAAAATAATGAGCCACCAAACTTTTTTAGTTTAAAAACAAAACTGCTGAACAAGTGTTACTACGAAATTAAAGATTTTGTTAATGACAAAACTTTCTGTTAACATGGTTTGTGTGCTGCTTCGTTGTGATTTCATTTACTGACATTTCTATCTTTAGTTTTATTGCAATTCTAATTTTATTTTATTTATTTGCCATTTTTTGCCGTAATTAATTGACATTTGTAATTGAATTTATTGTCATTTTAAATTGAATTTGTTGACATTTTTTATTTAGTATGTTCACATTTGTAGTTTAATTTATTGACATTTTAATTTTGAATTTTTATTTAAATGATTGGCATTGTGCCTAATTCCAAATGTTTTTGAATAATATTTGTATTTTTAATAATGATAGTAATGTTGCATAGTGAATGAAATAAATTTTTAGAAATACTTGTAAAATAGCCAAAGCCCTGTACATTAGCAATAAAATCAAATCAGCAGAAAATAAAATAAAAAATGTTTGGAAAATTATAAATAACGAAACTAGTAGGAATATAAAACGAAACACTGATTACACATTGGAGACTTCACGTGGTGCCATAAGCTCTAACTTAGAAGTAGCTCAGGAATTTGTAAATTTCTTCACTAATATTCCATCAAAAACGACGGAAGCCTTAAATTCCTCATCCGACGTATCAATTGATTTATTAAGAGCGAACTTTCCAGCCTGCCCGGTTGAATTCCAATTTAAACATATTAACCCCATAGCAGTAATAAAAGCTTTTAAGCAAATTAAGATCAAATTGACCGAAGATCTTTGGGGAATGTCCATTAAAGTCTGTACCTCTATAATTGAGACTATTGCACCTTACTTAGCCTTAGTATTGTTACGAGCTTGGGGTCCGTGACAATAAAAACTGCCGATTTAATAACCAAAAAAATGACACTTTACTCACCAACACTAATTACA
The DNA here is from genome assembly GCA_963855955.1 of Luperina nickerlii. Taxonomy (NCBI): domain Eukaryota; kingdom Metazoa; phylum Arthropoda; class Insecta; order Lepidoptera; family Noctuidae; genus Luperina; species Luperina nickerlii. Next base: position 29,172,141 of record OY979662.1, read on the forward strand.
AGTCAAACACAGTAATTAGGGAACACAATTGCACTACTGATCACTCTTAGTCGCACTTGAATATCGCCTTCGGTGTATTCGCATGTATCGCCTATTCGAAACTATGTGTCTCGCGGCTCGCGCCCGCCGTATATAGTGCCACAGAGCTATTCTATAAACATAATAATAAATTCACATTAATGATGTAACTAATATTTTTGTAAAAATATAATTTATGAGTGTCCATGGAGTTTCTTGCCCGTTCTTCTCCATAGGTACCAATGCTTTGGAATGGGCAACTAGCTTCATATTTTCTGACTGACCGACTTTTTGACAATTCAAAAGTGCCTGTAAATGCTTTAATTGAAATAAATGCTTTGAGTTTGAGTTTGAATGGAATGCTTTTTTTGTTTTATATTTTTTGTCCAGTAAATGTATTAATTATTAAATAACTTTGCATGCCGTAAGGCAAAATGAATCGGGACTCTCGTTAAAATAACCATCATATCTGTATATCTACATTATTGGCAAATAAATGATTTCTTTCGATAAAATGTATCACGAATGACGGAGCAAGCACGAATATCCTCTTAATTGGTACTTCCTTGTACTGCATGGCGTGACCGTGACCTTCCCGCAACTAGTTCCCAGCGATCAAGCACAGGGACCACCGCACTAACGGTAGCAATGGCTTTCATTTTGACAGTTCAACAACATTCATTGCGTTATTTACTTTGTTGAGCGACACATTTTTCGAACATATGAAGCAATAGATTAGCAATATCCTTCAAAATGATTGAGATTGTGATTGAAATTGTGTTACGCCATTGGGGTGCAGGTTATGTTTACAATTAGTATATAATAGGTTAGCAAGAGTTAACCGTTTATTTTCATTCTGGTGTAGAACTACGGGATATTTCAGAAGCGTGAATGAATTACAAAAAAGTTATGTCAAATAGGAAAACCCTACGGGGAAAGGTTCACTAGAGTTTGAGAATCAATCGTTACCGTATTTCGCCCATGACGACCAATCTCAGCGTAGACTAGCTTCAGGCGCGGGAGATATTATAGTGCAGGCGTGTGTGCGAAGACGCCAGGGTATGCTCTCTTCCCTCACTCTCGTAGTCCGATGGGACGGCAACCAGACTCGAGCGGAGGAGGTCACACACAGGAGCAACGTGCTTATGTAATAAGTTTATGTTGTATCAATTTGTCATGGTAAATGATAAATGATTTTATTTTTGTAAGTATGTTTGCATAAACACGTCAATCATATATTTTTTAAACTAGATGAGGTCGTCGTTTCCTATCTGTCTACTCTGAGAAGAAAGGCCGAAGCAAACTCAGAGGTCAGTCTCCAGACATAACCTTGGTCAGTTTATATGAAGACCGTGTAGATCATGTCTGAGATGGTCTTTTGAGGAAAGAACCACACAGATTGAGAGGTCCTGTCCAGTCAGTGCATGCATTTGTCAGAAATCATGCAGCTCAACTCAAGACTTAAGGAGCTTAAGGATTCGACGAACAATACCAAAGCAAGAACATTTGGGTAGGCCACATAAATTACTCAAACTGCCAGACCATGGAGAGAATAATAAAAAAATATAAAATTAATAAAATAAATGACCCACATCGTCCTCACATTCACAATAATTAAAATAATGTAATACTTTACAAAGTAAGCAAATGTCATTGTTTTAAAAAAAATCATTAATGTGAATGTGTATATTATAAAAAACAAAACAAAAACACTCAAAATGCAGAAATTGGAAGCAGCTCAATCCAAGCCTTTTTGTCCGCAAAATAATCTTTAACGGCACAACTTTCATTTAATAAATGATTTAAATTTATTAAGGCTTAGATCTGGAACGTGGCTTGGTAGTTTATTATAAAAGCGTATACATTGGCATCTGAACGAGCCACCTATTTTCTTGAGCCTTGTTGTAGGTACAACAAATTTGTGTTTGTTTCTAGTATTTATATTATGGATATTCATATCACTGTATTTTGTGAACAATTTTATATTTTTATGGGCATATAAAAGATTTTCATAAATATACTGAGAAGGCACAGTCATTACATTAATCTCTTTAAATTTGTCTCTGAGTGTCTCGGACTTAATTTATAAATTGATCGAACAGCACGCTTCTGCAAAAAAAATATAGTCTGAATATCGGCGGCATTTCTCCACAATAGAATACCGAAATAATACCAATACACTATGAAAATAACTAAGGTACACTAAACGAGCAGTCTCTATATCAGTTAAATTACGATTTTTTCTAACAGCGTATGCTGCGGAACTTAGCTTTTTTGACATTTTATCTATATGTGAACCCCACTTAAGCTTAGCATCTATAGTTATGCCCAAGAGTACTGTGCTGTCTTCAGGATTCAATTCCTCGCCCTTTATCAACACATTAGTTTTTACCTGCCTAACGTGGGGTAGCGTAAATTTTATGAATTTGGTTTTTTTCTCGTTTAGAAGCAAATTATTAACATTGAACCAGTGGACTATTTTAGAGATCGCGCTATTTATATACATCGTCAGTAACCAACTGCTGACGTTTATGTTTAAACAAAAGTGAAGTGTCATCTGCAAACAACGCTATATCATGATTATCCTTTATGAGGTACGGCAAGTCATTAATATAAATAAGAAACAAGAAAATAGCAATAATTGAGCCCTGTGGGACTCCCATTGTTACTATAGATCCGGTTGATTTTTTTCAAGTATGAAGTAAGAAGATCCAGAACAGTATTCTGGATCCCATAGTGGCGGGGTTTCCTAATTAACGTTTCGTGAAGAACGCAATCGAATGCCTTGGAAAAATCACAAAAGATGCCCAAGGCATCGCATTTATCTTCCCATGCATTTTAAATGTGTCCTAAAAGTTCATCAGTAGTTGAACGACCCCTTGTATAACCGAACTGTTTGATATGTAAGATTTCATGTTTATTAAAAAATTTGGTCTAAAATTAATTTCTCAAAAATTTTACTAAAGGTTGGTAGTACAGAAACCTGGTCTATAATTTGTGGGGTCTGATGTACTACCTGATTTAAACAAAGGTATTATTTTACTATTTTTCATAAGGTCAGGAAACTCCCCATTGTCAATACAACTATTAAAGATAAGAGCAAAAGTGCTACAATGTCAATAATAGACTTAGCAACTTCTACAGAATTACCCCACACACCTGCAGTCTTTTTTACATTTAAAGTGTGAAAGGTTTTAATTATATCTCTACATGTATTCAAAATGAAAATCCGAATCGCAACCATTAACATTTTCCTTAAGCAAAGACTCAGCAACAGAAGGTGATGAGGTTAGGGATTTAGTAGTTGAAACGGGAATATATGAAAAGAAATCTTCAAATGCCTCGGCGACTTGTGAGTCTGATTTTATTATGTTGTCATTATTAGACAGGCTGTAGTTAGTATCTCGGTTACTAGACCTTCCCGCTTCACTATTAATAATATTCCAAGTCGTTTTAAATTCATTACTGCCGTTTTTAATCTTTGAACCTAAATAATGTGACTTGGTGATGGAAAGTGTCTAGCAGAGTTGGCACTGCGATTATATTATTCACAGAAAACACGTTTCAGTCGTCAGACATTTTATTATGAACAGTTGTCATGCCTACATACAAAATCACTGTGACAGATTATATACCATGAAGGTATCAACCTCCAACACGCACCCTTAATCTGCCACATGTGTACGCACCCTTAAAACTAACAAGTGTACATGCACACTTAAATCGCACCAGGTCACTAGTTCCAAAACATGCACAAGTGTGTATGCAACTTTGTACAAAAGTGTACACAAATACGTTGTACTCGACAGTACCCACATCAACACAGTACATTAAAACATAAAAATAAACAAAACAGAGATTATACCATTATAAAACCCTAAACCTATTTGTACAAAACAAATACAACATATCAAAAACTAAGTTACACCACTTTCACTACCCGCCCTCTTAATGGGTAATCTCGCTAAAGCTAACTTTATCTTTGGGCCTGACAGAGACTTTGTTAACATATCTGCCACCATTTCCTGTGAAGGTACATACTGCACCTCTACAGCCTCATTCGATATCGCTTCGCGAACAAAGTGAAACCTAATATCGATATGTTTCGTCCTATTATGGTTCATCTTGTTTCTCGCAATGTGTTGTGCAGACTGATTGTCATTATAAATGACTACGGGTTTGTCACAACTATCATTTGATAAGCTCTTTAACAAACTTCTTAAGTAAATCGCTTCCTTTGAAGCTTGGCTAAGACCTATGTACTCTGCCTCTGTAGAGGACAGAGCAACACACCTTTGCTTGCGACTCTCCCACGTTATTAAACTATCCCCTAACATGAACATTAGACCCGTATTAGTGACCCGATTTTTTATCATATGACCCACCCCAATCCGCATCCACGTAGCCAAGAAGTTCTAATTTACCTGACTTTCGGAAAGTAAGTGCAAAATCAGTCGTCCCTTTTAAATATCTATGCACCCGTTTAGCATACTTAAAGTGAATTTCATCGTAGCACGAGTTAAACTGTGCTAGAACGCTAACCGCATGCGCGATATCTGGTCTACTATTTTGGGCTAAATAGTTCAGACATCCTACCAGATTCTGATATGGCAACCTACAACTGGAATCTGAAGCTTTCTCCAATCTGAGACCAACTTCCATAGGGGTAATGACTGGTTTACAATCCGTCATTTCAAATTCCTTTAATACATTAATAACATACTGTTCTTGATCAAGGTAAATAGTGTTATCTTCACTGTTTCAGTTTCAGTCGTCGACTGAAACTGTCACGAATCGTCATCACTGTTTGAGTGGACCTCATGAGATACATCCAATATCGCAGGTTCAGTTCGTTCCTGTTCTAGGGACAAAGGAACAACTACGTTCTTCGTCACATTCGTACCATCACCTGGAAAAACATTTTCCAAGAACATCATCTCTAGCAATAAGTATCTTGCTAGTCTGCAAATTCATCAGCCGGTAACCTTTCGTGAGCTCACAATAGCCAACAAAAATTAAACCTTCAGTCTTCATGTCGAGCTTTTGCCTTTTCTGCTTCGGTTTCAATGCAAACGCCAAACATCCGAAGATTTTTAAATGACTTAAGTTCACTTTCTTACCGGACCATAGTTCTTCAGGTACTTTATTCGTGACCGCCTTTGTGGGGCTTCGATTCTTTAGGTATACCACGGCATATACTGCCTCAGCCCAAAACTTCTTGCTAAGATTCGCCTCACAAAGCAACGTCCTTGCTTTCTCAATGATCGATCTGTTCGCCCTCTCAGCTACGCCATTTTGTTCGGGTGTATACGGAACAATCGTTTGGTGCTTTATACCAGATGACTTGAACAATCTGTCGAAGGCATGATTACAAAAGTCAGTACCATTATCAGATCTGAGGCATTTTATCGACTTACCAGTCTCTCTCTCTACTTCGGCCTTATATTCTCGTTTGTCGAAAGTTTGACTCTTATTTCTCAAGAAATAAACGTGCGTCTTGCGCATGTAATCATCGATAAATAGCAACATGTACAAGGAACCAACAAACGATGGCTCTTCCATTGGACCGCAAATATCCGTCGCCGTCCCCGGAGAATAAAATGATAACTACAAAATTGCAACTTTTCAGGAAAAATAAAAAACACGTTTTCGTTGATTGCTTCTTAAATACTGGACGTAGACAGATGATTGTTAACTTTTAAAAAAGGTTATTTTTTGTTTGTTCTAAATGTTATAATCAAATACGCCTAAGTATCAAAATAGAGATATTATTTAAAAAATAAGAAGTTAGTCAAAATTAATCATCGTCCAAGTTGTATAATGTCGATTATCATTTTATTCTCCGTACAGCCTGACCAGGATCAAATATTGCACTCGTCACGTATCATTTTATTCTACGGGTTTTTAGGGTAAAAGTGATACTGATAATACTTTAATATCGTTTTATTCTCGTAAATATTCTGAAAAAAAAAATCTGGTAAGGACTTTTAATTTGGTGTCCTAATAAAACTATGACATGGTAATCAACATTAGTTTTATTCAAAATAATATTAAAAAACAACAGTATTTTTCTTAATTTACTATTATTAGTCTTTTTAAATTGGTTATAATTAAAATCAGTCTTATAATAACATATTATGTGAATTAATATTACAATACTAATGAAATTATTAAGTAATATAATCTGTTACACATTTTTTTTTAATAAAACAGCCTTGTAATCACATTTATCACATAAAATCAGATTCTTATAATGACTTTTCAAAAATAAGATAAAGGTGGGTGATTAATCGTCATTATCTTCTTCATTGTCGTTATTGCTACCAGAACAGCTACTGCCATAAGTCAAGGACTCGTAAAAACCATGATAGTAACTTGGAATATCTCCTGCCTTACAGAGGCTCATAAGATCATCATATAAAGCCTTGCTTATTGCAATAAGCTCAGTGTACAACGTTTGTAGTTCGGACACATGGCTAAGACTAGGGCTTGTTATCTGTCTGGTACCCCGCTTGCTTCTTATTCTTCTGACAGGCTCCGTATTTAATTGGGAATACTCGGAATGAAAGTTGTATTTATATTTTAAAATTGATGGATGTGAATGTGAGGCATTCACTTCATACACAGTCCATGATATTTTTTGGATCTCCTCATTTTTTAACCAGTTCTTATTCTCTATTAACTCCTTTATATTATAAAACTCTGTTTGCGTCATCTCTGAAACTTGATATTTTTTCCATGTCCCTTCGCGTTCATAATGATTGTGTACATCTGATCAGGCGTGCATAGGTACAACTCTGTGTTTTAATTCACGTTCAATGTTGGAATGCATGGAATCCCCCTCACTCTGGCCATGTCCGGTTTCAAAGAATCTATGTGTGATGTTCAATTGAAGCTTCTGTGCAGCAAAAATATATAGAGCGAATATGAATCTGTTTTTGTTTTGTCCGCAACAACCGTCGGAGTAAAATGATATGTTCTGGATGCCTCTTTGTTTTTCACTAAGTAGAAATTGCCATAAGCAACTACCAATTTCATTTGCCCCCCTTTTAGCAATCTGACCATGAAAAAAACAAAGAAAGAGTACGGCAAATTAAAAAAGAAGAAAAAGAATCGGTTGATCCCTCACAAACAACCGTAGCAATATTCGATTTAGAAAAGGTTTTGAGCATCCCACAATCTGAGGTTGGATCGTTTCACTACAAAAGGAAGTATCCCATTTATAATTTCACTGTGTATGATGCTACTCAGAGTAAAGGTTATTGTTATGTTTGGCATGGTCAGATTGCTAAAAGGGGGGCAAATGAAATTGGTAGTTGCTTATGGCAATTTTTACTTAGTGAAAAACAAAGAGGATGCACGCCTGATCAGATGTACACAATCATTATGAACACGAAGAAGAAGCAAGCGGGGTACCAGACAGATAACAAGCCCAAGTCTTAGCTATGTGTTCGAACTACAAACGTTGTACACTGAGCTTATTCCAATAAACAAGGCTTTATATGATGATCTTATGAGCCTCTGTAAGGCAGGAGATATTCCAAGTTACTATCATGGTTTTTACGAGTCCTTGACTTATGGCAGTAGCTGTTCTGGTAGCAATAACGACAATGAAGAAGATAATGACGATTAATCACCCACCTTTATTTTATTTTTGAAAAGTCATTATAAGAATCTGATTTTATGTGATAAATGTAATTATGAGGTTGTTTTATTAAAAAAAAAAATGTGTAACAGATTATATTACTTAATAATTTCATTAGTATTGTACTATTAATTCACATAAATGTTATTATGAGGCTGATTTTAATTAATACCAATTTAAAAAGACTAATAATAGTAAATTAAGAAAAATACTGTTGTTTTTTAACATTAATTTTAATATGAGTAAAATGATAACTGCATTTATCATTATTTAGTCGAATATTTTTTCACGAGAATATAATTCTATGACTGTTTGTCATACTAACAAGTGGGAATACATTTTGATATTATTATATTAACACTTTATTCTCGTAATTTATGACCTGTTTTAAATCTTTGAATACTATTGTAATATTTATTTGTTTCGTAAATAAGTGTTTAAAAAATGCGAAAAAAATTGAGCAGATGTATTAACACCCACAGATCCCAAAAATGACATAACACTAAAACTAGGATAATGGCAGTTATCATTTTATTCTCCGGGGACGGCGGTATGTACTAATTCAAGAATCTGTTGTGCTCGTGTGCCTTTATTTTTAAACGGACTTTTACATGTCTTACCTTGAATGCATGGAATACATGGCTCAATGTTCTGTTTACTATCGAATTTCATACTAGTTACCAGATTTTTTAATATTAGTATGTTATTTTGACCTAAATGCGCCAATCTTCTATGCCATAAGTTTGACAGAGGTTCATTTGACAACATCGCATTGACATAATTTTGTTTTTCATTTAATTTGAAAATTCCGTCAACTTCTTTGCACGTCGCAACTATTTGGTCGGATTTATTCCTTATAATGCAACCTCCTTTGTCAAAATAAACCGCGAAATCTTAACAAGATCGCTCACTGATCTCAGAGGGGCAATTCTACTAATTTTAACAACGTTCACAGTCTAATCTCAGTCTCAATATGTCAAAAAATACTTCAAATTTCCCTACATTTTGACAAGTTTTTGACATTTCTTTGTCGCTGAGATGAGACTGCGACTAGATTTTGAACGTTTTCATCATCATCATCATCATCATCAGCCTATAGCAGTCCACTGCTGGACGTAGGCCTCCCCTAATGAGCGCCATAGCGCCCTGTCTTCAGCTTGACGCATCCAGCATCTGCCTGCAGTCTTGAACGTTTTAAATTACGAGAATTGGCCTTCTGGTTCAAGTTTAGTCGAAGAATATGAAGAACATTTTCTAACGTGAAATCTGAACTTCCACTAACTTTTGGCTTAGCATTTCCTCTACCTTCAACTGGTATTTGTTCTCCATTGGCCACTTTAATTGTCGAGTTACCCATTACTTTCTTATAGTTACATAACTTTCCAGCATCGTAAGTCATATGGGTCGAGGATCCGCTATCCACATACCAATCGCTTTTCTTCTTGGTATTTGATGTACTCATGCTCAAACCGACCACACCGGCATTCAGCTTCTTACATTCAGCTGCCTTGTGTCCTTCTTTGTGGCATTTATAGCACTTGCGCACCGGTTTACGAGCATTGTTTTTGGGTGCCTTTTCCTGTTTAGAGGCAAGGGCGTGCTCACCAGCTCCAGCTGTTTCAGCTTGTCTATTAGCCTCCTGCAGCAGTTTGGTTTTGATCTGGTCTAGGCTTATATCCTTTCCACTATTATCTACTGCCATTATCTGTTAAGGAAGCACTTCTAGTGTAGAGCGCATCCAGTTGATATAAATCATTATATTCCTATATATGTGTGTTACGTTGCTATGGTTTGTTATTCTGCTTCTAGTTTGACTTTTATAAAATATACATTTATTTGAACAACATTTCTTCTTTTTCTTTAATATGGTAGCAGAGCGTTAACAATTAACATTGTTTAGTTGCAATAGTGAAAAACCAACGGGTTATCAAATATGCAATCGTCCGACGTAAAAATCGAGATTGGTCGACTCGACGGTATCACTAACTGGCAAACATGGAGATACAAGGTGAAATTACTACTGAAGAGTACTCCAGGTACGCTAGAAGCAATTGAAGGCAAGTTAATTAAGCCGAAAGATCCAGGACAAACGGCTAGAACTGAAGATTTACAAAAGTTTAAGAATGAAATGGATATGTTTCAAAAATGTGACAGTCAAGCACTTCTAATTCTTACTACGAATATGACTGAAGAAACTTTACAAAAGGTAATGCGATGTGAAACGTCATGTGAGATGTGGAAAGAGCTTCATAGGCTTTATGATGGAGCAAAGGAAGACAGGAGTTACGATCTCTGCATGAGGTTCTTCCGCTACCAGAAAAGCGAGGAGCATGATATGGCCACGCATATTTCGACTCTCAAGACTGTTTGGTATGACTTGAACAATGAGATTGAAGGAAATGATCTACCAGAAATTTTATTGATATGTAAAATATTGGATACACTTCCTGAGCAATATTTCAACTTTAAGTCGAGCTGGCTGTTCATGAATAAGAGTGACAAAAATATAGAAAACCTGACGACTCAAGTGTGTGCTTTTGAGAGGTCTTTAGATCAGAAGAATTTAGAAGAAAGCGGAAGTAGCAATGGACTTCTTATGTTAAGAGAAGAGAAGCGCTACGAAAAACAAGGGATTAGCAAAAAGAAATGGAAAAAATGCAATTACTGTGGAGAAGGCTTTCACAAAGTCACATCTTGCAAGAAGTGGATTGCGGACGGTAGATCTCCAAAACCTCCAAAGCAATCTTCAAATATTGAGATGCTGACAGGCCTAACTCTAGCCTGCGATAGTAAGAAAACAGATAAAGACTTGTGGTATGTGGACAATGGCGCGACCAGCCACATCACTAATAGAAGAGATGTATTTCGCCCCTTCGAAGTTTTCGACGAGCCTCATACAGTTATGACAGCCAATGGAGAGGTGATTGAAGCCATAGGAAAAGGCTCTATCCAACTTGAAGCTGCTATAAACGGCCACAAAGAATTACTGGTCTTAACAAACGTATGTTCCAAGCATTGAACGCAATCTATTTTCTGTGCTAGCTGCACACGATACGCTAAAGAATAGCATCTTTCAGTCAACTGCTCAATCATGTTATGTGAAGAACGATGACAAAGTCATTTTAGTCGGGAATCGCGACAAGTATGGTGGTCTGTACAAACTTAAAGTAAAAGTACTGATGCCCGAGCTTGAGATAAACCAACTAACGACGTCACAGAATCTTCAACTCTACCATGAACGTCTTGGACATCAGAACAAGAGACATGTAGCAAAACTGATACAAAGGGAGCTTGGAGTGAAGCTGGACTCAAGTTCTGCTGATATCTGTGAAGGCTGCGTCTTCGGCAAGAGCCATAGGCAGAAGTTCGGAGAGAGACCAAGAGCAAACAAACCTGGAGAGCTAATCAGTACAGACGTATGTGGTCCATTCCCTTACTCGATCTCTAAATTCAGATATTATGTTTTGTTCAAAGACTCCTTCTCAAAATATCGATGGATGTACTTTCTGAGACAGAAGTCTGAAGTTCACGCTCGCTTGAAGGATTTTCTAGCAGAAGCAAAAACTTCCGGACACGTCGTGATGGAGATGCTAAGCGATAATGGAGGGGAGTTCTATAAGGGTGAATATCCCAGCAGCAAATTTTACGCGTCCACGTTGAGAATCGAGGTGTTAAATGATAGGATGTTTCTTATTTTT